>NW_024121101.1:77500-180336 GCF_016745375.1 Pimephales promelas
ATTTAAGGGAAAAAAAAATCTATATAATATAAATTATAAATCTATATACAGTATATACATGAAAATATTTCTTAAATATGTACAAGCATGTGTGTGTATTTATATAAATAAAATAATTAAACACAGTGCACTCACATATATTATGTAAAAACAAAGACTTTTATTTTGGATGTGATAAATCGTGATTAATCGTTTGACAGCCCTACTATAAACATAGAACACTACAGCAACCACTTGGAATACACTAGAAACACCCTAGAAACCACTAAGTGGTAGCCACCACTCAGAACACATTACCAAGCAGAAATCCATAGCAACCACCTACTGTATAGACAACTTAAAACATTCTATCAAAAATGTAACATTGTAGCAACTGCATAGCAACACCCTAGAAACCACCTAACAATATTGTAGCAACCTCTTGGCAACCACATAGCAGTTTAAAGGTGCAAAACTAGTTTAAAAAAATGGAGCCAGACACACAAACCTAGATTCCACTTGCACGTGGAGCGAGTGACAGACAGCTGGACGCTGTAATCTCACGGCTGGAGGGGTCAGAAGTGGGTCAGCTGTCTGTAGGTGAGTGTGTGAGACAGGATTACACACACATGATCAAGCATTACGGAGAGGGAACGGCACTCTGCACGACCAGAGCGAGCGGATCATGTCTGTTCGTTGCGATGAACTTTAATGAATAATACTGTCTGGAGATCTGCAGACATATGATAAACAATATTGGCAACCTGGAACTTTACATGGACAGATGGGTAAACTGAAGACGCATTCGGACTGACGCTGTGAGGAGAAACCAGAAGACGTAGAGGATGTTTTTAAATAAGAAGAGCGGCACTTTACATCCCAAAAATGGGAAAAATGGGAGAGCGCAGGTTCTGTGTGAGTTGTGAAACTATTTAAAATCCTGAATGGTCTTATCTGCAGATTTGATTGATGTTATTGCTGAGATGTTGCTCTGCAAACTTTATGGAGGTCTCCTAAAAATATTTAGTAGAGATAAGTATACACTAATGCTGGGTTGTTTGGACCCAAATTTGGGTACAATATGGACAAACCCAGATGTTGGGTTAAAAATGTAATTTAAACATTAAACCCAATGGAGTTTGTCTACATTTGACCCAAAGATGGGTTAAAACAACCCAGCATTTTTTAGAGTGCACAGTCTAAAAAATGCTGGTTTGTTTCAACCCAAATTTGGGTCAAATATAGACAAACCCAAATGTTGGGTTAAAAATGTAATTAAAAAATGTACACTCTAAAAAATGCTGGGTTGTTTTAACCCAATTTTGGGTCAAATATGCACTCTAAAAAATGCTGGGTTGTTTTAACCCAACTTTGGGTCAAATATGGACTAACCCAGCCGTTGGGTTAAATTTTTACATTACATTTTTAACCCAGCATTTTGGGTTTGTCCATATTTGACCCAAAATTGGGTTAAAACAACCCAGCATTTTTTAGAGTGTACTGGGATCTTTTTCTCAGGAGAAGCATCTGAATAAAAAGGCGACTACTACACTCTAAACAATCCTGGGTTGTTCGAAACCAAATTTAGGTCAAATATGCACAAAAATGTCATTTTAAATTTTAACCCAACTTCAACTGTACACTCTAAAAAATGCTGGGTTGTTTTAACCCAACTTTGGGTCAAATATGGACTAACCCAGCCGTTGGGTTAAATTTTTACATTACATTTTTAACCCAACATTTTGGGTTTGTCCACACTCTAAAAAATGCTGGGTTGTTTTAACCCAATTTTGGGTCAAATATGGACAAACCCAAAATGTTGGGTTAAAAATGTAATGTAAAAATTTAACCCAACGGCTGGGTTAGTCCATAGTTGGGTTGGGTTAAACCCAAAGTTGGGTTAAAACAACCCAGCATTTTTTAGAGTGTAGACTGGACAAACCCAAATGTTGGGTTAGAAATGTAATTTAAAAAAAATGACATTTGAAAGTGAAAGTTGAAGTTGAATTACATTTTTTAACCCAACATTGTTTAGAGTGTATAGCAAAATTGCATTGATTTCCATAAGAAACACCTGAGATGTTAAAGAGATCTCGTTCTCCGTACAGGGAAGGTGGCCAAGCAGACGATGCCCTCTCACCAGAAAGAGCTCGTGCCTCAGCTGGCCTGGGTGGAGGTCGCACAAATAACGAAGAAGAAGAGGACGAGAGGTCAAGCACTGGGCAGAAAGCCTGCATCCGTGAGCCCAGAGGTCACCTTGAGGCAGACGCTCTTCGAGAGAGCCGTCTGTGACCTCGGACACCAGGAGAAGCTCGTGGATGACCTGACCTTCGACACAAGGGTCGGCTTCTACGAGCTGTGTGGGGTAATAGGCAGCGGAAACTTCTCTCAGGTCAAACTCGGCATTCACCACCTGACCAAAGGTGAGACACGCTTTCTGAGAAGAATTTGTTCTGTTGCTGCATTCGAAATCCATTCAAAACAGTGTGTGAGTGTGAGATTATAATTAATCCAGAAGATTATGATTAATCTCTTTCAGGATGAGTTCATTTCCATCATCCCCAAGACACATGTCTTGTTTTAATCAGTGTCCACCTCACCTGTTCAGCAACAAAACACATCAACATGTTTCTCAGTGTATATTTGAGACTGTATGAGATTATAGTTTGAATATCCCTTTTCTTTGCATGACACACTGACATTACAGTACAGATTGATAGACAAACTAGGAAGTTTTTAATTTTCGTTATACAAGCTGTTCAAACATTGCCAATAAAAAGTGGTTATAACATGAAAATTCTTACATATAGTCCATTTAAAAAGTAAAAATATTAAAAACACCTCTTCTATGATGAAAGTTTAAAGTTTCTTATGTAAATTAAAATGTAAATTATATTTTATTAGTTACACTAAAATTCTGGGATGTTTTTACCCAATTTTTGGTCAAATATGGACAAACCCAAATGTTGGCTTAAAAATGTCCTTAAAATTAAAGTTAAATTTGGGATCAATTACATTGTTAACCCAACATTTGGGTTTGTGCATATTTGACCCAAATTTGGGTTGAAATAACCCAGCATTTTTTAGAGTGAAATGAAACATAAATGAGAACTCTAAACAATGCTGGGTTGTTTCAACCCAAATTTGGGTCAAATATGTACAAACCCAAATGTTGGGTTAAAAAATGTACAGTTGAAGTTGAGTGAAAGCTGAAGTTGGGTTATAATTTTAAATGACATATTTAACCCAACATTTGGGTTTGTGCATATTTGACCCAAATTTGGGTTGAAATAACCCAAATGAGAACTCTAAATAATGCTGCGATGTTTCAACCCAAATTCGGGTCAAATATGGACAAACCCAAATGTTGGGTTAAAAAATGTACAGTTGAAGTTGAGTGAAAGTTGAAGTTGGGTTATAATTTTAAATGACATATTTAACCCAACATTTGGGTTTGTCCACATTTGACCCAAAGTTGAGTTAAAACAACCCAGCATTTTTTAGAGAATACGGAAAAACGCATATGAAAATTTTGGACTCAAGTGTGCAAGGGCCTTTAGTTTATTGTGCATTTTCTCCCCATACTCTCTTGTATTCCTCTCTCTGTCAGAAAGGGTTGCTGTTAAGATCCTTGATAAGCTGCGTTTGGACAAGAGCTCACAGAGGCTCTTCCCGTCGGAGATCCTCAGCATGGAGAGACTCTCGCACCCCAACATCGTGCGTCTGTATGAGGTGGTGGAGACGTTTCGCAGGCTTCATCTGGTGATGGAGTACGCAGGCGGAGGAGAACTGTTCTCCAGGATCGCCACCAGAGGACGCTTGTCTGATCTGGAGAGTAAACTGGTCTTCTCTCAGATACTGTCTGCTGTGAAACACATGGTAAGAGCACGTGTGCTGATGACCACCGCAGTGTTCAAACTTTATATTGTACGTTTAAACGTTAAAGTGGCTAAACTTGATTTATTTAAACTAACTTTATTTTCATACTATACACAGCCACAGTCTAGCCCTTCAAACAAGCAGTTATTTCCGTCTTGAAATAAAAACATTTAAAAGGTAATTGCGGAAAAAAATTCTCGCAATTGCAAGTTTATATCTTGTAATTCGCTCTTTTTTTTTTTTTGCAATTTGGACTTTATTTCTTGTAATTGCGAGTTTATATCTTGCAATTATTACTTTTTTCCACAATTATGACTTTTTTTTCACAATTGACTTAGTTCCTAGTTTATACCTTGCAATTTAGACGTGACTTCTCGCAATTGCATGTTTATATCTTGCAATTCGGACTTTTGATTTTGCAATTATGACTTTTTTTCTCACGATTGCGAGTCTATGACCTGCATTTCGGATTTTTTTTCTCCAAATTGCATGTTAAAATCTCACAATTCTAACTTTTTTCTTGCAAATTTTGACTTTTTCTCGCAATTGCGAGTCTATATCTTGCAATAATGATTTTTTTCTCCAATTATGACTTTTTTTCCGCAATTGAATTTTTTCTCGTAATTATGACTTTTTTTTCTCGTAATTGCATGTTTAAAGCTCGCAATTCTACCGTTTTTCCTTGCAATTGTGAGTTTTTATCTTGCAATTCAGATTTTTTTTCCCACAATCATGACTTTTTTCTCCGCAAATATTACTTCTCGCAATTTTGACTTTTTTCTCGAAATTGCAAGTTTATATCTTGCAATTATGAATTATTTTCACAATTAAGACTTTTTTCTCGCAATTGCAAGTTTATATCTTGCATGACTTTTCTTTTTGCAATTATGACTTTTTTCTCACAATTCAGAATTTAAAACAGGCAATTGCGAATTTAGGCTATATATGACTTTAGAACTAGAAATTTCAAGTTTATATTACACAATCCTGAGAAAAAAAGTTCAGAATGGCAAGATAAAAAGTAAATTACTTTTAAAATATCTTTTTTTTTTTTTTTTTTATTCATTACCGGAAACAAGCTACCATAAGCATTAGCTTTTTTTTAATTGTACTTAGTCCCCCATAGTTGTATTATCATTATTATTTTTCATCTTCAGCATGACAACAACATCATCCACCGCGACCTGAAGGCTGAAAATATCTTCTACACCACCACTTACTGCATCAAGATTGGCGACTTTGGTTTCAGCGCTGAATGCAAACCCAGCGATATTCTCACCACTTTCTGCGGCTCTCCGCCCTACGCGGCCCCTGAACTCTTCCGGGACAGGGGTTACATCGGACCTCCGGTGGACATTTGGGCTCTGGGAATCCTGCTGTACTTCATGGTGACGGCCACGTTCCCCTTTAAAGGCTCCAGCCTGAGAAGACTGTGCTTCAGTATCCTCAGGGGTTCCTACGCCATTCCCGATTACGTCCCTGTGGTCTGCCAGTGTGTTATTAAGGGAATGCTGAGGCTCGTTCCCACAGACCGCATTTCCCTGTCGCAGATCATGTCCAGTGCTTGGCTAAGGGGAATTGAGTACCCACAAGCGTACCCACCTGCTCCCCCCACTCCTGCGCACCTGGCCGACCCGTCACGAACACTTTCCAGTGATGAACGGTCGGTCAAGCTCGCGCTGGAGGATCTGGGCATCACCGAAGCTCACCTGAGGAACAATGTGGTGTTGGACTGCCGTAGCCCGCTGACAGGGGTTTACCGGATACTTCTGCACCGAAACCAGAGGAGCGGATCCGGAGAATCCACGGGGTTCACAACTCTCTGTCACTCCAACACACACCTCGGCAAGAGATGCTGGTCTCACCCTACAACCATCCGCAGGCAAGAAGAGCAGTCCGCATTGTGTGCCATCCTATAGACAACATGAAGGAACAAACAGAGAAAGATGATTGATTAGTTAGGTCTGTTTTTCTTCTTCTTGTTGTTGAACATTGTAAAGTCTTAAAGGGCTATTTAAAGTGTTTAAGTGTTCATTAATTGCAAGCCAAGCTAAATTAACACATTTTAATTAGTGCTGCGCAACGATTAATCGCATCCAAAATAAAATATTTACATAATATTTGTGTGTGCATAATTATTTTGTAGCCTATATATAAATGCAAACACATGAATATATTTAAGATGAATTCAAATGTGTTATTAATATGTGAAATATTATAATATTTATCTAAATTATGTAAAGTCTATACAAACAAATATACAGCATGCATGTGTGTGTATTTATATAGGCCTATCCAAAATACACAGTACATTGAATGCGATTAATCGTTGCCCAGCACTAATTTTAATATGTGTTGGGGCATAATAATAATAATAACACCATTGACAGTAAGACGGTTGAGTTTTACTGTATATAATTTTATACTTTTTCAATAAGAATTTATCATTTACTGTAAAAATGTTATTACTTCAACAAATAGCTATGCTTCTATATTCCATAAGTCAAACCTTATGACTTTGTAAATTTAGCAAAACCTGTTTGCAAAGCTTGTAAAAACATGATGGTCTTCTATTGGCCTGACTAATCAAGCTGATATGTAAGGGTTATTCAATTAATTGAAATTCTTAAAAAGGCTTACATTTTTAAGTGCATATAGGAAAGAAAATAATAATAATTAAGAAAAGCCAATTAAACATCTTAAATAAAGTTGTATAAAGCCTCAAAAAACTATCTATAATATATATTTTTTGTTATATAAGTTTGAGGGATGAAATTAGGGAGTTTTTTTTTTCTTGGCCGAATATTTAGAAAAGGAGGAAATATCAGGATACATTTTATAAAGGATATACAAAACTTGCTACAACACCAGAGTTTTTGCACAGCAGCATCACTTATTCTTCAAACTCATGTATGACTGATGACCAGCAGAGGGAGACAGAGACTGCTCGTGTCAAGAACTGAAATATTGTGCAGGCCATCTGTAATCACTTTTATGTATTCGGACAGATTTTTTTAATTAGCTATACTATCAGTGTCAAAACAATAAACATAGCAATGTCCTAATCTGATCGTGATATTACATTTTTAAAAGGTTTTAAACATTTCATGAGTCAAATGTGATCAGATAGCAAAAATATTGGTAGAACGTTTTGCTAACGTTTATGGAAACGTTATTAGCTGAATGTTCCCCGGAACGTTCATTTAAAAAAAAAAAATAACAACGTTTTTCTTGGGTATGTCAACGATAAGGGAACATTCCATTGTATAACTGTGCAAACATTGTTACTTTTTAATGTTCTCTGAACATTCTAAAAACCTGAATGTTTTAAAACATGTTAGATGAAAGTCCAACTCGAACGTTTCAGAAAAAACAAACGTTCATGAATGACGTATACAACGTACTTTGAGAACATAGGCTTTATGCCGAGCGTAAAAAAAAAAAAAAAAGGTTTTATGCCGAGCGTCACGTGACCAAACCGGAAACCGGGTCTCATCGCATCCGCTTGTTGTCAAAGAAAGTGTTAACGGCCGTAAGAACTGACTACGATATCTAATGCTTACACCAAAGGATTTTTACAGTCCCAGACTAAAAGTAATCTAAGGTAATCAGCTAACCTACCTAGTTCACTTTGTTATTGGCGTTTTATTCCATTTAAATATCTAAACGTTACTGTGAAGAAGAAGAAATATAAAACGTTTAAATATCAATCTGCACATGTGAGGGACATTGGTTATGCTAATCTTTGCTCGCTCCTTTTAAGTTATCTTGGTAAAACCGCAAAAAAAATCTTCACATACAAAAGACCTGAACCGGAAGCGATGCGACCTGTTTTACAGAATGCGGAAGTACGTTGTGCATAATAGAGCCTCAACGTTAAAGGAAAAAAAAAAACGGTTGTTCATAACTTTAAGAGAACGTTAATCAAAGTTCTGAGAATGTTACGTGTTAGCTGGGTTTAGTAACAGGACGGTTTCACAGTTTAATAAGATATTAAAAGCCTTGTATTCAATGTCAAGGCACTTTGTGTTTATTAAAAGAACAATTTAATGCTGGCATGCTTTTTAAAATCATGGCAATAGATGGACGTTTAAGATGCTCCCCTGCTGACAAGTAAAAAAGAGGTGAATTTATTTAGCTTTTATTTCCATTTATTTAGTTATCATCAAAATTTCCTTATACAGAAAATTATTCAGGTAAAGCACCCTTTTAATTAAAGAAAAAAAAACATAAAATATAACTGCGAAAGGCACTTAACAGTGTTGAAGCGCTTTAAAACGGTGGTGATTTGTGCTTATAAAACTTAAACTTTGTTATTTTTTTTAAATGAGCGATCGTTTCGCTTGATAAGACCCTGATTCATCGTCTGGAATCGTTTAAAGCCCTTTGAACAAGTTTGCAGTTTGCACTGAAACTCTCATTTGGACCTTAAACCGTTTGGACCCCATTGAAGTCCATTATATGGAGAAAAATGCTGGAATGTTTTCATCAAAAACCTTAATTTCTTTTCGACTGAAGAAAGAAAGACATGGACATCTTGGATGACATGGGGGTGAGTAAATTATCAGCAAAAGTTTTTTTTTTTTAAAGTGAACTACTTAATCAAAATTGACTTGAATCAAAATTTCGTTTAGCCTCGTCATTTAGGTCAGATCGGGCGAAAAACATGGGGCTAGTTTGGAAAAGTAGGTTTTTCTGAAAAATCCTAAATACCCCAGAATTTTGCTCTTTTGCCATTAAGCGATCCATTAAGTACTTTTGATCGCTGTAGCGCCACCATCAGGCCGATTGGGGCGAGAATTGGTGTCGTTGTAGACGGTGTGAGTACTACCATCCCTCAAAGTTTTAATCCTCTACGACTTACGGTTTGGTCTGCCCGGACATTTTTAGGGGAGAATGCCGATCCTTTGAAATTCTCACAATTACAATCAGCCCTACACGCTTGAACCCCTAAATACAGTTTTAAAAGTGATATTGATAGCATAGTAAGCTGTCCGATACATTTTTGAACTTATTTTACACACGTGTTTGAGAAGCATAAATAGTACTTGAATGACCTGTCTGGCACAATTTATGGATTTTAATAGTTCCACTGTTGACAAAACAGATTCAGTGGGATTGCCATCATTAACATGAAACGCTGAGACGAAGCAGTTAATGTCATCCTATCAAGACTTTCACACCCGCGTCTGATTAATCATAATTGAGCTGAAAGCTCTGCCAAATACTTTTCATTTTGATTCACTGTAATTTTATGAATTCTAAGGCCCAGGGAAGTATGAAAACACATGAGTCACGCTCACCCTCTCTTCTGTTTGATCAGTGAGCCCTGCAGTGATACTGTACCAAAACACATCCAGATCTGATCTGCAGCTTGACATTTACCTGCTGGATTTATGGAGCAGCTGAAGATCTAGACATGCAGATCTTCTACAGAAACAGCTCGTTCCTTGGTGTGTGTTTAAACATGCCAGAAGCTCTAATAATGCATCTTTATCAGAGCATATGCAAGAAATTTATAGAGATAATGGAGTCTTATAGGGATAGTTTACCCAAAAATGAAAATTGACTCACATTTAAGTTGTTCCAAACCTGTGTAAATTTATTTGTTCTGTTGAACCCAATATATTTGAAAGACTTAAAATTGTTTTGTTGCATATCAGCAAATCATCATATTATACTGATTTCTGAAGGATCATGTGACACTGAAGACTGGAGTAATGATGCTGAAAATTCAGTTTTGATCACAGGAATAAATGACATTTAAAATGGAAAACAGAACAAAATAATGTGCATTATACATGACACAGCCCACTTCATCAACCCTCTCATGCCATCAGATGTGTTCATTGTCATATGTCAAAAAATGTAATTAATGTTCATGACATGTGGCATGGTATGAAATTGAAGGATTTCCATAATTATCAGAGAGGATTATACATCTTGTCTTAAGCTTAACAACCAATTCCCCAGAGCAACTGCTTTTATCATGTTTTAGCCGGCACACATTTTTGGCAAGGAGATTGTAATTGGAGGTCTTGGAGTTTCCCCTGATATTTTAAGAAATGTAAAACACAGCGAATGGGTATATTTTAGCTAAAGGATGAAACAAGGTCTATATACTTCATTTGAATTAATCGAAGAGTCTGGTATTTTCTTTTTGGTATGTAATCTTATTTTTAGTAATTTTAGTTTACATATGATGCTCTGAGTTTCCATTTCACGGAAAATGAAAATCCAGTCCTTTCCGATAACAAAAAAAAGCATATCACTAAATACATAACTGAAACAGGATATTACAAAACTCATCTATGACTCCACAAAATGCATCAGAGTAATAAAGCATAAGTAAATTGCTATTGTAATGTGAAACATGATGAATTTTAGAGCTGCTCAACACCAATGTCTTGGGTTCGATTCCCGAGGAATGCATGCACTGATAATATGTATATTTTGAATCCAATTATGCATTTGGCAAATGCTTTTATCAACTATGTTTTATCAGTTCATGTATTCCCTGGGATGGGAGTCAAACCCATGACCTGTTTGAGCTACAGAAATGCATATGCATTTATTTAAATCTCTTTTACAGCAGTGTCCCGGCCAAGATAGTCGTCCCGGATGTACAAATACACACATAACAAACAACAGCGTCCTATAAAATATCAATAAAAAACAGCCTTTTTCACTAAATCTTTCTTTAGTGGATGCATAAGTGTTTTAATATTACTAAAAGACACCAAATGATTAAGCCTCCTCAATTAATTTGAAGAGATTTCCTTTCCGAAGGGGCTAAAGGCATTTTACCTAATTTAGTTCTTGCAGGAGGTACATAGATATTATAATATGATTGTAAATGCATTAAATAGTTACCATCTGCACAACAGAGATAAGGTGGTAAAAAAAACCCCGATATTGCTTAAGTACCAATACATTTTCCTTTGAACAGCAGGAGAAGACCAAGCAACTCGTATATATTGCACAATGATGTGTTAAGAATTTACAATCTGTCATAAACCTTAAGGCACCTGAGCATCCTGGGACACAAGAAGATAAAAAGGAAGTGAACTGTCTAAAGAGCTTCTTCTAGAATTCAATAACCACAAAACCTTGCTTGAATAATATCAACAGATTGTAAATCACTCAGAGCTTGTTTTTGTTGTTGTTGTTGTTTTTGTAGGAGAAGAGCAAAAGATGAGTTTCGTCAGCATAAAAAGTGAAACCTTGCATTTCCAATGTTAACTTCAAGACTATTTATATATTTAGTAAATAATAATGGCCCCAGTACAGATCCTTGGGGGACTCCCTTAACCACTTTCATTGAGTCTGAATTGATACCTTCCACCTGCACACATTTAGTTACTCTTTAAATAAGAATTAAACTACAATGTTGCTTGTGTGTTGCTTTGGATAAAAGCATCTGCCAAATGCATTAATGCAAATTAAAGTTTTGTGTAGGGATATCGGCCGATATATGTTCATTTTTAATGTTATCGTTATCGGCCTGGAAATAAAATGTGGCCGATATATTAAAGCCGATAAATAATGTATTATTCCCTTCAGCTGAGACACATGTTGAGCACTGTTTATGTTTTTGAATTTCTTGAAATATGATTGAAATCTCTTCAAAAAATGAAAATACGGTTCGGTACAACATGTGCAGCGCAAATCTGTCATATCGGCTGTACAACACTATAATGAGAACGTCATTATAATCGTGTGCTTGGGACATGGATTTAATTGTGAGACTTTTGTTTTTTTTAATCAGGCTCTCAAAATTAGGTAAAAATTTGGATTTAAGTTTATCGGCCGATATATCGGTTACCGGCATTCAAATATAAAGAATTATCGGTATCGGCCAAAATTTTCAAATCAGTGCATCCCTAGTTTTGTGTAAGAAAAATTAGATTATTCCATAGGAATAATGAAAACAACTATGTCGTGTAAGTTGTGTTCACAAAGTACCATTGGAGCTGACGAGTTCAGGGAAGAGAAAACATCTCTTATTCTTCATTAACTTTCACATCATTCCAGAGCTTTTAACTTTATAAGACCCTCTTCACCAACCCCATTGTGTTCCTCATAGTTGGCATGAGGTAAAGTGCTTGTGTATTCCTGCATGTTAAAGCTGGGCTCCAACATGTTCACATTACATAAAAACTCTTTAAAGAGGAAATCTAATCCATCTAAGCTATGCATACATTCCCGAAACCACCAATAGCAACAATAACAGTTGTCTCGGATTAAAAAACAAATGAACACATTAAACACAAAGCGCCGTGGTTCCTAAGGAGCATGAGCATTGAATGATGGGTTTTTGCAATTGTGACCTAAATATTTAACCTGACCCACATATTTGGACACGGTTTGCTTTCCTTATATTCTGCATTACTGGCTCTGAAAGGATGTTGTTCCACACCTGAATTGGTTTTATGCATTAATCCCTGATAATAAAGTTCCCCGAGGCCCCGATCACCTGCAGGGTTGGGCAGAATATAGGCTACTTAAAGGATAATAAATAACCTACTCTCTCTCTCTGCATGCAGTGACATTAGACACACACTTTATAATAGGCCTATAATAATATTATTATTATTATATTTCACTGTAAAAATCAATATTATTCAAGGTTTGCAATTGCACTGAATGTTATTCGACTCACTAAAATGAACCGGCTCAAAAAAGTAGTTTATTAGTGAACTGGACTACCAACACGATCACACTAAATGCGTCAATAGATGTATAAAGTACTAGAAACCCGGACTTGAGTAAAAGTACAAGTGCTCTATCAAAAAAGTGACTTGAGTAGAAGTTTAAGTGCTCTTTAAGCACCACAATTAAGTAGAAGTACTAAAGTATTCAACATTTTTTTTGTACTTAAGTATTGCAAGTAGTTTATTTTAAAATTCACTACTTAAGTACTAAATGTACAAGTATTGTGTCATGTAATTATTAAAGAAAGCAGTCAAAAGTTTGAAGTAGTAATCAAATAAGGCGCTTTGGCGGCCGCCAAAAAAATGTCATTGCAGGACAACCCCTGCATTAGTTGTCAATATGTGTGTGTCAATCAATACCAGCATTACCCTATAAAACTGGTGTGTGATTTAGGCAGCATGACCGTCAACTTGCAACGAATGATTCGTAAAATTTTTATAATTGTAACGAGTAACTAGCAGAACATTAAAAAATATCGAAGTAAAAGTATTAAATTCATCGTAAATATCGACTTTTAGTTTATTCTTAGCTAAAAACATTTAGTTCTTTCAAAAAAATATGTGCTCATTAATGTATATTTACTTCGTTCAAGTAATAAAGTATTCTCGTGTGTGTATAATATGCCATTGAAAATACATACGGGTAAGGGGTTCGCCATGTTGCCCCTCCATCTTGAAAGTACATTAGCCAAAGAGGGACATACCCGTTAATTAAAGCTTCGCCTTTTGCGTTTACGTTTCAGTTAACACTCATGGACGACGTCGAACTGGAAGCCATGTTAATCTTGGACTACATTGGCCACCGTAGGAGTTCAAACGAAATCGCAATTGAGAGGAACAGAAACTAATATTCACTGGATGGTCATATATTTTTTCACCACTAGATGGGGGTAAAAATCACACAGTGTAGCTTTAAGTAGTTCTACTTAGTTATTATACATCTCTGATAGCGCGCATTGTGTTTATCGTTTAAAAAATGATTTTTTACGTGCATATAATACGTATAGGTTTAGGAGTGGTGTCGGGTGCGTGTGTATAAAGTGCCTATCAAATGCACGTGAAACTGCGTATCATATGCACGTGAAATTCGTTGTAGCGTATAATTTGCATGATAAACACCGCGTGCTATAGACGCCTTGTTGAATGCATATGTAAAAGAACCTGCTCATTGAAATAATTTTTTGCGAACATGACGCTTGTTGCAATTAATGCAATTAACTCACACAAAAAGGGGGAGTTATTTGTTCGTAAATTGAACTAATAAAAATGAATATTCTGTCATTACTCACCCTCAAGTTGTTTCATCCATCCAGACTTGTATATTATTTGTTCGGCTGAACACAAAGAAAATATATTCAAGAATGTTTTAACCAAACAGTTGTGGGGCAACTTTGACATCCATAGTATATATATATATATATATATATATTTGCTCGAGCCTCGAACATACCAATAGATTCACTAAAAATAACCGACTTGGAGTCATGTTTTGTCTAGGCTGGTTGCACTGAATGATGTTGACTCACTAAAACAAGTTGATTAAAGTTTAAGTTCAAAAATTTATTCATGATGATTTGTGAATTTATAGCTATTTGCGTTGTAAATTGTTTATTCCCTGAACGACTCAGAGTCATTTCTGTGAATATTCAATTCGCACGAACACTGTAAAAAATATTTGTAAGATTTGTTATCACAACATATTTTCTTTTGTCAAATCAACTTTATAATAATTTATTTAGTTGAGATAACTGAGTTTCTGATGATAAAAATTAATCTCCTTCATTGTATTAACTCACTTTTTCCAGTTCAATCAACTTAAAATTTTAAGGCGACCAGGTTACTTACTTTTTTAAGTTAAACCAACAATATTTTTTTACAGTGTAGTAATCACAACATTTTTTCTTTTGTCAAATCAACTTAAATAATTTATTTAGTTCAGATAACATATAATTTTGAGTTTCTGATGGTTAAATTAATCTCCTTCATTGTATTAACTCACTTTTTCCAGTTCAATCAACTTAAAATTTGAAGGCAACCATGTTACTTACTTTTCTAAGTTAAACCAACAATATTTTTTTACAGTGAGTGATTAAAAAGTGGCTAACTTGAAGTAATTCATACGGTCTTACTCGTACGAATTCGTGCGATTTGTCTAAACCCATGTGATGGGTAGGTTTAGGGATGCGGTCAGGGGTAGGTAATTCGTACGAATTCATACGATTTGGCCAACTCGTAAAATATGAACGATTTAGCAACCTCACTCGTAACACTGTAAAAAAATATATATATATTTTCAAGATTTGTTATCACAACACTTTTTTACTTTTGTCTAATCAACTTAAATAATTTATTTAGTTGAGATAACAATTTCTGATGATAAAATTAATCTCCTTCATTGTATTAACTCACTTTTTCCAGTTCAATCAACTTAAAAATTTAAAGCAACCAGGTTACTTACTTTTTTAAGTTAAACCAACAATATTTTTTTACAGTGTAAGAACTGTTGCGAATTAGCCACCTCGTAAAATTCGTACAAATTGCCGTGAAATAGCGTTGGAATATCATGAAGATTGGTAAAAACTATAAGTTGACTGTAGTGATATACATCTATGTGACGCTTGAGTCCTCAGGCTTTTGAACGATAAAGATAACTATCTTCATTACTCATATCATTACCAGAGTAAATTACATTTTACAGCCTCCATTTGCACATTTGATGTATAGAAAATCCAACTTCGCTGTGGGATATGTTTGGCCCGAAGGCAGAATAAACTCTACCGACTGGAAACAATTCATCACAGAGGAAGCCAATTTCTGGAGACACTTGCTGAGATGTTATCTGAGCAGACATGCCTCAGCCTTTATCACCACCATCGAGGAAGAGAGAGCGTAAAGGTGCAGTTGTTCCACGTGAAACGACAGCTTCGGGACTACAGTTGCACGCTGGAACCTGCAGGACAGGCGGATATTCAGACAGCGTGTCTAAAGCGTTTGCTATTAGCCGTGACAAGAAAGTGATGCTTGCATGGGAGGATTTGGCACATCCTCCACTGAGAAAACAATAGCATGACACTATGTTTTTGGGAGATTTACCATTAATATACCAGTTAAATACCAATGTTATATTGTAAGTTTGCATGTAAAGACCCCACAAAACAGATTGAAAGATTTATTTATGACAATCCAGGGGTGAATAATCAGGTTGACTGGGACATTTAAGTTCCTCAATGGGAGAAAGTGTCCCAAACACACTGAATTCATGTAAAAGTTGGCTACTATCCGATATTGTACCGCCATGTAAAAGATAACCTTCAAAAAGTAAATTTAACAATCTGTTTTACAAGAGCCGCACATGCTATAATTCTCTGGCTTTTTATTAACCCTGTTATGTTGCACAACGTGTCTTGTATTTCACGGTAAAGTGAAAGTAGGTTACAACACAATTAAAACTATTTCATTTCTTCTGAAAGGGATTATTAGAGCAACTCAAAACATGTCAGATTTTCCCGCACTTTGTTAGTTTTCAATCAAAATTCAGAGATTTTTTTTATGAACTCATGAACTAAATTCTCTCAACCGATCTACATTGATTTTATGCCTCAACTATTACTCATTTATTCCTCATTTAGGGATTTTAGGAGAATCATCTGATACTTAACTTAAACATAACTCAGTTTCACAACTTGCGTCATGTAAAAAAAAAAAAAGATAAATCCAGTTGTTTTTAAACATTTTATTTTTTATTTATGAGCAAAAATCGGCAATGTTAAGCATATTTAATCAGGAACTCAAAGAGCTTGTGGCCCAGTTTCAAACGAGCCAAACAATAAAACTCATTTCATCACGTCCTCTATAAAGATACTTTCTGTCGAGTGTTAAAGTGAACATTAAATGTGAAAAATAGTAGTTCCACTTAAATAATAAACTCTACTAAACATATAAAACCTCACCTAAAAAGACAGAGTGAAGAAATTGAGATTTACAAATATAAATCAGATCTGTGAACATTTGATCAATACAAAATAATCGCTTACAAATCATAATTTACAATGCATTATAATACCGTACAAACTCCAAAATCACTTGTCGGTGCGTCTGCTCTATAATAAATTCATAAGGAAATAGAAGGATTATCTGTGTGTCTTGCAAAACGTTCCCACCCACAGCTAATTATTGTCTAATATTTTATCACACTGGCAGTTTATTTTAGATACCGTGGGGCAAAAAGCAGTCAGTCAAAGTGTGCAAAGTGAAAGTTCATGAGGCAATAGCTTAATACGACCCTGTACAATTAAGCTCTGTTTTAAAACCTAGTGAGCTGCCTACATAGCAAGCATCATATACTACATACTTTGCGAAAGGAATTCAAATATACTTTATTTTTATGCTTATTAGATTATTATATTGTTAGCTTAGCAACATGCAGTGCCGAATTGTAAGTCTCCTGTGCGGCACTGATATGCACTTAGAAGTAGACATCAAGGCAGCTCACGAGGTTTGGTAACAGAGCCTGGAAGTGAGGGTCACAGCAGCATGTGGAAAAGGGGAAATAATGGCCATCTCCCATTGTGTGGATTAAACCAGCAGTCCGTCAGTGAAGCCACAAAGGTCTGGAAACAGGAAATACCACCTGATGCCACAGGAAGTGGAAAACACAGGAAGTACTGTGAAGAACACCAATCAATCCATGCTGAAATATGCGCTCGGAGAGCCGGAGCTCAAAGAAAGAATGTGATTGGCCGAGACACTCGGGCAGCTTCCCCTATGGTCCTCTCGCTTGTTTAGCCTCTTACATTCTGTGCGTCAAAAGAAAAAGAATTCAGAATTTTACATTCAAAATATATTTCTTTGACAAAGTTAATATTTTAGAATTATTTTGGATGCCATTTTTATGATTATATTGAATTTTTGTACATTCAAGGCAAGACACCAAATGTTAGGGTTATAAACTTTGAACCGATTGATGGATGTCGCATATTCCCTATAGTTGATTAACTCTTTACCCGCCATTGATGGAATTTTACGTCATTTTTGAGACAACTCTTCGATGCCATTGACTGAATTTTATAAGATGCTTCCCCACTATTGATAGAATTTTCCATTTTCTATTAGATAACTCTTTCCCGCCATTGAAGGAATTTTCCGTCTTTAAGAGACAATACTTCAAATTCCATTGACAGAATTATCCGTCTTTTATGACACAACGTTTCCCTGCCATTGGCGTAATTTTACGGCTTTTATGAGACTTTTCCACTATTGGCGGAATTTTCTGGCTTTTATGAGACGTTTCCACTATTGGTGGAATTTTCCGTCTTTTATGAGACAACGTTTCCTTGCCATTAACGGAATTTTCCATCTTTAATGAGACTTTTCCACTATTGGTGGAATTTTCCGTCTTTTATGAGACTTTTCCACTATTGGCTGAATTTTCCGGCTTTTATGAGACGTTTCCTTGCCATTAACGGAATTTTCCATCTTTTATGAGACTTTTCCACTATTGGCTGAATTTTCCGTCTTTTATGAGACTTTTCCACTATTGGTGGAATTTTCCGTCTTTTATGAGACAACGTTTCCTTGCCATTAACAGAATTTTCCGTCTTTTATGAGACTTTTCCACTATTGGCTGAATTTTCCGGCTTTTATGAGACAACGTTTCCTTGCCATTAACGGAATTTTCCATCTTTTGTGAGACTTTTCCAAAATTGGCGGAATTTTCTGGCTTTTATGAGACAACGTTTCCTTGCCATTAACGGAATTTTCCATCTTTTATTAGACTTTTCCACTATTGGCAGAATTTTCCGTCTTTTATGAGACGTTTCCTTGCCATTAACGAAATTTTCCATCTTTTATGAGACTTTTCCACTATTGGCGGAATTTTCTGGCTTTTATAAGACAACGTTTCCTTGCCATTAACGGAATTTTCAGTCTTTTATGAGACAATGTTTCCTTGCCATTAACGGAATTTTCCGTCTTTTGAGACTTTTCCACTATTGGCTGAATTTTCCGTCTTTTATGAGATAATGTTTCCTTGCCATTAACGGAATTATCCGTCTTTTGTGAGACTTTTCCACTATTGGCGGAATTTTCCGGCTTTTATGAGACAACGTTTCCTTGCCATTAACGGAATTTTCCATCTTTTGTGAGACTTTTCCAAAATTGGCGGAATTTTCTGGCTTTTATGAGACAACGTTTCCTTGCCATTAACGGAATTTTCCATCTTTTATTAGACTTTTCCACTATTGGCAGAATTTTCCGTCTTTTATGAGACGTTTCCTTGCCATTAACGAAATTTTCCATCTTTTATGAGACTTTTCCAAAATTGGCGGAATTTTCTGGCTTTTATGAGACAATGTTTCCTTTTCATTAACGGAATTTTCCATTTTTTATGAGACTTTTCCACTATTGGCGGAATTTTCTGGCTTTTATGAGACAACGTTTCCTTGCCATTAACGGAATTTTCCATCTTTTATTAGACTTTTCCACTATTGGCAGAATTTTCCGTCTTTTATGAGACGTTTCCTTGCCATTAACGAAATTTTCCATCTTTTATGAGACTTTTCCACTATTGGCGGAATTTTCCGGCTTTTATAAGACAACGTTTCCTTGCCATTAACGGAATTTTCAGTCTTTTATGAGACAATGTTTCCTTGCCATTAACGGAATTTTCCGTCTTTTGAGACTTTTCCACTATTGGCTGAATTTTCCGTCTTTTATGAGATAATGTTTCCTTGCCATTAACGGAATTATCCGTCTTTTGTGAGACTTTTCCACTATTGGCGGAATTTTCCGGCTTTTATGAGACAACGTTTCCTTGCCATTAACGGAATTTTCCATCTTTTATGAGACTTTTCCACTATTGGCTGAATTTTCCGTCTTTTATGAGACAACGTTTCCTTGCCATTAACAGAATTTTCCATCTTTTATGAGACTTTTCCACTATTGGCTGAATTTTCTGGCTTTTATGAGACAACGTTTCCTTGCCATTAATGGAATTTTTCATCTTTTTTGAGAGTAGTCTTTGGGGAAAAATGCTTTTTTTAAATAAAATGTACCCACATGCATGAAGGTAGAATGAAACTTTAATTATTTATTTTTTTTTTTTACAGAGGCTCTCTTCTTTATTATGATATATTGTATATTCAGATATTCCTACAACTAAATATTCTAGGTATTATGTGTATTAATAGGAGTATTAAAGCCAATGGATTGCAAATAAAACATAAATTAAGATCTCCTATACATATACATTTTAAAATGTACACACCTTCCTCTTCATAGATGAGGATGACTGCATTCTGTCCACCCTCTGCATGATTTCATGGACCCATTTCTCTCTGGGATCAGCGCAAAACATACGGCCTTGTCTCAGTGTGAAGCTGCAGAACATTGCATTAAACATCATTAACCATGAGGTCTGATGTAGACAGAATAACAGTCCAAATTGGGTAAGTGCATTATCACACCTCAGAGTCAGACGTTCAAACATGTTATGCACACACGTCCCATATGGAAAAGATTAAAACTCAAGACTCATATATTTTCTACCTGAAACATTATGAGGTGATAAATAGACATGATAAATTTAAATCTTTGAAGTTTGACTTTTTACACACAGTCTAAAAAGTGCACAAAATGGACATTTATAAATGATCATATATATATGTTGCTTACACAATGGCAGGGATGTTGCAGCCTCCGTCCTGCTGTTGTTTTCTGTAGCTGGTCACTCTGTTCTTCATGGACTGTTTAACTTTTCTAACGTACCGCAGGCAGCAGTCCTCATACGAGCCTAGAGATACACAACATATCATAACTATATGTCCTTTACAGGTGGATGATTCAGTGATTGTGTCACTGTCTCACAAAACTATAAATGTACAGGGAAGCGGTGAAAAACAACACGGGTGATTATAGTGTAAGAACGATCTCTAGCTTAAATGTTTCAGTACAATCCACTTGGATTTTTACGGTCATTGCAACTTAAATTACATTACACAGACCTAAATGTGTTGAATCTTGTATATCTTTTGCAATAAAGTTAAATTGCTTAACTTATTTTGATAAGTTAACACCATGTAAAAATACATGTTATCGTAACTTTTTTATTATATCATTTTTTTACAGTGTAAAAATTTTATTTTTTACTTAAAAATATGTTTTAATACTATGAATAATTATATAATTATTAAAAATATGCACAGCAAAGAAAACATAAATGTTTAGTACCCGTTAGATGTATATCACCAGTACTTAATTTGTATTATTTCTTTTATATTTATTAAATTATTATTTGCTTTTATTTTACTAGGAGTGGAACAATATGAGTAATATAATATTAGAGTAATAATATATATATATATATATATATGAAGAGTTCAGATGCAAAAGCCTCTAAATGCCATTTGAAATTTTCTTCTTTAGTGATGATTTTTATCAAACTTGTATATTTAAGTTCAGTAATTTCACTTAAATGGCAATGATAATTACCTATTAATTGTTATTTAAGTGAAATTACTGAACTTAAATATACAAGTATATATATATATATATAATCATTTAGTTATAGTTTCCAAAAAGACATTAGCCTAATGCATAATGCAATAATGCAATATCACTAAAACGTATGCTAAACATGATAAAAAAAACAGACTTTGTTGCATTGCATGATTGATTTGCTGCACCATTAATTAAGATGTTTGTTTTTTAAAATGAATTTGAACAGGCAAAATGACTATTTGAGTTATTTGTTGTAGTTCTGAGTCTCATAAGTGCCAAAGATGATGCAATAACAAATAAAGCACATTGCAATGAGTTACGGCATGTTTTGCAACCTCAAAAAGTAACACGATTATTTTAAACACAGGCTTAGTTGCATCATCATCATATGTGGCATTTACCTTGAGCCAGTGTGAGGTAGAGGACGCCCAGGAGGACGATGAAGAACAAGACGCTGAAGCGCATGATATCCCAGTGTCTCTACTGTGCAATGAGACAAAAAATCACAAACTGAGAGTGTTTATACAAGAAACCTTATCAGCAGCACCTGAGGCCGGTTTTCCCAAACACAATATCCTTATTTCTCCAGCCTTGACCCTTGGACATCATTAACAGTGAATATAAAAGAGCTTTATGAGTTGTCGAAAAAGCCTTGATCACCTCTGAATAAAACAAGCGACCATATACATAAACTTTATGGGTTGCATATAGAAAAAAAAATGTGTTTCCGACACATTAATGTTAATTCAGCTTTAGTAAATCATTAATGAATATGGACTTGAACGCAGTGAAATCGCAATCATCACAATCAAGTCTGCATCTCAGAGAAAACAGAAATCCTCCAGCTTTATATCTTCAAAGGAGTTTAGATTTGCTGTTAAACATTGGCGTAAAAATGATGTCGCCTCACCTCGTGTGTGAAGAAAGGAGAAAGCAGATTTTCTGGATTTTGTGCTCGTTTCCCATCTGCATTGACTTATAAAAGGCCCAACCCTGACACCTGAGCCAGGTAAAGCCACATCCCTCACACAGAAACCACTCATCAGATCAGTTTACTTGAGAACCACAGTCAATCAAGATTTGCTATTTATTACTGGCTAACCACAGTATAGCATTGGTGGGTTTCCCTAATCTTTGCTGGTCATCAGTGCTTGCAAAAAAATGTACAAATATTTAAACACTACATCCAGGAAATGTAGATGTTACGAGCTGATACTTTCCTTTAAGCCATCAAGTTCAACTAGAAGTTTGGAATAATTAAGATTTTAATAATGTCTCTTCTACTCACCAAGGCTGCTGTCTCAAAAAAATTAAATTAGCTGTTTTCTATGTGAATATATTGTAAAATGTCATTGATTCCTGTGATCTCATACTTCAGAAATCACTCTTATATGATGATTTAGTGATAAATAGCACACTCTAAACAATGCTGGGTTGTTTTAACCCAACTTTGGGTCAAATATGGACTAACCCAGCCGTTGGGTTAAATTTTTACATTACATTTTTAACCCAACATTTCGGGTTTGTCCATATTTGACCCAAAATTGGGTTAAAACAACCCAGCATTTTTTAGAGTGTACACTCTAAACAATGCTGGGTTGTTTTAACCCAAATTTGGTTCAAATATGGACAAACCCAAAATGTAATAAAAAAATGTACAGTTGAAAGTGAAAGCTTTAAAATTACATTTTTAACCCAACATTTGGGTTTGTCCATATTTGACCCAAATTTGGGTTGAAACAACCCAGCATTTTTTGAATTTCAGAAATCTTCGCTTTCATTAAAACCTATGGGTTAGTTGAGTGACCTCGTTCAATTTGCATTATAGTGTTTCTAAATGACACATCTATAGATATGTGAGAGATTATATAGATATCACAGGGTTTGTTTTTTTTTTAATATAAAATATGGGCAATTAAATATGTAAATATCAACTTTCAGATTAATCTCTTGCTGTGATTCTGCGCATCGGCTATTCAATTATTCAATTAAATTGTCAAAATTCAATTTTAAATATTAATAGTTTATATTAAGTTTAGTAGTTGATATTTATAATAGTAGTATTTTTGAATGTAAAAAATATATAAATAGATATTAATAAAAATTATATCAAAGTCATTTATACATTCTGTAAAAGTTAAGGGACCAAACCAAATTTGCAAACGTTTCTAATTATTTTAACTAATGCATCAGCACATGAACTTGTACTATTTAGAAGTACATGCACATTGTTCGTAAACAAAATGCCACTCTATGCCAGTTCTGGTGGCCCATCTTACCCCAAGGGTCTAATTTGATCTTTTTATTTCAAACAAACAAAAACCATCCAATCTAATAACATTAAAATGTCCCTCTTTAACAAACGGAAACAACAAAAAACAATTAAATGAGATGAATTAACCTCATAATAGTTTCTCGGCTAACTAAATCCCGCACATATTGATATTTCGATGAATTGACAAAATGTAAAAATAGCTGTGTTTTACCCCGTCTTACCCAATATCATTCCAGCATTCACAAAATGTGCTTTTTGCACAGAAAAAAAAGTGTAATCGTGACTTTTACACAGAGAATAAAAACAGAAAGAGATTTCCCTAAAAAAAAATTCGAGCACGATTTCGTTCCACTCTTTTATTATTCAGATTTCGTTTTTTTGACGTGATTTTACCCAAACAAAATCTAAAGTTGGAGTAAATCTCAGTAGAATTTGCACATGATGTGAATTTGATCAGAAGGTTCCCTGTTCATATAATCAATATGGTGTGTGTGAAGTCAAGGCTTAGAAAAACAGAATTAAAGTTTACATAACAGCAAGCTGACAATCAGAAAGCGAAGTGCCACGCTAAAAGGTTTTTAGGAAACATGAGATGCGGTAACATCTGTGCTTTTCAGCTGAGGCATGTTTGTGTCTCTCTTCTGAGGTCGAAATCTGATGAACTTCTCCTGTCACTCGCTTTTTGTATAATTGCAAAATGTTAGAGAAGTCTAATTCAACACAAGTCAAGTTTAAACAGCCTGCGTTTGGCTCGCATTTCCTCAGAAACGCTGCAAGGCCTGGATTTCACCTTGATGGCTTGTGTTTCAGATGTTTCTCATTGCATAACACATGCATGGCAAGAACTGGGCGACCCTCGTCAAATTTGTATAAATTTGTTTCATGCAAGCCAAATGAAAACATGCTTTAATAGGTAGAATTATGAAATTGTGGAAAAAACTAAGAATTGTGATTTTGACCTTATGCTTCATAACCGTGTTGGTCTTCTCATACATACAGTAAATCTCAATGTTTTGGTCATGATGCATTCCTATTGATTATTATGCATGTGTATTATTGATAGATTTAAATGCTTTAATTATATATATATATATATATATATATATATATATATATATATGAAGAGTTCAGATGCAAAAGCCTCTAAATGCCATTTGAAATTTTCTTCTTTAATGATGATTTTTATCAAACTTGTATATTTAAGTTCAGTAATTTCGCTTAAATAACAATTAATAGGTAATTATCATTGCCATTTAAGTGAAATCACTGAACTTAAATATACAAGCTTGATAAAAATGATCATTCTAGAAGAAAATTTCAAATGGCGTTTAGAGGCTTTTGCATCTGAACTCTTCTATATATATATATATATATATATATATATATATATATATATTTGTTAATGATTTAATGACTTAAACATCTATCACACAATGGCATTCACAAAAAGATCAAAAAATCATGCACACACAACCACATTTACTGTCATCTTTTATCTTGAACGGCTCCATAACATGCCTTTTTCATTATTAATCAAAACAATGAAAACTTAATGTATGCAGTTCATGGTTTGATGGTCTTTATGCATTTATCAGACACTTTTATCCAAATGCATTGGCTGCTAAAGCTATTTTCTTATTTTCAAAAACATCAGAAGTGGTAACATAAAGCTGGAAGTGAATGTTTTTGATAGCAATATTTGATAAATTATGGCAATGGTATTATGTGAACATCTGGCATCAGTCAGCATTAATAGAAATACGTTCATACACTCTAAAAAATGCTGGGTTGTTTTAACCCAATTTTGGGTCAAATATGGACAAACCCGAAATGTTGGGTTAAAAATGTAATGTAAAAATTTAACCCAACGGCTGGGTTAGTCCATATTTGACCCAAAGTTGGGTTAAAACAACCCAGCATTTTTTAGAGTGTAGCTTGGAATAATTAATATCTTTTTAATGTTTTTGGAAACAAAATGTCTCACCAATGCTGCAAAAATACAGTAAAAACAGTAATATTGTGAAATATTATTATAATTTTAAAATTACTGTTTTCTATGTGAACATGTGTTAAAGTGTAATTTATTCCTGTGATCAAAGCTGAATTTTCAGTATCATTACTCCAGTCTTCAGTGTCACATGATCCTTCAGAAATCACTCTGATTCTTATATCAATGTTGGAAACTGTTTTTGCTGCTTTATTATTAACAATATTAAGACTAAGTAAAATATGATTTAATGAATACTTTTATTCAGCAACACTCTAAAAAATGCTGGGTTGTTTTAACCCAATTTTGGGTATAAAGTGGACAAACCCAGCCATTGGGTTAAAATGTAATTTAAAAATGTAACCCAATGGCTGGGTTTGTCCATTTTACCCAAAATTGGGTTAAAACAACCCAGCATTTTTAGAATGGCGTATATAAGATGAAGATGAATACATTTGGCCTGTATTGTGCCAAAAATAACATCAGCGCGAAGAAACAAAAGGGACTCCATAGGATTTTTAAAAAATCATAAGGACGAACTGGAGCGTTTATTTCCCAAGCTGTTCTCTATCTCATGCTGTATCATGTTCTGACAGCGTTTCGCATCATATTTCAAACTCTTCTGTCACCACAACATTAAATCATGTGTTCTAATGTGTTTCACCTTTGGGCCCGTGTTTCCACTTCAGGGACGCTCCGATGTGGGAATGAGGGACCATGCGATAGCGTCGGTCACTGTTTATGATGTCTCACTTTCTTCAGAGTTCATCCATAGCAAGAGCTGAATCATTTTACTTTCGACAGAGGCAGTTTTCTTTTGTTTGTTTCCCACGGTGTGTGACCCTCCTTCTCTATTTTACCTCAGACCAACAACATGGTGAGATTGATAGGAAAATGGGAATGTGTGCTGCTACTTTCTTATAGTAAAAAAAAATTATTATTTTAACAGTAAAAAGACAGTTTTTTAACGGTAAAAGTTAATTAACGGAACGTTTCCGTATACGGTAAATAACTGTAATAGATATCATGGGCCATTTCAGGTAATTTTACTGTAAAATACTGTTAAATTTACAGTTTTTGAAAGTGAAAAGAACAACTCATTGTATAATTTACAGTGAAAAACCGTAAATTGACAATTCCCACAATGCCCTATGTGACACTTCACATTTAAAGTTTTTATGTAAAATAACTATGTTTCCTCATGGTTTTCTTGTTTTGTTTTTTTTCTAATCGGGGTTTTATGTTACATTAATGTTGTTAAATGAATGTTTATTGCATTTTTAATTTAATGTGTGTTACCATGATGGTGTTTAATGACACTGTGCAGCTTCTTTAAGTTTAAACCATTGTGTGGGCTTAAGATTAGCTTTGATTGATCATGTGACTCATCACTGCTGTTATGATTGGTGGTTGCCAGTGTATTACAATGGTACAAAACAGATATCAACACTTCAATAGGTTGATGAATTAACATTATATCAGATAATGAAATACGGTTTATTACTGTAAATTTTAAATTAAGTCTGTAAAACCAATAAGGTTGCTACCGTATTTTTGACGGTAAAGTTCTGGCAATCACAGCTGACGGTTTTTTACCGTAAAAATTACGGTTTTATTTTTACACATACTTAAAGTTGTTTCAAGGTGACTGTAAAGAATCTCTCATCAAAGAATCATGAAGCACAAGTGTTTCACAAAAATATGAAGCAGCGCAACTGTTTTCAGCATAATAATAACAGTAAATGTTTCAGCATATTATAATGATTTGTGAAGGATCATGTGACACTGAAGACCGGAGTAATGATGCTGAAAATTCAGCTTTGATCACAGGAATAAATGACATTTTACAATATATTCGCTTAGAAAACGGGTATCTTAAACATAAATAATAATTTAAAAAAATTATATTTCACAATTGTCAGTGCAGTTTGCCTCAGTTGGTGTTAAAAAATTATATTAAAGATTAAAAAAAAATTGTTTTGTGTGTGTTTTATTACCTACATGCCCAAAATAATGATCAATACTGTTTTCTAAAGGGTCTGTTTCTTAAAGTTCATAAGAAAACAGGCTAATTATCAAAAAAAGTCCCATTTGTCTGAACTCTGACATTTAGCTGGCATAACAACAGTGAAGAGAGAGAGAAAAAAAACCAGAGTTGGCATCTGGATCTTTCTTTTCCCGTAAGAGATCATCAGAGCACCATCTTGATGGATTAATGGCACTGATGTCTAACGATAGCAAAGACATATTTTCACAAAAAAGACCTCCAGAAAATGATGGTCTGCTGCCAGCCACTTGTTTCTTTTCTGCCTGAAAAAACAAATATGCACATTGTCCTCTGCATACCATAACATGCCAACTTTACTGCGCTGAGGTCATTTTCTGAGAGTTTTTAGGAGCAAGTATAGATGTCATCAATCATGAGCGGATCAGAATGGCCCCGGGGAAATGAAGAACTCAATCATCACAAATTCAGCACGATCTCCAGTCATTATACAGCGTCTCCTGGAGACCGAGAGATTCACACTGCCTGAAGGAGAGATCAAATCATCTAAGCTGCTCTCCAAATTCATTTTAGCTCTATACCCATTCTGTATGACAACTTTGACTCATTTAAGTGTTAAGTGTTTAACCTTTTTTGAATAAATGCACATTCCAAACTTAAATGGTTGTAATTCAAGAATGCTTTGGACGTTATTGATGTTAGACGTTTGGCAGATTTTTGTTGAAATAAATGAAGTGAAAATGTACAATGTAAAAAAAAATAATTATTTATATAAAATAAATATTTTCAAAACCTGGGTGACTCTAAAAAAAATCAAAGCCAAAAATCTGAACAAGTTGTGTTTCAAAATTTAGGTTGATATTACAGTAAATGAGCTTTGAGTGAGAGTGTGTGTGTCTGCAGTACCGACCGCTTCCACTAGGGCACAATCAGACTCCATCACTGCCCATAAGGGGCCGCCATCTCCATATGTGTTTGAGTGATATGAACCATTTATTTCCACAATTTTCATACAATTTATGAAGTAGACATCCTATTTAGTAGTAATATGAGAAGTTTGGCAGATTTTGATATGAATTCAACCTCTATATCAAGTATGAAAAATTTCAGACCTTTTTTTGTAAAGTAATTGAATGGATGCTCTTTTGAACTATTGCCATGAAAACAAACTACCCTTCTTTCATGATTTTTCATGTTCATCACTATTTCAAAATAAAGGTCTGAACACGCCTTAGGAGTATGAAAATATTCTTGTTGCAAATTGATAAATTACAGCTCCTCTGAAATTTACCAAAATATGAAAACTAGAGATTGTAAGCTTTCAAATGATAGGCTATATAGTTTATCAAGATTAGTTTAGGTTTAGTAATGGAATGGACTTGGGCCCACCAGTGACACAAAAAATTAGGAGAAAAGTTTAATTAAATAATTTCAAATTGTTAAATGAGATATTAAATCCTGACCATTTGAAGTTCATGACAAATACAATGAATACTGAAATTTAAAGTCACATTTACCCTCAAAATGAGTCTTAAATGAATCTCTCTGAATTTCTGGGCATGCATCAAGCAGTGTTCAACAGAGGAATGTAACATGACGCATGGGAGACATGTAATGTAAAGGTGCACCTGAGCTGATATATATGTGTGTGTGTGTGTGTGTTTGTGTCAAATATCTGTCAGAAAACCACAGATGTGTGCATACTGTGACATTAATGTCTTTCGATGTCTCACTTAAAGTGGTTATTTGATACATAATCAGCTCAGATATGAAGCCTGAAAGGCAAGAACAACAAGCTCACTTGGGAAATAATCAACTATCTGTGAGATAAAATAAAAGCCTTCATTTAAATATCTGTCTTGCAAATCTTAATGCACATACACTCTCTGGCCAAACAAAAAATGCTGTTAAACAGGCAAATACTTCTCTTCAGTCTATGATTGGATCATTACTGGGGTGATTTTCATATTATTCACTGTAAAAATGAATGTGCACTCTTAGAAGAAAAGGTTCTATATAATATTTGGAACCCATACACTCTAAAAAAAGGGTTCCTCCAACCCGATCTCACGACCAAGTCGTACGAATTCAACGAATGATTAAAAAGTGGCTAATTCGTAACAATTCATACGACCTCACTCGTACGAATTAATACGATTTTGCTAAATCGTACATATTTTACGAATTGGCCAATTCGTATGAATTCGTACGAATGACCTACCCCTTACCCCGCCCCTAAACCTAACCATCACGTGGGTTTAGACAAATCGTACGTATTAGTACGAGTGAGGTCGTACGAATTAGCCACTTTTTAATCATGCGTCGAATTCGTACGAATTGGTCGTGAGAGAGTGTTCCTCTGGGTTATATAGAACCCTGGGGTTCCATACTTGGCCAATAGAACCTTTTACCCAAAAAAAAAAAAAAATGCATCCATATATGAAGCGGGGGATGGAACCATTTCTGGTTCTAAATAGAACCATTTCTTCTAAGAATGTGCTTTATCTAATCAATAGAATTAGAATTATTTCCACTCATGAATCGGCTCCTCTGAGTCCGTTCAGTTCATTGCAAGTCTTCGGGATGTTCTGGAGGAGACTTTACAGAGTCTGGACTCTTGCATTGACAACCAAAAATTCATGTGCCAATTCTTAATGCTCCCTCACAATTCTTTCATCTGAGCCTGATAAATCTTGACATTGTCATAATGGAATATGGCCATGATGTGTCTTTAAGCTATACACTGGGTTGTTTTAACCTAATTTTGGGTCAAATATGGACAAACTCAAACATTGGGTTAAAAATGTAATTTAAAAATGTAACCCAACATTTGGGTTTGTCCAGATTTGACCCAAAATTTGGTTAAAACAACCCAGCATTTTAGGGTTAGAAGAACTGTTGCCAAACATATAACATGATAAGTCAAGTCACATTTATTTATATGTGTAAATAAATAAATAAATTGTATTTATTTATAAAAATTTTATTTAAACATTTTAAATACATTTTTTTTGTTTTTTTATTTATTTAAAAAACATTTATTTCACAACACTTGTATCAAAGCAGCTTCACAGTGATAACATGAAAGTAGTACAACACAGATCAATATTGTTAAATATTAAATATTAAATAACCCCAACTAAGCAAGCCAAAAGAAAAGCAATTATTAAGATAGAAACATAATAATTGTGTTTTTCTTCTTCTTCTTCTTCTTCTTCTTCTTCTTCTTCTTTTGGCCTAGCAGTGTGTACTTGTATAGAACAAGGAAATAAATGGTGTTTTTTGTGTGAGAGAGTTTGGAGATCCCCTGTATCATTTCACACAAGCTATCAATGGTGAAAGTGTTGCTCTACATGTATATCTCTTGTCTTGCACAATTGACAAGGTATATTTATTAGCCATTACACATCCTTTTACACAAGCTGTTCCTTATAGTGAGCTCATGACCCAGTACGTCAAATCTAATCTTGAATTATCTGAGATCTTTTGTTTATGGTCTCACTGTAATAGAGTGCCGAAGTTATGTATGAGGGTATTTGGTGCAATACTTCTGAAGGCCTGTGACAGTGGAGTGTGTAGCTAGTTGTAATAGCCACACACGTGTATCAGTAAATTTGAAGTCACAAATGTTTTAAGAGTTGCAAACTTGTAGACTTTTTTTTATCTTCCACAAACACAACACAACAGTTCTCAAATTCTTCATTGCACGTGCACGAATCCTATTCTACAAATCAAATGAAGAAACTTGTAGCCTACACTCACATTTTTGCTACAGTTGCTGCAGTGAATATGGTGCAAAACAAACTTACACACCTGCATAAAAAAATGTGAAGTCACAGAAAAATTTTACTCATCTGCAGAAATCAGTAGGCCTATGTGAATTCATCCAATGAGAGTTGCACACTCGTAGAATGTTTTCTCACAATGGCAGGCTAGCAGTTAGCATTGACTCGCGCTAGCCTAGCACCGGCGAACTATTCAACTGGAACGACTGGACGATATTTTTTGAAAACTGTCTCCAATGATAAATAACACACAGCCTAATGAGGCCCAATGTCCAAAATCCTGAACTGACTCGTGTAATTTATACGCTGTACACACACACAATGGGTTAATGGTCAAATACAACAAATCCCTCTTTATAATTTTTGTGTATCCTACTATTTGGAATACAATGAAAATGAAAAACACCTGTTTATACACACGATGCCCTTTAATTTACCCGTTTATCCTTTCATAGAGGAATCTAAATCTTTCAATCAAGATTAACTTTTTTTCTTTTTTTTTTTTTTTTTACTAAATAATCACTCGCATTCATCTTCATCTGTCGGGAGGTCTGGTTGCATGTGATGACAAGGGTTTTGCCTGAGGGATGTTTATACACATTTTGAAAGAATATATCGAACTTTCTCCTTTCATAAATACTGGAGCTTAATAAAAGGGAAAGGTTGCTTGCCGTTTAATTTTATGCCAAGATGCCAGAACTTATTTGAGACCGGTCTTGATCTCTTTGTCATCTCAGTCTCAAACTAAGAGGACTCCGGATTTTACACTGTGAGGATTTCACTATCACTATATTGTCATTGTCTGATTTATTTGTTAATATCATTAATGTGGTCGGATATAAAACTTCTTGCAATCAGTAACTCATTTCTAATTTAGTTTCTTTTGGTGGGGCAGAAATCAAGGGATTGTGGCAAAGACTTCACAATATATTCAAGATATGAAGGCCTTGTATAAGATCTTGTTTTTTTTTCATTATATGATCATAATTACACTCTAAAAAATGCTGGGTTGTTTTAACCCAATTTTGGGTCAAATATGGACAAACCCGAAATGTTGGGTTAAAAATGTAATGTAAAAATTTAACCCAACGGCTGGGTTAGTCCATATTTGACCCAAAGTTGGGTTAAAACAACCCAGCATTTTTTAGAGTGTAAGCAAGAGAGCCGTTTTCACAAATGAACACGACTGCAAATGTGATATGAGTTTATACAAATGGTTTATTTTTTAAACATTATTTATGCAGCTGTAATTTGATGCAACACAAAGAGGAATTTTGTTGTTATTGATTGCAGTGTTTTATTATTGTGATTGTAGCCTATTGGTTAAAAATCTAGGCTACTGTATGTTGTCATTGATCACGTTTTTACATTTCTTTAACTCATAATTTCCTAATTTATACAAGATTCAACTTATTTTTTTAAGTCAGTAAAAGTTAAAATGACTTTAACATCCAAGGGGATTGTACTTAACTTTTTTTTCTTCTTTTTTTTATTATATAAGACATTTCTCTGGCAGTAAATGTGGATCTTTTTGGTGAATTTGAGGAGGTCTGGTCTTGGTTTGTCTTGACTAACAATAGGCTAATCAGAACTTTCCAGTTACTCTTACTGGGACTCAGGACTGAACCTGAAACATTGCAGCTTATTGCATATTTTATATATATAAAAAAATTATTTCACATAATTTAAAATTATACTTTAAGTCTAAATACAAGGTGAAGTTCAGGCCAACCATCAACTCCATCTCCTCCAAACTGCAGCCTTGACCAACTTGGCCATCTAGTGGTCATATTGATTACCACAATACACAGGAATAAAATAATACAGAAATATATTGGAATAAAAAAAATGTAAAATGAAATATAAAAATTATAGGCTAGGTTTATAATAAAAAAAAATGAATTTAATTTAGGATGTGTGTGTATGTATATATATTTATAAATTAATTTTAGCATTCGATTAGCAATTAATCATCATTATACTATTTATTATATTATATATTAAGGAGCGAAAAATAAATAACAACAAATAACAGTGACAAATAATAGAATAAATAATTACGCCTTGTAATAAGTTAACATTAGACAATCGTTTAATAAAATTAATTATTTTTTTGTTAGATATCAGCAACAAAACAAAGTAGTCAGAATGTGGTGATTTTTAACGAATAGCCTACAAATGATAATTAGTATTATAAAAATAATATTTTTATAATAGTAATAAATAGGCTATTGTTAGTAGATACAACACATAAAGGGAAATAGGCTAACGATATTAAAATAGGTTTAGTGGTTAATATCTAAATGTCATCATAATAATTATTGCAATATGTAACATAAGATAATCGTTTTTACAATATATATATTTTTCTTTCTACAGGCAACAAGAAAACGATTTACAAACAGTAAAATAATATCTACTATTACAGAGATTATTTACTAGCCTAGATATTATAATAGGCTAAATATTAACATTATAGAGCTTTATTTTCCTTGCAATATTAGTTAAAAAATATACATAGCCAATACTAATACATAATATTGTAAAATGTCATATAAATGGACCAATCTTCAAATGTAAATGCATTTCAAGTGCAGCTGCTCTGTGAAATAAAAGCGCACTAGTGCCGCGGTGCATTGTGGGTGTGCACGGAGAAGTAAAATGGCGGACTTGGCGAACGAAGGTAGGCAACCGTGTGAATCCGCAAAATGAGCAAAATAAAGCAAATAAACCGCCACCATGAGCCGTACACACCATAATAGTGTTGGTTAGACTTCCACGTGGATTTATGGCGCGTTCTGTGCGCATTAGCTGCTCTGAGTGGGAGTGTGTGTGGATGTTTAGCTCAAGTTAGCCGATGAGTGTGTTAGCTTCGCAGGCTAAACAGCGCACTGACAGAACTGTGTGTATGCGAGTTAGTGTGTTGTGTAGCTAACAGACGAACCCCCGGCCTCTCGCTGTGTTTCTCTTTTTGATTTTTAGGCGGGTGGAAACGCACGCGCCTCACCCCGATGCTCTCGCGTGCAACACGTACGCGTGCACGCTCTAAAATAATGCATAATGCAATGTATAATAATAAAGGTTTAACGAATGACGCTTTTTTATGTGCACGTGATATATAAAATCATATTTAGTATCACAAATATGTGGCATATACGTCCCCAGTTATCTATGCATAATTCTGGCATCTTTTTAAACTGACAATATTAGTATGCATTTTGCTTGCAGCTATTCTAATCGTGCTTAGTACGATTTCTGTGATAATTCATATTTATCGTTCTTTAAGGGTCCAAATTCAGAATCAGAAACGAAAGCAAATGTCTGCTGGGTGGGGTAACGTAAGTGAGTTGCTCATCCCGTGGTTTGTTTAAATATGAAATGAATTATGCACAAGCATTTTTGGACGTTATTCTGATAAATGCATCGATTATTAGTCGGGAAAGGGAGTTTGGAGCAAGTGGCGGTGGTCCGTTCACGCTCAAGCCGCCTGTCGGTGCTCCTCATGCGGCTAGTGGCGTTACCGGACTCCGCTGTCTGTGCGAATGCAGGCCCGCCCACCCTTCTCCTGCCCCGGGGTGAAATGCAACCCCATGCACACATGATTTAGCCCCTCTAGGACTGTAGTGTCCTCGAGTGGTGAGATCACCTATCGGTGGATTCCTCACCCCCTGACCCAATTACAGTGATGTGCATGGCTTTACTTACAGTGAGCCACCCAGAAGACTATGTGATTTGTTGTGGGAAAGGCAGCACGTGTGTTTGGATATATTGCTCACGTTTGTTGTTCGCAAATCATCTCCGACAGGCCTTATACTGTCTCTTCCTTACACATATTTGTTTTATTACCCTCCAGTTTTGTTGCTGTCAACGTGCTGTTGCTAAAAATATCAGACCGTGTCAGCCTGATCATGTGCCTCTGTTTATTTACGAAGCATGACGATCATTTTAAAGCCCTTTGAATGAGCCAGAAGTGTCTGGGGTTTTATTGGTAATGGTTGGCTTTGAAATGAGATAAGATATAAGAGCTTCTTTGACAACATTGGCTAGAGACTGTATGGCTCGCTGTGGCTGGTTACCAAGTCCTGCTGATCAGATCACCCAGAGGCTTGTAATACAAGAACATACTACAGGTTGCGGTTCAAAGAAAGTGGTCGATTGATATGACTTTTTCATTAACATTTACTTTTATGCATTTTGCAGATGCTTTTTTCCAAAGTGACTTGCATTGCAGTGAATTTATACATTTGTATTACGTCATGGAATTAAACCCATAACCTTGGTTGGCATTTACTTAAATATTGAGTAATTGCTTAAATATTTGAATCACCCATATCTTAAAACATATAACGATCATATTAGCATCTGGTGACTCTTGCATTCATCACTTCAAAGTGGTTTTCTGCTCCACAACAGGCATTGTTTTTCTTTCATCACGTTCTTAATTGATTAAATGTGATACAATAGGTTAATAAATGTTGCTGTTTTTTTGCAAAAACGATAAGCTACTGGATGCCGTATGCTACAGTGATGTTATCAGGAGTGTTTTTATGCATGATGCAACACGAATGCCTCAAACCTCCTTAACCATGGTAAAAAATCTGCATTAAATAGCATCCAGTGGTTTATTGATAAAGTTCTCAGTTTATTTTTATTAAATTTGATTGCTTTTTAACAAAATGGCAAACTATAACTTATCCTGTTAAGTGTCACCCACCTTTTTTGAATATACATGAAAATGCACATTTTGAACTTAAATGGTTGTAATTCAAGAATGATTTGGCATATAGACGTAATATTGGTCCCGTTTTAAAGAAGACATTTGGCAGACTTTTGTAGAAGTGAAATAAATTAAGAAAGTGAAACAGAAAAAAAAAGTTATAGAAGTTTGAGATTATGAAAATGTACAATGTAAAACATTTAATTATTAATATTTTATATATTTTTATATTTTTTAAAACTGCAAAAAAAAATCAAAGCCCAAAATCTGAACAAGTTGTTTCAAATTTTAAATTGATATCTCAGTAAATGAGCTTTGAGTGAGAGTGTGTGTGTCTGCAGTACTGAACGCTTGCACTAGGGCGCAACCAGACTCCATCACTGCCCATATAAGGGGCCGCCATCTCCACATGTGTTTGAGTGATATGCATTTGAATTTTCACACAATTTATGATGTAGACATCCTATTCAGAAGTAATATGAGAAGTTTGCCAGATTTTGATTTGAATTCAACCTCTAAAAAACATAAAAAAGAACAAGTATGTGCGTTATATCTTGCTGCCACATCACAAATGTTGAATTTTTTTTTCTTTATATTTAAAAAAAAATCAGACCTTTTTTTTTTGTAAATTAATGAAATGGATGCTGTCTTTTGAACTCTTGACATGAAAACAAACTGAGGTTTCTACCCTTCTTTCATGTTCATCACTATTTCAAAATAAAGGTCTGAACACGCCTTAGGAGTATGAAAATATTCTTGTTGCAAATTGATAAGTTATGGCTACTCTGTTTATTTTGAAAATCAATCACCACTAGGGATGGGTATCGTTAAGGTTTTATCGGTATTACTACTCTTACCGATACCGCTTATCGATCCGGTACTTTAACGGTATTCTTATCGGTTCTTTTTGGTGTTTTTTTTTATTATTTATTTATTTATTTTAAGAATTAAGAACATAATTCAAATTTATATTTTGAAATGTAAAATAGAAAAAGCAAAACGAAGAAAAATTTATTTTTATTATGCAGCAGTGTGCAGGCTTTTTTGTTTATACAAAAAAGACACATAAGAAAAAAACAAGTACAAACACAAGAATACAATTAATCAAAGATACAAATTATATACAAAGTGCTTTAATTTCAGGAAGGTCTACTAACATATTTTGTCAGGTAATTGTTTCTGTCTGAAAAGAAACCTAGTAATCAAATATAAAATAGCACTGTAGTTTATCATAGATAGAATAATGCTTATTAAATCTAAAGTTACTCATTCAAAAGCTGTGAGTGATTTTCTCTGGCTTTTGTTTGATTTGCATTAATGGCTGAATCGTCGGCAAGTTTGGGCTATTAGACTGCTGCCCCTTTAAGACCGAGTGCAGATAATGGGGACTGATGCACCATCATTTTCTCCCTATTATTTACGTCCATTTAAGACATAATTGTGTTTAAGTGAATAAACTGTGTTTAAGTGAATCTCAGAGCTGGTCATTTTGACATTTTTATGTATATTTGATAGTTAAGGACGCAAAAAGCCCAAGTATAGGGTACTTTTCTTGTCTCGTTGGAGTCCATTTCGGAGCGTGCACCGCCTTGTGAACAGCGTCTCTTGCGCAGGTTTTTGTGTTTTTAATAGCCATTTTCTTCATCTTACAACAGTAGAGACAGCATTTTGCAACAATCGCCGATCGTGCTGATTCTGACGGTACGTTTGGGTTTTAGGAAGAACTGACAGCGCTCCGCAGTGCTGTGAAGTAAAGGACGTTAAGCTGGACAGATCGTCTCGTTTTTATCGGGTTTTATCTCATCTTCTTTTTATAATCTTTGGAAGCCGAAATACAAAATATATTAGAATAATACCCAAGATCTAAAGTGTAACCACGTTGAATGTTTAGTTCTGTCCTCATTGTCACTCATTAAGCAGGGCTGTCGTGTTGCGCGTGCTGTGGCTTTGCGTGAGAGATCGCTCTCTCTCTTCTCTCTCTCTCTTCTGAACTGCGAATTGCAAATTTGCATCACAGACAAATGGTTTAATTAAAATATAGTTTATATATAGAAATGGCTGGCGATATAAACATGTTCAAGATAACGTCTTTATAGGAATAATAAATAGTAGCCCAACTTGCGTGTATTTACTTAACCTGTTAACTGTCACCCCCCCTTTTTTGAATAGACATGAAAATGCACATTTCGAACTTAAATGGTTGTAATTCAAGAATGCTTTGGAATAAAGACATATGATTGGTCTTGTTTTAAAGAAGACATTTGGCAGATTTTTGTAGAAGTGAAAAAAATTAAGAAAGTGAAACAGAAAAAAAGTTATAGAAGTTTAAGTTTATGGAAATGTACAATGTAAAAATATTAATTATTCATATTTTACATAAAATATATATTTTCAAAACCTGGGCTACTCTAAAATGGCAGAAAGATCAAAGCCAAAAATCTGAACAAGTTGTGTTTCAAATTTTAGGTTGATATCTCAAAAAATGAGCATTCAGTGAGATTTTGTTTGAGCGCAGTACCAAACTTTTTCACTAGGGCACAATCAGACTCCATTACTGCCCATATAAGGGCGCCTGCATTTCCATTCGTGTTTTGAGTGATATGAACCATTATTTTCACAATTTTCATACAATTTCTGAAGTAGAGATCCTATTCAGAACTAGCATGGAAAGTTTGGCAGATTTTGATATGAATTGAACCTCTAAGAAACACATACAAAGAACATGCATGTAAGTCATAGCTAGCTGCCACGTCACAAATGGTGAATTTATTATTTTTTTCTTTATTTCAAACTTTTCAGACCTTTTTTTTCCAAAATAATTGAATGGATTCTATCTTTTGAACTTTTGGCATGAAAACAATCTGAGGTATCTACAATTTTTTCATGATTTTTCATGTTTACTGCTATTTTAAAATAAAGGTCTGAACACGCCTTATGAGTATGAAAATATTCTTGTTTTATATTGATAAATTATGGCTCCTCTGTAATATATTTTGAAAATCAGTCACCAAATATGGAAACTAGAGATTGTAAGCTTTCAAATGATATATAGTTTGTCAATATTATTTAAGGTATTTACTAAGATATTATTGTTTTAAAAATATAGTGGCAAACGTCCCACCTGTGGGACGGTGACAGTTAAGTGGTTTTAATTTCTCCAGTACCGACAGCAGAACCGGTAACGTCCGAGCTTATCGATACAGCGGTCTTTCAAAATTCAGTACCGGGGCCCGTTTAATACCGGGTTTCGGTACCCATCCCTAATCACCACATATGGAAACTAGAGATTGTATGCTTTCAAGTGATATAGTTTGTACACAATTACCGGTAGGATATTACTGTTTTAAAAATGTAATGGAATTGGGCCCAAAATTGAGCTAGTGAGCATGGTTAAGTCTGATGTTAATGATCTGAAATTTGCTTGTGGTTCGAGTGTCCAAAAGTGCTCATGCAGTTTAACTAAGATATTACATCACGAACAACATTTGCTTTGGATGCTATTGGTCCGTCAGTTCGTTTCATGGCCAATCCTCAAACAAACCATTTTAGGAAATGACCTATTTTGTGAAATGTGAATGATTATCTTGCATGACTTTGGATATTTTTTTGTAGGGAAACTTGGATCGATCTGAAATGTAACATTGGTACATCGTAGCTGACCTGTTTTCTTGCTTGTTTAAATAAAATTTGGGCTTGAAATGAACTAATTCATAGATAAACTAATTTTCTTTCTGTTTTGTTTCTTTACAGAGAAGCCTGCCATAGCTCCTCCAGTGTTTGTATTTCAGAAGGACAAAGCACAGAAGGTTGGTTTGCTCTGAAAGCAGTTTCATGTAAACACAAACAGTCTTTTCAACCACATTGTATCCTAATTTCTGTTACATATACTCATATTATCACGGAAGTACTGGAATAAAGTTTATAGTTCGAATATAAAAACTATCGTCTACGGAAGTGATCTAAATCGCCTTTTTGAAAATGATTGAACATTACATATTTCATTCATTCATTCAATAGATTTGTTAAATGAAACAAGTTAGGCTTATTCATTATGAGTGAGTCATTGAATCATTTGAATCAAAATAGTTCAGATTTTTAGATTCAGAACTTTTTGCAGCAATTATCATTTTATCAGAAACTGTAGTTAGTTGCATGTTATTTTGTTTAGTTGTCTGTTCAGAATCGTGAAATATCTATATTTAAAAAATAGATTGTGGTTTTCAATTCTTCCCAGAACTCTGCAGCTCAACCATGACGTTTTTAGTAGTTGAACACACTTTCCATAATAGCCTGAGGATGTTATGCTGGAATACACTTAGTGGGAAGTATTTAATTTAGCTTTGAGTTTTATTGCAATAACAAAGTAGACATTTTTCAATAAACACTGAAATTAGCATCTGGTACCTGCCAAATTTCAGCTTTGGCAAGTAAATTTCACCTACTCATCTGGCCAGTTTGGCTGGTAGTGAGATGAATTTCAGCCGCCGTATGACTAACACGATGCAAAAAACATGATTTCCCCGAAGCTTTTTAAGCAAATTAAACAAACTCCACATTTCAACGGGATGGTTTTGGGCCTGGTGAGAAATAATTAAAATAAATTGGATTGTGTTTTCCACTGTACAGTGTGTTTCTCTGTGATATAGTTCGGCTCTGTGTGATCAGATTAATTTATTATTTTTGTCTGTTCCAGAGATCTGCCGATGGGTCAAGTGCAGAGGACGGAGACGGTGAGTTCAAGTTTTCTTTCAGATTCTAGTGATGCACCAAATGAAAATCTTGCTTGAAAAATTAACTTTAAACAACATTTTTTTTATTTGAAACTTTTTCTTTTGCACGTTTGTGCCATACAATATATTTCATATTTCATGACTCATGCTGTCTATATAAAATGCATGGAGCATACATTTGCATATAGACTGCAACAGTGTTACTTTAGTATCATAGAGATACTATTATGATTTCAATTAAATTTTAATGTGTTAGTAATTTATTTGTATATGTTTTAGTGCTGTGTGATTAATCGTAATTGATTTTCGATTCCGGTTTCCAACGATTATGAAAAAATAATAGTCGAGGTAAAACGATTATTGTGCCGCTGCCGCATTTCCTTTCCTTTCCTTCACAGCAGTTCGTTTTCATTCAACTTAACATCCTTCATTTCAACTTAACATCCAAATAAGTGAGTGTTAACTTTTAAAATGCAGCCTATTGTTGCTAAACTCTGACGTGTTTGATATTAAACAGTGCTATTAAAAGTGAATTAAGCCTCAAAAGAGGCTTTCTGTGTGAGCGATCCGAGTCAGAGGATGCGCGCCTGCAAACAAAAATGTTAAAATGCCTTTTTGGAGAGTTCACAAACACTGTGGGTTATGTCTTAAGTAAACGCGTAAGTTGAGAAAGAATATGGTTGTGTAACAGTATATTGGATCCGCGCATTCGCTCTTAAAGTGACCGCAGCCTAATAAACCTGCTGTCGTCTGTCATTAATGATAAACAAATAACAGGAAAATCACACACTGACTGTTCTTGACTGAATAACTTTAGTATCTTTAATAAGAAATAATCTATATTTAATGTATTTAGTAAGACTATGCAGTATTTTTATATTTATTCAGTTTTTTTGGTCGTTTTAAGCTATTATCTGAATAGTACATCCTGAAAAACTGTTTATTTCATTTGTATTTTCGTTCTATTTCGTTTTCGTTTCGTCGTATTTATTTGTACGTTTTTTTTCCTATTAGTTTTTTTTGTGAGCGTTTTCTTGTGTTATGTAATCCTTCTTCTTACATTAGTTAACCTAGTATTAGTAAGTATAATTGTGAAATTTCACTGATATTTAAAATTACTCATATTGTGAAATAAATAATAATATTGTAAAATAACTTTTTTTAATCATGATTATCATTGCTGCAATAATCGAACAGCCCTACATGTTTAACATTTTTTGTCTATATAGTTTTTATTAATTTATTTCATTTTTATATTAGTTGTTTTAGTACATCAAGTTAAACTAAATGACATTAGTTTAAGTTAACACTATAATAACCCTTGTCTGCAATATTGTGTTGCACTCTTTTAAACCTGGATAATTTCACATGCAATCTGCTTTTGCTCTGTCAATTTTTTTATTGATTCTGTAAATTGTCTTCTTTTTTATTTTTGACTTTAATGCACTATAATTTCAGTCTCCAAAAATATAATAAAATGCCATTTTTGTTATTCTGATGAAATAGAAAATGTATGAAAAACCTCCAAATGTTGATAACAGAAACATAAGCAGCATGCACATGAAATGATTCAGGTTTTTAATATTTCATGTAAACACCGCCTGATGATGTTTTGCTGGAAAATAACTTGTATATGAAATGTGATGGGACGCAGACAGTAAGACACTAACACAATGTCACATGAAATATATTGTAGGATGCAGATGTGCTTGTATCATCCGAACATTAGTATGAGAGTTATTTGGAGGTCATTGTCTGATTTTAAAGTTAATAATGCATTTAACACTAACAGATTTTCATTTAAACTAGGGTGCTACTACAATGTTACTCAGCGTTACTCTTCAACGTTACCGTACTAAAACGTGATTAATTCAAAGTCCTTAACAAATAAATAATGAAGCACAAAAAATTGCATCGTTAACATAATTTATGCCACACAATTAGATGATATTGGGTGTCGGGGAGTTTATCGCACAGATTTACACAACCATGCAGAAGATTTTCCCTTCTTCTTTGTTTTCTATCGGATTATTTTAACCCTTGTGCATCAATTTAAAAAAGTTACACATAGGTAAAAAGAGGACAAAAATGTCCATGTCAAAAAACTGTCATAAAAATGTGACGCTTCGGTGCACAGACTTAAGTTTGGTGTCATTTTAAAGAAGACCCTTTGCAGATTATTGCTGAAGTAAAAAAAATAATAATAAGTAAATAAAAAAAAAGTTATATAGGTATAAGTTTATGAAAGTTATTTATAAAACATATTTTACATAAAATATATATTTTAAAAATCAGGTTGAACTCAAAACTGCAAAAAAAAAAAAAAAAATCAAAGCCATAAATCTAAATAGGTTGTGTTTCAAATTTGAGGATGATATCTCAAAAAATGAGCTTTCAGTAACAGTTTGTTTGGGCGTAGTAACATATTTTCCCCATTGGGTGCCAGCAAAACCCCACTGGAGCTCACAGTGATTGGATCTCTTGCAGTTTTTCTCTTTCAGTCTGACAAACACACACATGCGCACACACACATATTTTTTTATAACACACATACTAACCACACCCTAACATCCATACCAACACACCCACACAAATATTGTTGCATAATTTATCCAGTTGGATATGCCGAAGCAGAAAACAGAAATAAAGCGATATTTGTTTTATAGGCCAAACTTTAAAAAAATGGCACCCTCTGATAAAAAATAGTAAAAAATAAAATTTTGAAGCCTTGCCATCAGAATGAAAGCCTCTTAACAAAGATTGCATAATTTTATAGTTAACTGAACCGGGGATTAAAAATGGCAGTTTTAATGGGTTTCAATGGGGACGTTTTTGTCCAAAAGGTGCTGAGAGGGAGTATTTTTTTGTACCTAATGCAAAAAATATTTTTTTAAGAAAATGACGGTGAAATAGTAAAATTCCAATAAAAATGCACACCTGTGCCAAGTTTTTTGCAGTTAGCTTTAACACAGGCAAAGTGATCGAAAAAACAAAACTGAAAAGGACAAAAATGTCCATAAGGATGCACAAGGGTTAAGACACTAAACTCCAGGAAAGTTTTCACTCCAATTATCCATTAAGCAAAACTTTAACTTTTAAGTTCAAATAAGAGCTAATGTAAAGAAAACCAGGCTTATTACATCAGATATGGCAAAGAAAACAGTGTCTCGCGTCCAGTTTTCGGTGAATTATTCATTCTAGTGTCTGTTTAGCTTTAAAACACGAGCTTTGTCATTGTTTCTGAAGAGCGTGAGCCCAGTCTGAAACACAGACTGAACAGAATGTCGAAACGTCCCACCGCTGTATGACCTGATGATATGCAAACAATGTTTCTCGGCTGGATAAAGCAAACAAGCATCTCGCTAGTAAAGTTTTGATTGATGCGAATTGTAATGAAGGTAAAGGCAATTGCATTGACGTGAAGGGTCGCACAGTAAGCACTAGGCCTGGGTAATAAATATCGATTTCTCGATATTAATCGATTCTCATTTTTATGAACCGATATCGATTCTTAAATCTCAAGAATCGATTAGTCATCCTGTTTCACTTGAATGAATGGGACATTGTATCGCGGCTGCGCGCATCAAAAAATCACAATAATCTTTGTCCTTTGTTACTATTGATATGAAACAAAGTCTCAATTTTCAAATTACGTCAATTTTCTTTAGAAATTCAAACACATAAATAGCGTTTTGGCGCTGTGGCGTGAGATCGCTCTGGCTCAGCTCAAGAGAAGCAGCAGCGCTGATCTCTCTTCCGGCTTAGTAATACCAGTTACAGCGCCAAATAAACATGAATGAGCATCTGAAAGTGTGTTAAAAGATAGAGTACAACTTATTGAAATCCACATCATGTCACATTGATTCGCTCAATCAGCGTTTCAACCGTGGAAAGACGTCAGTTAAACAGCTTGTAATCAATGTATCGTCATATTTACCTCAGAAAACCCACATAAACTCGTTAGTCAGCTAGAAAAAATAACTCTAGAGAGGAGCATTTTGCTAAATATATACACCATATTACATATGCATTATAATCTTAATGTTCTTCAATATTTAATGCATATTTTAATAAATCTGGCAAGTTTTTATGACAGCCACCATTTAAATGTTTATATTTCATATAATCTTCTTATTATAAAAATAAATAAAAGTGTAATTTAAGTGTTTGTATAGCTACAAAACAGTTAATTATTACCTTCATATTAGGCTAATGAAGTCTATAGGCTACAACTAGACTCCCATAGTTCACAGCATTAGTTAAGAGATTTGATTCCCTTGAGAAAAATGGCCATTTATTGTAACTGATATCCAAAATAATCGATATTGAATCGTAATCGAAATCGAATCGAATTGCAAGCTTGTGAATCGAAATCGAATTGTGAAATTTGTCTCAATACCCAGCCCTAGTAAGCACGCGCAAATCCGTTATTATTGTCGCGCAATCAAACCATGCATGTGTGCTTTCGATGCATATTACATTTCAGTACATTCACCATGTGTCCACAAACGCATTCAGGATAATGTTCGTATCTGTCGTGTGTGTGTGTGTTGCTGTGTTGAATAATTCTGAATGGATCCATGTCTCCATAGTGTTGCGAAATGACGTATAAATGTAAAAAAGCTCTGTACACTGAATTCTGAAAAGTTTTGTTCTGTCAATTTTTTGTGTTTTGGTATGCATAAATGTATGAATCATATGGACTTCTTGTATCATTTGGTTATTAGGTGTCCTTTTGGAGTCTCCAAGTGCCGCTTTTTGGAAAGACATAGGTTAATCTTGAAAAAAGCTTGCAGATTTTGTGAGAATCATCCTTCAATCTGATGTTTTAACTTTGCTGGGTATAGCAAATGACAAAATAAATGCATTAAACAAGATAAGTGTATGCTTAATTTCACAATAAGTGATTGAATAATCATGATTAATCACAAGAAAAGGGTGCAATTAATCGCGATTAAAAATGGCAATTTATGAACAGCCCTTATTTAAACATTTTTTAAAAAAAAATTATTACCAATTCTAAATAAAGTTATAAAAGAAATTGTGCAGTTATTCCACAAATATGAATTTTAAATGAGAATTTTCGGTTCTCAGCACTGTGTACTGAATTTGAGTGCTTCAATAGTTTTAGTTTCTGTTTGGTTTATTGATTTGAATTGTGTTCTTCAGATTCAGATCGGGATGATGTCGAATACTGTCCCCCAGTAAAGAGAGAGAGGACGTCATCTTTGACCCAGTTCCCCCCATCACATTCAGGTAAATCTACAACGATCTGTTTCACTGAAGTGGATCGACACTGTTCCCTTTGAACAAGTATTATTTGGCTGAATTGAACTGAAAACTGCTTGCTCTCCCTCCTTCTGCAGTTCCCAAGAATAATATCTTTATGCCCTCAAGTTTATGCCAGTCTCCAACTGGTAATTCAGACTCTGAACCAGGTAAGAATCAGCCTTCTTTTCAATCTTTTTGTAGTAACTATAAGGATATGAAACGATGTTACGGATGTCCAGCATCAAATAAGTGTTCTGATCACTGGTGACTACATCCATGAGGACAGAAAAAATTGCAACTGTGGCTTTGGACCAATGAGATTTTACAGTGGGAGGAGCTACAAATCAGGATGCAGTATAAATAGAACTTGAACTTGTTTTGAGCGCTTTGTTCTGCGGCCATACATGGTCTTTGTCATGTTTGACAGTCTTGGGTTTTGTTTACACGGCACACATCCAATTTGGTTTTCGCATTGTCATTTTTCACATGTGGATGTGGTTTGGATTGGGTTTGTAAACATCAGATTCCTTTCACATTTTTATTCAGACTTAAAAATAAATAAATAAATAAACAAATTTGAGTGCCGGTTTAAAAGCTGTATATTTTGTCTGGCCATACAACCAGATTTTCTCCATCTATTAATAAGATGCGTTATAATGAAATTGTTTTGCAGTCTTTACTTGAGGCACTTTATATGTATATAAAAACTAGGGGTGTGACGATACACAAAACTGACTGTTCGGTTTTCCCACGGTTTTGATGTCTCGGTCCGGTTCTGTTTAGAAAGCTAAAATTGCTTTTTGTTTTTTAACAGTGGTTTATTTAAAATTAATTCAATTACAATTAAACGTTCGAGGATAAAAAAAAAATGCTAATGCTGTAAACTATATAGGGAGCCGCACATTACTATAACATTAAAGGTTGTAGCCTAGACTTTTAACTAGTGTTGTTTTTGGCGGCCTGTTTTAATTTTAGTTTTAGTCTACTCTTTGTGTCAAGCTGACATTTTAGTTTTTATTAGTTTTAGCCACGTTCATACTCTTTTTAGTCTAGTCTAGTTCTAGACGACGAGAACTGATGACATTTTAGTCTAGTTTTAGTCAACGAAAAACATGGTCTAGTTTTAGTCGATGAAAATTGTATTTTAGTCTCTTTTTAATATGCAATTCTATTTAACCCACTCAACATATAAGTAGCCTGCCTAGTATAGGCTAGCCTATAGACGAAACCAAAATTTTCTTTTAGCCAAACCCATTTCAAACAATCTTATCTTCTTAATATATTCTTATATTATTGTTGCCTTATAGACTCAAGAATACACGGAAATGCTGCAAAATAATAATGCAAGTAGGCTAAACGAGACGAAGTAACGTTAAATAACATTTTGTCTCGTCTCGTTTTGGTCAACGAAAATGAAGAGACATATTAGCCTACTTTTTATTTTTGTAAACCACATTTAGTCTCGTTTTTATTCTTCAACGATATTGCATTATACATTTCGTTATAGTCATCGTCACACGACCAGCATTTACGTTGCATCTCGTCTCGTTTTCGTCACGTGATAAAGGTTCGTTGACGACAATATTTAGTCATAATTTTCGTTGACGAAAGCAACACTACTTTTAACCTAAAAGTAGTCGCTATTAATCGCGATTCGAATCGTGAGTTCTGTATCGCAGTTTTTTGGTTCGAATATCGTTACACCCCTAATACAGACAGGATGAATTGGTGTACAAGTAATTTATATTACTATAATATATTTAAGTAACATACTTAAAACAGAAATGTTTTTCCTTGTTTTTTTGGCTTGCAGACAACACTGTCAACGATCCCCGTTCACATTCACGAAACCATGAAAATGATTAAAAGCGCTGTATTCTGCTGCCAGGCCAGTAGTTGGCGATGTCACTTTATAAAGAAACAAAACTTGTTGTAGACATTAGACATAACATACAACAATGACATGACATCCAAAAAGATAACAATCAAAACATTTATTTGACAATAAATGAATAGGACACTAGTCTATAGACTAAACACGTAACGGATGCGCACGATGTCACCATTTTCACAAATTTGTGTTTTTGGGTAGGGATGGGCAACGATTAATCGCATCCAAAATAAAAGTTTCTGTTTACAAAATATATCTGTGTTTATAATTAATTTGTATATATAAATACCCACACATGCATGTATATATTCAAGAAAAATATGTTTTAATTAGGGCTGTGCAAAAGTTAATTGCGATTAATCGCATCCAAAATAAAAGTTTGTGTTTACGTAATATATTTTTGTGTGCTGTATATAATTATTTTGTATATTTAAATACCTATGCATGCATGTATATATTTAAGAATTATTTGCGCTTAAATTCTGTATATATTTATAAATACATAATCTATATTATATAAATATAAATATTTTATATATGAATAACACATTTTCTTAAATATATACAGGCATGTGTGTGTTTTTATATGTACAAAATAATTACATACAGCACACTCAAATATATTATGTAAACACAGACTTTTATTTTGGATGCGATTAATTGCAATTAATTTTTGCACAGCCCTAGTTTTAATATATCAAATATTTATACATAATATTAATTGTGAATAAATATATATAAAATATATACATGCACATATTTCTTAAATAGAAAAATATGAAAGAAAAATATGTTTTAATATATCAAATGTTTATATATAATATTAATTGTGAATAAATATATATAAAATATATACATGCACATATTTCTTAAATATATACATGCCATGTGTGGGTATTTATATATACAAATTAATTATACACACTACACACACATATATTATGTAAACACAAACTTTTATTTTGGATGCGAATAATCGCGATTTCGCTATTTTTGGGGTTTACATGGAGATTTGGAGACGTTTACCGGTATCGTTTCAACAAACTTGCACTTTGAAAACCGTTTCCGTTTGTTTTCAGACCCCAAAATGCAGTTGTTGCATAGTTGTTTTTTTAAAAAAAAATGAATCGGACTGTATTAATCTCATTTGCTAAGTGGCTTCAGATCTCTCATCCTCTAGATAAAGTGAGCTACGCAGAGTAATGTAAATAGAAGATACTGTACATGCATCTAAAGACAGCTTTCTATTTTGGTCTCTGTTTGAAAGAGCACAAACCCAGCCAAGCGCACTAAACCCAAATGTGTTCCAGCTACTGTCAGGAATGTGCTAAATCAAGTCCAGAGGCCCGTGGTGGAGGGGATTTGAGGTTCAACCAGAAGTCGTTTTGAGGCCATACATATGAGGCACAGCTTGAAGGCCGTTTAGATATAGAGACTCTGTGGCTGAGTTTGCATTACTAGTGTATACAGTGTGGTATTTACTGTAAAAATATGAAGCTGTATGCATCTAAACTATTGTAATGTTTATTTCTCCCCGCCATTTCTGACAGAAACGTTTCAAACTAGAGCCCGACCGATAAAGGATTTTGAAGGCCGATACGATTTTTTGGTTTTTATTTTTTTTATTTGTTTTTTATTTTTTTATTTGGTTTTTATTTTTTGGTTTTATTTTTATTTGTTGGTTTTAAAATCCGATATTCCGATATATCGGCCGATATTATTATTATTATTTTTTTTATTTGATTATATTTTTTTTATTTCAGAAACGTGCAACAAAATATTAACAGATTTCCCTAACATTAGTTATTTGTAGTTAATTATGAGTTTTAACTAAAATAATATGATAATGCATAACTGGTTCTCTCTGCCCGACTCTGGCTGGATCAGCAGGTTGCAGGATGTGTAGCGCGTTATACACAACAGTGTTGCCAACAGGAACGGTGTAGAGCGCCCTCTGGTGGACAAACTATATAACTCCAACACTCATGACATGGTTGAAGCGCGTTTCGTTCGTTTTTATTTTATTTTTGAAATATTCATTTATCGCCCATTATAACTGCCGATACCGATATTTTAGAAAATGCCTAATATCGGCCGATAATATCGGTCTGGCTCTATTTCAAACCTTTCTTTAACTAGAATTATAGCATTGAGAGGGTGTGAGTTGTGTGCCATTCATGCGGCTTACCCTTTTCTGATGTGTTTGTGGCCACATATGAATTAACTTTGAGTGTTTGTTTTGTCTGAGAGATCTTATCTCTCGTCTTGCATAAGGGATGTTTGCTTTACATGTTTATGCTTCTGTTTGTCTGTCTCAGAAGAGAAGCCCGTTGGGTTCAGGTTGAAACCCCCCACACTCATTCATGGCCAGGCCCCAAGCTCAGGTAAGATCAACTCATTCCTGTGTGTGTGTAGATCACTCACATAAATATACTCTCCTGAACTGGGTAATTAGTCACAATGGGTCTGACTGTGAAGCTTCCTCTTTCATTCCTTTTTTTAAATGTCATCTTGTACATTTAAAAGCTCTTTAAATAGATTTAAGTCCGTTTGCTTCGATGTTTCGCTTTTTTTTCATGAGATGTTGCTTTGAACAGGGGTGCAAACTAAGTTCCTGGAGGACCACAGTCTCACGGTTTTATTCCAACACATACACACACACCTGTAGTTTTCAAATAAAGCCGGGTTCACACTGTACAATTTTGGCCGTCTGAGACAAATAAAAGATCCTATGCCAAAATCCGCTCAGAAGCTGATGAAGCAATTAGTGAGACAACAAGCTCCACACACACAGTCCAGCCATGATCAAAATTAATGGGAGAGATTTCCCCCTATACCCTCATTCACTGGTTCCTACATTACTTCAATAATATAGTCCACTTGAAGGATTGATTGAAAACGAGTGCTTTTGCATAATTTGTGCTTGCTTTTTTTAAGAATTATTTGAAACTAGTAATGAAAAGAGTTATTTTGAACTCCGTTATGGAAACTAGCATTATTACTAATCAATTTATACCTGTATGATATTGCGCGACAGCCACATTTGACCAGCAGTTTGTAAAATGGGTCGATGGATGATTAAGCTGCGCCATCTTCTGGTCAGACACAAGAATTTATACGCCGCTGAGCATACATCGGTTGTGCATTCGTTATTGCGGTGCGTTGTGGGATTGAATGAGTGCACTGGATAATGTCCATCATGGTTATGGACACAGCTACTAATGGCTGTGTCCTATTTAAGGGTATAGGCGGTGATTTTGGATGCAGCCATTGCTTTAATTTGCTAGCTACCATTTAAAGGCGCTGTATGTAAGATTGTGGCCAAAACTGGTACTGCAATCACTTTCAAATTACTGTAGAGCGGTGTATCACCTCCCCCCTGACTCGAGGTTGCCAGATAGGCTGCAGGATCCAACATTTTTTTTATCCGACACGTTTGTATCTGCAGCTCTGCATGCACTCTTAGAAGAAATGGTTCTATTTAGAACCAGAAATGGTTCCATCCCCCGCTTCATATATGGAACTCCAAAATGGTTCTATATAGCAGTGTTTCCCAACCCTGTTCCTGGCGGCACACCAACACTGCGTGTATTCTTTGTCTCCCTTATCAAACACACCTGATTCAACCCATCAGCTCATAATCAGGTGGGTTAATGAGCTGATGGGTTGAATCGGGTGTGTTTGATTAGGGAGACAAAGAAAACACGCAGTGTTGGTGTGCCGCCAGGAACAGGGTTGGGAAACACTGCTATATAGAACCATTTTTTTTTGGTAAAAGGTTCTATTGGCCAAGTATGGAACCCCAGGGTTCTATGTGGAACCCAGAGGAACCCTTTTTTTAAGAGTGTATAGAACCTTTTAGGGGTTCCAAATACATAGCGCTGATAGAACCTTTTAAGGTTCTATATAGAACCTTTTCTTCTGTGCATGCACTCTTAGAACAAATGGTTCTATTTAGAACCAGAAATGGTTCCATCCCCCCGCTTCATATATGGAACTCCAAAATGGTTCTATATAAAACCATTTTTTTTGGTAAAAGGTTCTATTGGCCAAGTATGGAACCCCAGGGTTCTATGTGGAACCCAGAGGAACCCTTTTTTAAGAGTGTATAGAACCTTTTAGGGGTTCCAAATACATAGCGCTGATAGAACCTTTTAAGGTTCTATATAGAACCTTTTCTTCTGTGCATGCACTCTTAGAACAAATGGTTCTATTTAGAACCAGAAATGGTTCCATCCCCCCGCTTCATATATGGAACTCCAAAATGGTTCTATATAGAACCATTTTTTTGGTAAAAGGTTCTATTGGCCAAGTATGGAACCCCAGGGTTCTATGTGGAACCCAGAGGAACCCTTTTTTTAAGAGTGTATAGAACCTTTTAGGGGTTCCAAATACGTAGCGCTAATAGAACCTTTTAAGGTTCTATATAGAACCTTTTCTTCTGTGCATGCACTCTTAGAACAAATGGTTCTATTTAGAACCAGAAATGGTTCCATCCCCCCGCTTCATATATGGAACTCCAAAATGGTTCTATATAGAACCATTTTTTTGGTAAAAGGTTCTATTGGCCAAGTATGGAACCCCAGGGTTCTATATAGAACCCAGAGGAACCCTTTTTTTAAGAGTGTATAGAACCTTTTAGGGGTTCCAAATACGTAGCACTGATGGAACCTTTTAAGGTTCTATATAGAACCTTTTCTTTTAAGAGTCTTGCAACCCGGATGCTGCAACACTACTGACTCCGTGATTGGTCGATCGGTGGAGGGTGGCGCATCAGACCAAAACACAACATGACAACATCAACATCAGTTGAGGGCTGCAACTTCACTTTTTAAATGTCAATATCCTGGCCGCACTACTGTTGTCAGTCATATAAGTATTTGAAATGAACATGATTTAAATAAATCCTGCATGTAATGCATCTCACTGTCACGAACCTATGAATGATGAGTCTTCTTGCATGCAATGTTTTTAATGCATCTTGACTGCCGTACATTCTGACAGTAATGACAACTGAGATCCTACAGTGTGACATGGCTTACAGCAGGGGTCATGTTCACACAGTCTGACGAGCAACAGGACTATTAAAATCGTACAGTGTGCACCCGGCTGGATCAGGTGTTTAGTTAGGGTTGATGCTAAACACTGCAGGGCTGTGGTGAGTTTTGCACCCCTGGCTTTGAACATTATTTTAGCATTATATATTATAGTATTTATTATTTTGAATGAGCCTTTTCGGTTTAATTTAATGTTAGCCATTTTACATGCGCTTTTTCATTTTCGCTATTTCTTTTAGGGCTGTCACGATTCCTCGATTAAATTCGGGTTCTCGATTTAATAAAATCCTTGATTGCAGTTTTGAATTTAACAGTCAAGTAACGGCAAAATACCGTAAATTAGATATCGTAAATATCTAATTATCGTAGATATCGTAAATATAGTAAATATCGTAAATATCGTAATTAGACCGTTTTCTAAAGCTGCACAAGTTAAAATGATTTCAAAATCATACTATAACAGTTCGATTTTGATAATCACAAACCCTTCGATTAAGTTAAGTGAATAAATGCGCTGCGGGTTAAAATGCGCTTTAATTATTTTAATGCGTGCAGGTTACGTGTGTCTCAGAGCGGCTCTGTTCACAGTAAATTCTGCTCCACTTGAACAGCTATCATTTACATGAGTTTTGGTTGCTTTTAACATTCATCTGGCAACTAAATGTGTGCCGTTTCATTAGATTTGTAAGGTAAATCATTTATAGACCATTTCACAAGGTGTATACAACACTGGTCCAGAAGCACTTCCTGTTTCAGTTTTTTAACACTACATAAAAGCTGGGATAAAATACAACCAACAGAACATTTAAAACTGAATCAAAAAGTTAAACAAACATCTTTAAGATGTTTTCTTTACATGTGAAATAAAGAAAACAGTTACAAACTGAAGGAAGTGCTTCTGGACCAGTGTTGTTTACATCTTGTGAAATGGTCTATAAGCTTACGCCAACACCGTAGAATACATAAATATCTTTCTAAATATGCGAACTGTTCATCACGATTTCAAAATACATTTAAACGCTTTGCTCTGACTTTGAATGTTTTGATGTCCACATATTTTTGTTCAAGAAATTAAGGCCCTTGCACACAGTCCGAAATTTGCGTCCGAAATACGATCTAACGTTATGAGAATGATGTTTGCACACTGCCTCCGAAACTTTCGTCCATCATAAAAAAAATCGAATTGGGTTCGATTTTATGCGTTTTTCGCATCCGTAGCAAGCAGTTTGTTTTGACAATTCAGAGCCACTGAATCACGAATACGAAAAAACGCATATGAAAATTACGCATATGAATGCCTTTACAGTAGCAATAGCATTTCAATTGTAAGTAGCCAGCCAAATATTAAAGATTAAGCAATTTGAATTAAATGTTGTTTAGCCAATATTCAACAATAATTTGATCACGCTGTAAAGTGTAACAATCACCAGGCCGTTGTCGCCCTCTACAGGCAATTGTTATAATACATAATGTACATAAGATGAATGTTTATATTATGTACTTTATGTGTTTTAAGTGTTCTAACCAAATGTTTAATTGTTTTTAATATTTAGTTTGAACCAAATTCTATTGCCTCTATGTATATCAAGTCATTTTAAAGGTCCATTTTTTGTTACCACGCAAAAAATCGGATTACTCAGTTACCAAAATAATCGTTAGTGACAGCCCTTGTTTTTGTTTTTTTTTTAACTTTTTTAAAAATATATATTTTCCATTAGTTTCAATTTTGGTTTTAATTTTTAGTTTTTAATTTAAATTTGAGTAAATTAAATTGAATTAGTTTTAATGAAATTAAACAATTTAATTTAATTTTAGTTTTTAATTTAAATTTAATTTGAGTACTTATTCAATTTCATTTACTTTCCAAGGCGACATTTAAAAAATGTCGATCTAATATTTAATATTTATGCTTTATTTCAGTTTACAAAAATAATTTGAAATGGTGGAAATAAATTTCAAAACTTTTAGTTGTCAGAGCAGATTAGTGTTGGGCGATATGCTCCATTTTCATATCGTCCTATCGTCAGCCTGTGAGATCGGCGATACACGATATTATCTTGAGGGGGCGGGGCTAACTTATTTGATTATTAACTTGATTATTTAGCCTACTCATTAATTTGCTTGTTTTATTAGCCAACTTCGTTTTATATACGAGAATCTTTTTTCTATTTTGCTAGCAAAGGTGGAGTGTTTATTAATAGGATCAGGTTATTTCCTGGTATAGTGAGGTAAAAAAAAAGAGATCCTAATTCTTTTGTTTGTCAACGGGAAATTTACGGACACATTAGCCTATCCTCATGCCGTTACATGCAGCATTTTGACTAGGGTCTATTTCTGCACGAGATGAAAACACGTTTTAACAATTTCTTGGGTCAGAAAAAGTCGGAGTTTACGATATGTGCCCCCCTACCAGTGCGCTCTCTGCGCACTTCACATGCGCACTTCAGTAAGCACGAAGTACGCGGGTTAATGTGTTTTAAATGCCGATAGAAAGAGCAAGGGCCAAACGTCTAGCTGAGTCGATCGGTTTATACTTATACTTATGACTTGACTCTGATAAAGGAAACGTTTACATGACCACATGCATTGTCAAGTTTATTAAACATAATCAGGTAAAGAGCGTCGTCGCATGTAAAGGCGCTCAATCTCTGAAAGTGAAAGTAAAAACGGACTGCTTTCGGCATCTGCATTAACGCCGCGTTCCCTCAGAGACGACGATGATAACGGTAACTATAATACTATTTTAGTGATATTATTATTAATACTATTTAGTAATTGTATTGTTTTTAGTGTTAGTGTCATTAAACGTTTTGTTAATGTGTTACGGAAACCAATACTGACGAACAACGATGCCGTTTTCATCTTGGATCTGTAGGAAATTGAATTTTGCGTCTGTTAAAACGAGCACTTGATAATTTGTGAATGGATCACCTTGCAATTAAATTTTGATGTGGGATGTTTTTTAGTCTGTTTTAAAAACATTCTCTTAGAGGAGTCCTCATTAGTGCGTGTGTTGTTGCAATTGTTATTCATTTAATAACAATACTAGCTTTATAATAATAATAATAATAGGCCTAATAATAATAATTTAATACATTATGGTAAAACGAGCCAATTATCATATTGATATCGTCAAAGGCATCTGCCATCGGCGATATGTCAGACTATCGTCGATACACGATACTATCGTCTATCGGCACAACCCTAGAGCAGATATCGTCGTCCGACATGTAGCGTAATTGTGCTTAGGCCACCCGACCACTCCCGGTCCTCTCTCAAACCTCTGTTTGAATACAATAAGAGTTTTAGTAATGTATAACAACACTAGCTGTTCCATTGCTAAAGACCTAGGCTAATTAAGATCCTCAAACACTGGTGTGTGTTGTTGCCCTGCGGTGTTTGGTTTCTGATTCAATCCGTTAGTAGGTTGTTTTCCAGGCGTTCCCAGTCAGAAGCCCAAAGAACAGCAGCGCAGTGTTCTGAGACCAGCCGTTCTGCAGGCTCCTCCGGCCAAGACCCTCACAGAACCCGTCAAGACCAGTATGTACAAATCCCATAATGCTCTCTGCTGGCTTTCAGAGCAACAGAATATGTGGAGGTCTTAGCCCATTTCAGGCTCATGTTGTGTTTAGAACAACGGATGTGTAAATCTAAGCCAGAGTGGCCTAGTTTCCCTGAAATCGGATTTTGTTTCCGGAACCAATTAATTTTGTTTCTGGATTCTTGAAAATTTTGAGCTAATTTTATTATAATTGTCTAAAGTAGTGTTGTCAAAAAACTCGGTACTTCGGTACCAATTCGGTACTAAAAAAAAAAAAATGTTACGGTACCAGCTTTTCTAGGTACCAAATACCAGGTTAATCCAGTTCTAGACGCGCTGTCTGAAAGGTGCACAGTTGCGTCCTCTTCATAACGCTGATATGGCGCTCTCTCTGAATCCACTTTTTGACACGAAAGGAGGAAAGAGCCACATATGGAAATATTTTGGATTAGGCTAATGTCACGTTGCCATAAGAGGCCGATTACATGCAAATGCGCAATTTCAAATATAGGCGCGAGGCAAGCGTGCTCATAATAAAAACTCGTTGCATAGCAACGACAGACGTCGCGTGAGAGCAAGCGCTTTGGAAAGAATAAGCACGCGCAAAAATATAATAAAAAAAACACGCGCGATATGTGAACGGCCTCTAAAGTGCTTTCGGGGTAGTTTTACGAGTACATGGGCACATTAGTATTATCCAACCGACACCAGAGTACTATGGTATTAGTATCGATGCATCCCTATTTGTGTCATTTAATGTCAGTGCCAGTTCTAGGTTATAACTCAGCAGGTTTAAAAAGCCTTTTCAAAATTAAATATGAATGCAGTTTTAGATTAAATAAAAGTACAGTCAAATCAAATAAAACATGTTTTTTCTCCTGTAGCCTATAGTTTGGTAATGCTACAATAAGATAGCATTTATCAACATTAGCTACTTCACATCAACACATGGAGTGAACAATATATTTTTACAACATTAATTAATGTTTGTAAATGTTATTTAATAGAAACACTTGATTGTTCACGTTTGTTCACTTTATTCATTGTGCATTAAATAAATGTAAACGGATTAGAACTTTACAAACAACTTTAAAAATGTGTTCGTGTATACTATTGTTTATTTTAGGTCATTTTATCTAATTTTTTTCTAAAGTGTTTATAATACAAATGTACAGTTTCCATACTTGTAAACGTGATAAACACTTAAATATATGTAAATTTAAACTAAGCTTTGGTACCGAAATTGGTACCGAGAACCGTGAACTTTTACTGGTATTGGTACCGAATACTGAAATTTTGGTACCGTGACAACACTAGTCTAAAGCAGACATCTTCAATCAGTGGCTTGGCCAACCCTGCCTTGGTTCCAACCGGACCGCGCACCATTTGACCATTTCTACAGTTTAAAGTGAGCAACAGAGCTGTTCACACCGCAAGCGTTATGTGCTGTATCCTCTGTTTTTATTTAGAGCCAAGCGCTTTTTTTGTTCTTCGTTGCTTCTCTCTCCCGCTAAAGCGCCATATTAAATGGATTGGTTCACTTTAAAAAAAGTTGTTTCAAACCTGTATGAATTTCTTTTTTCTGCTGAACACAAAGAACGATATTTTGAAGTATGTCGGGAGCCGGACAGTGGATGGACCCCATTGACTTTCATATTAGGAAAAAAAAAAACTACGGACTATGAAAGTCAACATTATGACTTAATCTAATTAATAAATATGTTGTTATAAATGGTTTGTGTGTGTATGTATGTTTGTATTATATATATATATATATATATATATATATATATATGAAGAGTTCAGATGCAAAAGCCTCTAAATGCCATTTGAAATTTTCTTCTTTAATGATGATTTTTATCAAACTTGTATATTTAAGTTCAGTAATTTCACTTAAATGGCAATGATAATTACCTATTAATTGTTATTTAAGTGAAATTACTGAACTTAAATATACAAGTTTGATAAAAAATCATCATTAAAGAAGAAAATTTCAAATGGCATTTAGAGGCTTTTGCATCTGAACTCTTCATATATATATATATATATATATATATATATATAAATATTAGGGCTGTGCAAAAATTAATTGCGATTAATCGCATCCAAAATAAAAGTCTGTGTTTAATGTGTTAAATAATTATTTGCACTTAAATTCTGTATATATTTATAAATACATAATCTATATTATATAAATATAAATATTTAATATATGAATAACACATTTTCTTAAATATATACATGCATGTTTGTGTATTTATATATACAAAATAATTATATCCAGCACACACAAATATATTATGTAAATACAGACTTTTATTTTGGATGCAATTAATCGCAATTAATTTTTGCACAGCCCTAATATATATATATAATAAATATAAACAAACAAACGTTTAGGCAAGTCTCCTTTTGTTTTTTAACGACACACTCATAATCATTACAAAAATTTAAAGCCCAGAGATTTGCTGGCAGTAAATATAAGAGACTGACTGGACCTCTTGGAACTTTAAGTGAATAGCCCTGATTTAAAGCATCTTTAATCAATTATATAGTTAAATAGCTAAAGCTGTTTGTATGAGGTAATCATCCCTCATATTCACAAGACCTGTTTTAAGTTAGGAGCTATAAACAAGCATGAACACAACTAAGCTATTAGCAGTTACTGAAGACTGGTTGGTGCCACTTCTAGGTGATGACTTTAAGTATTCAAATGAATAAATGAATAATATATTAAAATAATCATGTTAAATGCTAAACAAGTAAAAGTCTATTCCCCCCATTCAAGTATTGTGCTGGACAACAGGGGACTTTTGAATCTGTTTACTGTTAAAGACAGATATATTAGACTGAAAAATAAATTTAAATGATCAGCTTATAATTGTCCCGGCTGGACCGTTTAACTCGAGTAGTTTTTCCTTCCAAAAGCTACAGACGACCTTGTCAACAGAAAATAAACAATGTCAGTTTTCAATGCTTTTAGTGGTAAAACGTATAATAAAATTGTATTTTATAGGCCATCAGTCACCATGATATTTATCGACGTATCGGATGACCTCTGGTATTCATGACTCCTTAGCACTGGAAATGTGTGTTGAGAGTGTGATGTTGTTAGTTTATGCTTTTTTTGTTGTTTTTTTCACTCACAGACTCCAGCTGTGGGACAAATGGAGTGGGGAAGTTTGGAGATTCATCATCAGAAAGCCGATCCGTTTTCCTGAACAACACAGAGAGCTCAGACAAATCACCGGTGAGGACATACTGCACAAACATCTGAGATGGAAACGCTTGATAAATGAATCGCAACTAATTGCATTCTGTTCAGAGCATCTCGTAAATATCTCCGTCACCTGTTATCATTGATCATTATTTTACAAATACACACACACATGCATGTATATTTAAGAAAAAAAAATTATTTGTATATAAAATATTTATTTATATATAATATAAATTATATGTAAATCGATATACAGTATATAGATGAAAATATTTCTTAACCCCTTACCTGTCACCCCCTTTTTGATAATTGACATTAAAATGCACTATACAAACTTAAATGGTTGTAATTCAAGAATGCTTTGGAATATATACCCAAGTTCGGTCTTGTTTTAAAGAATGAAAAAGTTATGGAAGTTATAATTTACAGTAAATCAAATATAATTTATAAATATATATATATATATATTTTTAATATAAAATAAATATTTTACAAAATATTTTTTACTATAAAATGAAAGCTATATATCTAACCAAGTTGTGTTCCAAATTTAGTTGATATCACAAATTTTGAAGTTCCCATGAGATTTTGTTTAGGCGTAGTAACAAAAATAGCCACCGGGTGCCATTGAATTCCATTGAATTTAATTGTATGCATTCTGCCATAACAAATTAATACATTTCTATACAAATATCACTTCTGTCACAAAATATGGAACCTTGAGACTCAGACCTTTCTGACAATATGTGTTTTGTCAAGATTAGAAAAGGTTTTGATAATAAATTATGAAAGATGATGCCCAAAAGGGGAGGGGCCTAATAAAAAATAAAAAACGTTTCTATGGTAACGCAATGTCCAATTTCAAAACTGTTTTCACAGGATGAATTCTGAGTTCGTAAGCTTTCAAATGATACCTAATTTATGATAACTACTAAAATATGTGATATAATAATAATAAAAAAATTATATATATATATATATATATTATACTTTTTAGAGGACTTCTTACCTTACTGTTTAAAATATAATTATCTTTTTTTATTGACAAATACTAATTGTTTTATTATCAACTTTTAGCACTAAAAACCAAAGTTTCAATTATTAAAAGTGTGTGCGTCGAGTTTTTGTGACAGGTCAGAAACTCCTGTAATGACGTTGATTTTTTTTTTTTGAGGCGCACTCTTGTCATAAATTCATATATTACTGTTCATTCATAATTTGTAAAAAAGAAACAGCGCTAAAATATCTATTTAGGAGTCTTAGACCTTTCCAACGATATATAGCTTGTCATGACTAGATTAGGATTTAATTGTAATATAGTGAAGTAAATTTAGATTTAGACAAGTGACAGTTAAGGGGTTCAATATATACAAGCAAATGTGTGTATATATATATTATTTATATATATATATATTTATATTATATTAGGGCTGTGCCATATCATACCGTCCACGATAATACCGGTATAAAATTTTACATGATAAAAAATTGTCATATCGCGATATTGATGATATGATGACGTATGGCGTATTTACGTTACTTAGCGCGCGCACAACAAAACAGCAGCATGTCAGCCTCCGGATCAGATCAAGATTTAGTTCCTAAAAAGGGAGCTACTTCAATAGTATGGAAGTTGTTTGAGTACAAGAGGTCAGATCTCCAACAACACAATTTATTTTTTTTGTCAAATATGCATGAAAACTCGTTTCACCACTTCCCTACTAGCGTACATTTTGCATTCGCCTAATCTTCCTTCAGAGTTTCCGCAGTTCGGGTACAACAGTCAACACGATTAAACTCTTTCTAAGATGATTCAATGTTACTATTATTATATTTGATCTGTAAATAAAAGGTCTATGGTTTCGCATAAAACAACTTTATCTTGCTGGACTTTATTGCTGTAACTAAATCATCATGTTACTTTCTACCGGCCGGGTGTCGGTTAGAGCAAAACACTAGAGTCAGAGCACTATTGTTCATCACGCGCACAGTAACTGAAATGTAAAACTGTTAAAAGAAAGGACTCAATAAACGATTGCATAGCTAGATACTGTATATTATACAGTATTTATTTCCCAATTCCTTTGTGCTTTGAACTGTTCAGTGCGGAGTACTCGACGCGCTGCGACTCCGTGTTGCTTCAAGCGCATCATTCAGCGCTCGGGATGCGCATAAGCGCTGTGCGATGTATTGGAGCCTTTCATATCATAACACTTTTGCGCAATGAAAGATTATTAATAGCCTTTGTTCTGTCCTATCGATCATATGTTGCTGCCTCATTAAACAGCTGTGCTATACATTTTAAACATGTCTCAATTTTATAGTAGAATGACTAGGATATAATAATTAATCCTTTTGATTTTTGTTACCTTGTTTTTTCATAAATGTACAATACAAAGAGCAATGTGTAATGTTTTACCAGATTTAGTGTTACAATTGTCTCTTATTTATTCCCCACTAAATGTTTTTTCCCTAAATATTCAGATTTTATGCAATTATTGTATAAATTAGGTATTGTATACCTCATTTGATGCTAATCCAAAAAAGATGCAAGGCAACTGTTACATTTGGAAGGTTTGTTTGGATTGCCGCTGTTTGTTTACATTTTTTGTACTTCAAAGTTTAGGTAAATTTTATTAGGTGACAATATTGTTCAGGCTTCTGAAGTTATTGTTAATATTGTTAATGTATTACTGTAGTTATTGTTAAAATAAAATGATAAGGAGTTATGTTATACTTTTTTTTTGCACTTATGCTGCTGCCAGCCAGCTGCAATCACCAATAAAACATTGTTTCATATATATTTTTTCTATATCGTGATAAATATCATTATCGCAAATATTCTTGAAATATTGTGATATAATTTTTAGGCTATATCGCCCACCCCTAATATATATATATATATATATATATATTTATATATAATAATTATACACAGTGCACCCACATATATTATGTAAACACAAACTTTTTTTATTTTGAATGCGATTAATCGTTTGACAGCCCTAAATTGCGGCATACAAAATTACTTTAATACGAGACCCCCTTCAGTATTCACATCTTAATGGGATAGTTCACTTTGAAATTAATTTTTGGTATGTTTTAGCTTACCTCAAGGGGTACACCTGCATCTTGGATGCCCTTGAGGTAAGCTAAAACATACCAAAAATGAATTTCAAAGCGAACTATCCCTTATAATGTTGCTGAAAATCCCATAGACTTGTCGCCGGATCTGCGTTAATTGTATTTCTTTGCAGAAGCGGGAGAAGGAAGGAGAAGAAAATGGAGGCGGACAGAAAGACGACAGCAGTCAGAAGAAGGACTGTGCGGTGGACTCGTCGTTTGTGTTCGGGCAGAATATCAAAGAGCGAGCGAAGGTCAGCGCCGACTCACCTTCGTTCTTTATTCACAGCTGCAAATTGGCACCCTCGGGAGTGTTTGTGTTTACGCTTAAATTCTCCTTTTTGTGTTTTTATTGAACAGTTGGATGAAAACAGCACGTCCAGTGACTCCACGCAAGATTCTCAGTCTGGCGGCACCAATTATTTCTTACAGTACATGGGCAGCGCTAGGTAACTGATTCAATAGACCTCTCTGAATCCAATTGCTGTTCGCTCTCTGGCCCGGGAACTATGTCTTGTAAATCTGCTTCTGTTTTACAGCTCCAACAATGCCACAAACAGCTCGGATAAAGGCTCCAAGTTTGTTTTTGGCCAGAACATGTCTGAGAGAGTACTAGTGAGTGGATTTGAACCATAGACACATTTTTCTATTTGAAGGAGTAGTTCAAGAATAAACCCAATTCACCCAAAAATACAAATATTTTACTTGGCGTCAAAAAGAGAAGATTAGCAGAAAGTCCAAGCTGCTCTTTTCCATACAATGAAAGGAGGAGGTGACTCCACAAAAGCACCACAACAAAACAGATGCTAACCTATTCGGTTTTCATTTTGGGTATTTCTTCAAATATTTCAGCAAACGCAAGTTAAAATACAGTAAATTAATTGTTTTGGAAGTGGTGTCAGAGGTGTTTTAACCCTCTGGGGTTGTTCGTTTCAGAGTCACACTCGGGGTGTTCGGGTCCAAATGGACCCAAAGGGCGGGATTCATATTTAAAAAAAAAAAATCATGATTTTTTTTTTTTTTTTTTTTTTATAATATTTTTTTCTTTTCTTTTTTGGTGTTTTGAAAAAAATTCGAAAATATTTTTTTTTATAATTAGTTTTAATGCAATAATTATGACAAAATTTCCCCCCATTGAACATAATAGAAAAAATATTTAAAAAAAATATATATATATTTTTTTTTAAAGCTGTATTTCATTTTAGAGTCAAGCCTAGGCCTCATGAAAGCAATTTTTGAAATGAGATGGATGCCATCTGGTGGACAAACTGAGCATTTTAAAAATGCAAAACACATGTATAATCTGAATTTTTTTGTGTGTTTGTGTATAAAAGTGTGTTTGTGTGTGTGTGTGTGTGTGGATGTGTCTGTTTTGCACTCTTGATGTTTTATAGATTCACCCCTTCACTGTTGTGTGCTTTTTTTCAAGATTGTTGCTGATTTGTAGATTGTATGCACAAAAAAACTCAGTATTTTCACATTTTTGCCAATTTCCCATTCATTTTCCATGCGGGTCCATTTGGACCCGAACACCCCAAGTGTGACTATTTATTTTACAACCACTTAGACTATTCACATCCTGTCCCCAATTTTTTTGGGTGTTCAAATACCAAATACCAACAAAGTCACCAAATTTCGGACCATTCCGAGGAAACTGATTTTTAAAAAAAAAATTATTTAAATTCTTCGGGTCCATTTGGGCCGAACAACCCCAGAGGGTTAAATATAGTTGTGTGTGTGTGTGCTCTTCCAGAGTCCCCCGACAGGAGGCGAGGCGCCAACAGAGGCCATTAAAGACAGTTCGGCTCCAGCGTCCGAGCCGTCATCACAAGAGGCCACGCCGGAGAAAAGTAGGTTCCCTTTCACATAGCATGAACTACATTTATACACACACACACACTTATATTTATATTAGGCAAGTTTATTTATATAGCATACACTATGGTGATTCAAAGTGCTTTACATAGAAAGGAATTAAAATAATCACAAAATAAAACAAAGGAAACTTATAAAAGTTATAAAAGGAATTAAAAGAGATATGATACAGTTATAAAAGGAATAAAGAGGTATCATATTTTATGTAATCATGGGCCAGTTGTTCAAAACATTTAATCTGGATCAAAATGATCTGGATTTGGAAATCCCATTTTTTCCTATCCAGGATCAGGTAATCCGTCTTACTTTTATGCCGGTTTTTCAAAGCAACATTGGACTGGATTACCCTGATCCAGATACACAGTTTTATGGATTACCAGTGCTGTAAATGGGACAACATGTCACAATGTGGGCTAAGAACAGGTAGAAGAGCCGACATGGGGTCACTGTAAGTGTTTCTTATTTTGAGACAAAACACAAATGGGGACAAGATCATTTTACTATACTGAATAGCTTAATTGTTAGCCTATGTCTACTTTATCACTGTTACAACGGTTACACAAGTCAAGTGCAAAATATAAATAAAAGTATATACACTGAATGATACAAATGTATTGAGCAATTTTAAAGTTTTACTACATTTTCTTCCTGAAATCCACCTTGAAATCCTGGGATCAGGATAATCCTGTTTTTTTGGATCAAAGTTATCCAAATTTTGAACAACACAAACTGAAGGTTCGATCCAGATTAAAACTAGGATTGGATTCCCTGATCTAATCTGATTTCAGATTCCTTCTTTCCCTTTTGAACAACCCATTTTCAAGATTTGATCCAATCCGATAACCAAAATCCGATCAGCTTACCTTTGAACAACTGGCCCCGTGGGATTTTCCCATGGTGATTACACTGTGTCTGTCACATTATATGATATATTTTTTATAAATAAAGTATTTAATTTAGATAATGTTCGATCGGATCACAAGTGGGACGACATTAAATACAGGTGCAAATGGGGTTTAAAATGTTTCGAGCTTGTCCACTTTCAAGCAATACAGAGCAGAGGTGATAAATGCATTTAGCCGGATTGCTTAAAGGAGTATTCACTTTTAAAAAGACTTTTCCTGATAATTTACTCACCCCCATGTCATCCTAGATGTCCAGGACTTTCTTTCTTCAGTCGAAAAGAAATTAAGGTTTTTGATAAACATTCCAGGATTTTCTCCATATAATGGACTTCAATGGGGTCCAAACGGTTCAAGGTCCAAAAGAGAGTTTCAGTGCAGCTTCAAAGGGCTTTAAACGACACCAGACGATGAATAAGGGTCTTATCTAGCGAAATGAGCGCTCATTTAAAAAAAAAAGCAACAAAGTTTAAGTTTGCACTGAAACTCTCCTTTGGACCCCATTGAAGTCCATTATATGGAGAAAATCCTGGAATGTTTTCATCAAAAACCTTAATTTCTTTTCGACTGAAGAAAGAATGACATGGACATCTTGGATGACATGGGGGTTGACAGAAGTGGTTGAAAGTGAATAAAAGAAATGGATTAAATCAACTTCAACTTGTGATCTGATTGTCTGTGATATAATGGTGCTTAGTGCATCATTTTGTTTTCAGTGAGAATAAAAAAAAGACTAAATTCTGAAAACTTCTCATATCCGAGTTGTACATGTATTTTGACATTGGTCATCCCAGAATCACATTATATTGTGTGCTGTTTGAATATTAAATAAGTTTTGTGATTGGATGTGACATGGCCTAATTAATAGCTAGGTCTTCCCCATAGTAGAGTTATGCTACGTTCAGTTCATCCTGACGTTTTTCTCTCTGTGCATATATCAGATCACAGTGTAACAGAGTCTCTGGAAGAGTCAGCAGCCGCGTACACCAAAGCCACTGCCAAGAAGTGCATTCTGGAGAAGGTGGAGGTCCGTACGGGAGAGGAGGCGGAGAGCAACGTTTTACAGGTGGGACGATGTTTCAGAGTCGCCTTAGGAGAACTATGGGTATAAAGAGATTCACTTAAACCGTCAACATCTGTTTTCAGCTTTCATTTGCAACAGAAAATAATAAAACTCATCGTTCAGTCAGTAGAAAGTTCACATTTCTGAATTCTTTTATAAGCGCATTACTATAAACTTATTTGCTTGTTTTTATATACAGAGACGAGTCATAATTATTTTCTGTGGTAATTGACAGCCAGCTATGTTTCCTAGAGCTCAAGTTGTATTGACCTGAAACCTTCCTTTGATCATTGCAGGCTATTTTTCTTCCTCTCCGTAATAAGATGACCTGCTGATAATGAGCTGATTTGTGCCTCGTCTCTCCACAGATGCAGTGCAAGTTGTTTGTGTTCGATAAGCCAGCTCAGTCGTGGGTGGAACGAGGCCGCGGTCTGCTCAGACTGAACGACATGGCGTCCACCGATGACGGCTCGTTACAGTCCAGATTAGGTAAGAGCGTCTCTGTCTTTTCGAAATCCCACTACAATCAAAAGTTCAGCTGGTTGAGGCGGCCGAATATGGATCAAATTTTGATTAGAGAATCATGAGTGGAGAAGCGATTCTTAAAGGAGTAGTTCACTTTTGAAAACTTTTGCTGATAATTTACTCACCCCCATGTCATCCAAGATGTCCATGTCTTTCTTTCTTCAGTCGAAAAGAAATGAAAACATTCCAGGATTTTTCTCCTTATAATGGACTTCAATGGGAACCAAACGGTTCAAGGTCCAAAAGACGGTTAATAACAGTTTCAGTGCAGCTTCAAATGTCTTTAAACGACACCAGACGATGAATAAGGGTCTTATCATGCGAAACGATCGGTTATTTCAAAGCTTATTCCAAAAATGTAACTTTTCTAAGGACAAATGCTAGCCTTGCTCTATTCTGTGAGGCGCGTTTGTAACGTCACGTAATACATAATTACGTTCAAAAGGTCACGGGCGACGTAGCCTGAAGTACAGAATCAAAATCGTCCGACATCGTTGTTTTTAGGGCTGGGTATCGATTCACATTTCAATTTCGATTCGATTTCGATTCGCAAGCTCTCAGTTCGATTCGATTTCGATTCTCGATTCGATTTTCGATTCTCGATTCCTGATTTGATTCTCGATTCAACTATAATGAAGATGTAATACAAATCCTATATTTATAATTTATAAAAAAGAACAGTGGACATAAGTTTACTAGTGGTTAAGTAATACAAGAAAATTAAGAGCCATAAACCTGTATATAAAACTCTTTTTATTTTAGGTCACTAATTGCATAAAAAGATTTTGATGCAATATGCAAAAAAGAGTCGCACAGCTTGATCAAACAGTATCATGTTATTTTATGTTTAAGATAGATATAGATAAATAAATATATAAATATTTAGACTTTTTTTACATTGATCTTACATAAATGGTAATGTAATTTTTTGTTTATTTTTGTTTTAAGAGTTTATGTATGGATGCTTGATTTCAATCTTTGAATTAAATTGAAAAAAGTAGCACAAATAAATACAATAGAATAAAGACACAAATTAAGAGACATTTTGGGGTAGTTTTTTGGGTATGTCAGAAATACTACAGAAACTGACTAAAGTAATCCAATGTAAAATAACACTGGATAGTCTTTTTAGTCCATACAAAGGCTATTAATTCTGATTGCTTACAATTAATACTATATTCTGTTGTTATGACAACAGAATTAATGACTGACACAAATGGCTGCGTTCACTTTAAGAACTAGTGCGCGGATCCATTACTGTTTCATTAACTTTCTGTCACACGTGTTTAATGCTAATTTAAGACATTACCGACTGTCTTTACGAGGTTACTCACCAAGACCAGAGTTTTGACATTGTCGCGTGTTTTAACTGTTAAAGTGATATAATCCAGGGATAAAACTTTTGTTTCTGGCGAGCTGTTTGTGAGGCGGATTTAGGCTGTGCACGCAGTGAAAGAAATCTCTGAGAGTGCGCGAGCACGGGATGGTTAACATTGCTTGAGCAAATAAATGATAAATGTTAGTTACGATCATAGGTTACGATGCAATGCTGGCCCGATTGTGCAAGTGAATATTCCGTCATGTCCCGACTCCTGAACGCGTGTGTGTATCGACAGCTGCAGCGCTTGCCTAGTGCAGAGAGACGAGAAGATGCAGCACCGCGTCCGCGAGCCCTTTATATGGAAAAAAATCGATTCGTGGCCGTTGAGAATCGATTTTGAATCGACCACATTTTAAAAAACGATTAATCGAAAAATCGATTGTTTTGCCCAGCCCTAGTTGTTTTACCTTTTAATTCCTTTTTTGTAAACGGCGTTTGAGTTAGTTTTCACGTTCAACCTATGCGTTCAACTTGTAAACACTCTGAATCTGTACTTCCGGCTACATCGCCTGTGACCTTTTGAACGTAATTACGTATTACGTGACGTTGTAAACGCGCCTCACAGAATGGAGAAAGGCTAGCATTTGTCCTTAGAAAAGTTACATTTTTGGAATAAGTTTTGAAATAAGCGATCGTTTCGCACGATAAGACCCTTATTCATCGTCTGGTGTCGTTTAAAGACATTTGAAGCTGCATCTGAAACTGTTATTAACTGTCGTTTGGACCTCGGTTGGACCTGGTCCCCATTGAAGTCCATTATAAGGAGAAAAATCCTGGAATGTTTTCATTAAAAACCTTAATTTCTTTTCGACTGAAGAAAGAAAGACATGGACATCTTGAATGACATTGGGGTGAGTAAATTATCAGCAAAAGTTTTTTCAAAAGTGAACTACTCCTTTAATAATGCATCTGTGATTGTGTGTGGTGTACAGAAAGAAATAATTTGCAATATTCGTCCAATATGTACGTCTCATTGCACCAATTCCACTAAGAAAATCAGTAAAAATAATACAATAAATGTATTCAACTTGAAAATTAGGGATGGGCAACGATTAATCGCATCCAAAATAAAAGTTTGTGTTTACATAATATATGTGTGTGTGTAGTGTGTATAATTAATTTGTATATATAAATACCCACACATGCATGTATATATTTAAGAAATATGTGCATGTGTATATGTTTTATATATATTTATTCACAACTAATATTATATATAAATATAAATATTTGATATATTAATAACACATTTTTCTTAAATATATGTGTGGGTATTTATATATACAAAATAATTATACACACTACACACACACATATATTATGTAAACACAAACTTTTATTTTGGATGCGATTAATCGTTGCCCATCCCTAATCAAAATACAGTAGTACATAGAATAAACAAACACTCAAAACACTAGCGTCTGGTGATGACTCATCACATTAGTTCGACACATTACGGCCGAAATAAACAGTAAATTATCGTTCACGTGCACAACACATATTATTGTGGTTTAAATATATATTAGAATATCGTGCAAAAGTTCATTTATTTCAGTAATTCAACTTAAAAGGTGAAACTAATATATTATATAGACTCATTACATGCAAAGTGAGATATTTCAAGCCTTTATTTGTTATAATTTTGATGATTATGGTTTACAGCTTATGAAACCCCAAATTCAAAATTAGAATATTGTGAAAAGGTTTTCATATCTGTAAGCCATAATCATCAAAATTATAACAAATGAATGCTTGAAATATCTCACTTTGCATGTAATGAGTCTATATAATATATTAAAGCTTCGTCTTTCTCATCTTCCTCCGTGTGTTTTGCAGTGATGCGTACGCAGGGCAGTCTGCGATTGATTCTCAACACGAAGCTTTGGCCTCAGATGCAGGTGGATAAAGCCAGTGAGAAAAGCGTTCGTATCACAGCCATGGACACCGAGGACCAGGGAGTCAAGGTCTTCCTCATATCGGTATGACGGACACCTCCATAACGCCTCACACAAGAAGGGGATTGGTATTTAGTTGTATTTGTCAGTGAATTAATGCAAAGGTAACATGCATAACTTGCTTTAAAAGTTACATTTTTGTATCAGGTTTTCTTGTCGATTTAATAAATTATTTATCTTCATAAAATGCATTTATTTTAGTTAAAATCATATTTATTTTTTAATATTTAGAATTAAAAGTAATATATTTGACTTGTATTTTTAATTGCAATTATTTTAATTTTTATATAAAAAGGAATTTCTTAATTTTAATTATCTTATTTTTTCTGAATGTATTTTAATTGATCAATAATAAATATTTTCATTCTCTTTTTTTTTTAAACAAATTTAAGATTTTACTGATTGTGTCATGGAAAAAGCCCATTATTTACAGGCCTTATTAGTAGGGCTGTCAAACAATTATTCGCATCCAAAATAAACGTTTGTGTTTACATAGTTTACACACATGCTTGTATATATTTAAGAAATATTTTCATGTATATAGATTTATATATAAATATTAATATTTTATATATAAATAATATAGTTTTCTTAAATATACATGCATGTGTGTGTATTTTTATATATATATATATATATATATATATATGTGTATTTATATTTATATATATATATATATATATATATATATATATATATATATATATATATATATATATATATATATACACAAAACAATTATACACTGTGCACCCACATAAATTATGTAAACACAAACTTTTATTTTGGATGCAATTAATCGTTTGACAGCCCTACTTATTAGTCAATGAAATGAAGTGCTAGACATTTGCACGAGGATATGTATGAGAATGTAAATTTTACACGCTAATTATTCTCAGCTTTAAGATATTGCATCCATTATAAATTGTTTTGTGTGTGCACTGCAGTCTATAAAATAATTTTTCCATTAATCATCCAGTCCTTGTACATTCATCAGGGACTGGGAAAGTCATGCAGATGTTGTTTTTGGGAACCCTGCATGATCTGTGATGTGTGTCCTCAGGCGAGCTCTAAAGATGCGGGTCAGCTGGCCGCCGCTCTACACCACCGGATCCTGGCCCTGAGGAGTCGTGTGGAGCCGGACACTGAGAACACACCCGCCCCGGCAGAACCAGAGATCCCACAGTCAAGCGACGACGACGAACCCACTAACAACAGCAGCGCCACCAACTCCACCGGCACGGGGAACTCCACCAGCAGCGGTACGACTCTTTCATTTGACTGTGTTTCACCACAACGTATGAAGCATTTGTCTCTGCAAAGCACTTTTTCACTTTTATGCTCATAATTTGAAACATTTAGAGTGCATCATTTATTTGAATACAGAAAGTACAGGAGGTTTTTAAATATATATTCATATATATATTTTTAAGTTTGCATATTACGGGACTTTTAATTGTAAAGAAGCCTAAAATACACAGTCTTTACTTCTTACAAAAATTAATAAACATATTACACATTGTTAGCTAATGCATAACTAAATATTATCAAACAAGGCTTTAGATGGATCATTTTGATAACACTTTCTATTTAACATGAACAAACAATGAATAATAGTTCTACAGTATTTATTGATCTTGTTAATTTCAACATTTGCTGACACTCTTAAAATCAAGTTGTATCTTATTATTTTTTTAATGGACTAGTTAACATGAACAGACTGGGCCATCTGACCAATCAGAGCAGAGTAGACCAATCACTACAGACTGGGCCATCTGACCAATCAGAGCAGAGTAGACCAATCACTACAGACTGGGCCATCTGACCAATCAGAGCAGAGTAGACCAATCACAACAGACTGGGCCATCTGACCAATCAGAGCAGAGTCGACCAATCACAACAGACTGGGCCATCTGACCAATCAGAGCAGAGTAGACCAATCACTACAGACTGGGCCATCTGACCAATCGGAGCAGAGTAGACCAATCACAACAGACTGGGCCATCTGACCAATCAGAGCAGAGTCGACCAATCACAACTGACTGGGCCATCTGACCAATCAGAGCAGAGCAGAGTAGACCAATCACTACAGACTGGGCCATCTGACCAATCAGAGCAGAGCAGAGTAGACCAATCACAACAGACTGGGCCATCTGACCAATCAGAGCAGAGTGGACCAATCACTACAGACTGGGCCATCTGACCAATCAGAGCAGAGTAGACCAATCACAACAGGCTGGCCATCTGACCAATCAGAGCAGAGTAGTCCAATCACAACAGACTGGGCCATCTGACCAATCACAACAGACTGGGCCATCTGACCAATCACAACAGACTGGACCATCTGACCAATCAGAGCAGAGTAGACCAATCACAACAGGCTGGCCATCTGACCAATCAGAGCAGAGTAGTCCAATCACAACAGACTGGGCCATCTGACCAATCACAACAGACTGGGCCATCTGACCAATCAGAGCAGAGTAGACCAATCACTACAGACTGGGCCATCTGACCAATCACAACAGACTGGGCCATCTGACCAATCAGAGCAGAGTAGACCAATCACGACAGACTGGGCCATCTGACCAATCAGAGCAGAGTCGACCAATCACAACAGACTGGGCCATCTGACCAATCAGAGCAGAGTAGACCAATCACAACAGACTGGGCCATCTGACCAATCAGAGCAGAGTCGACCAATCACAACAGACTGGGCCATCTGACCAATCAGAGCAGAGTAGACCAATCACAACAGACTGGGCCATCTGACCAATCAGAGCAGAGTCGACCAATCACAACTGACTGGGCCATCTGACCAATCAGAGCAGACCAATCACTACAGACTGGGCCATCTGACCAATCAGAGCAGAGCAGAGTAGACCAATCACTACAGACTGGGCCATCTGACCAATCAGAGCAGAGTCGACCAATCACAACGGACTGGGCCATCTGACCAATCAGAGCAGACCAATCACTACAGACTGGGCCATCTGACCAATCAGAGCAGAGCAGAGTAGACTAATCGCTACAGACTGGGCCATCTGACCAATCAGAGCAGAGCAGAGTAGACCAATCACAACAGACTGGGCCATCTGACCAATCAGAGCAGAGTGGACCAATCACTACAGACTGGGCCATCTGACCAATCAGAGCAGAGTAGACCAATCACAACAGACTGGACCATCTGACCAATCAGAGCAGAGTAGACCAATCACAACAGGCTGGCCATCTGACCAATCAGAGCAGAGTCGACCAATCACAACAGACTGGGCCATCTGACCAATCAGAGCAGAGTCGACCAATCACAACAGACTGGGCCATCTGACCAATCAGAGCAGAGTAGGCCAATCACAACAGACTGGGCCATCTGACCAATCAGAGCAGAGTCGACCAATCACAACAGACTGGGCCATCTGACCAATCAGAGCAGAGTCGACCAATCACAACAGACTGGGCCATCTGACCAATCAGAGCAGAGTCGACCAATCACAACTGACTGGGCCATCTGACCAATCAGAGCAGAGTAGACCAATCACAACAGACTGGGCCATCTGACCAATCAGAGCAGAGTCGACCAATCACAACTGACTGGGCCATCTGACCAATCAGAGCAGAGTCGACCAATCACAACAGACTGGGCCATCTGACCAATCAGAGCAGAGTCGACCAATCACAACAGACTGGGCCATCTGACCAATCAGAGCAGAGTAGACCAATCACTACAGACTGGGCCATCTGACCAATCAGAGCAGAGTCGACCAATCACAACTGACTGGGCCATCTGACCAATCAGAGCAGACCAATCACTACAGACTGGGCCATCTGACCAATCAGAGCAGAGCAGAGTAGACTAATCGCTACAGACTGGGCCATCTGACCAATCAGAGCAGAGCAGAGTAGACCAATCACAACAGACTGGGCCATCTGACCAATCAGAGCAGAGTGGACCAATCACTACAGACTGGGCCATCTGACCAATCAGAGCAGAGTAGACCAATCACAACAGGCTGGCCATCTGACCAATCAGAGCAGAGTAGTCCAATCACAACAGACTGGGCCATCTGACCAATCAGAGCAGAGTAGACCAATCACAACAGACTGGGCCATCTGACCAATCAGAGCAGAGTAGACCAATCACTACAGACTGGGCCATCTGACCAATCACAACAGACTGGGCCATCTGACCAATCAGAGCAGAGTAGACCAATCACTACAGACTGGGCCATCTGACCAATCAGAGCAGAGTAGACCAATCACAACAGACTGGGCCATCTGACCAATCAGAGCAGAGTAGACCAATCACAACAGACTAGTCCATCTGACCAATCAGAGCAGAGTAGACTCAGAAAGCAGGGATTTAGAGAGACTGACCTTTCTGAAAGGGTTCAATCAAGGATTGAATGTACTGTAGGAGACTCAAAAACAAAATTAGGAACCTTTAAAAAAAAACTGTAATAATATCCCAAATATTCAGTAATTAAAAAACTGAACAGCCGCTTGTTTTACTGTATATTTGTGAGTTGAGCTCCTCTGTGTTCTCTCTCAGGTAACTGTGAGAACAGCGAGACCCCAGCGGGCGAGAGCACATAGCATCATGAAGCTCTGCTCCAGCCACAGCCGCCCACCTCAGCGCAGGCATCTCTGCGGACAGCCCAGTCAGACCGGTCCGAGGACCCCTGGGACTCACCCAAACTTCTGTAGTTCATTTTCCCCTCCAACATTTATTGTAAATCTGGAGCTTTTTTTTTTTTTTATCGTTTCATTTGTTTTTAGTTGTTTTTTTTTTTCCTCTTGGACTGCAAATAAACAAATTAAAAAGACAACAAAAAAAGAAAAAGGAGAAAAAAAATCGAGACTTTTCCATGTATGGCTTTGGACTTGGTTGCTCATCATATTGATGAGTGTGAGGGTGTTTCTCTCTCCGTTTAAGACACGGAATCGACAAGACTGCAGTTTCTACCGTGGGACCGTTTTTTACTCATTCGCTCTGTCTCTCTCTCTATCTCTCTCGGCTTCAGACCACTTCATCGTGACCTCGCCGCATCATCACACTTATCGGCCAACCAGCTGGCCGGTAGCATCAGTCACCTGACCTATATCCCCTGTGTTCGGTGTAGTTGTACCATTTTCTGATTTCTGCCAGAGCGTCTCCTGGATGTTCACTTTCCAGGACATGATGACACTTTTACTAGTCTGCTAAGATGGTAGTTAGATTTCTCATCGGTGTTAACCAATAAAGGACTGAACCAGCACACGGACCCGTGCTGTAGTCAAACCTGTTTCTAGACCTCGCCCCTGTAAAAGAGGAAAATCGTCTCTTCACACATCAAATTGAGTTGTGTAGCTTCGATAATGTTTAATATTTCTTTTTTTAGTTGAACTGATGAGAATTTAACATTTAAAGCAGCGTCTGTATGTTTTTATTTTCCATATTCTGAGGGTTTGTATTGTTTTGGCCTTTTTTTTTTTAAATATTGATTTACTATATTAACTTTTTATCCATTTTCATGTCGTTTGGAGATGATATTTCTTCGTGTGTTGGAAGTTTGAGTGCATTTAGACAGGAAAAAAAAGGACAAAAAAAAAACTTGTACCCTTGAATGTTCTGTAAATTTCTATGCGTATATTATCACTTACTAGCACACCGTGTCTCCAAACTCCTTTACAAAATAAATAGTAATATCAAAGTAAAAAAAAACAAAAAAAAAGATGAAACATTTGAAATAAATTTTTGTCTTATGTCAAATCGTGGGCTTCACTTTCTCACAAGGAAGAATCATGTGATTTATCTTTATGAGGTTATGGTGATTTATAGCAAGTTTTTAAATTTATGGGATAAACATCCAAAGTTTAAAGAAAATGTATTTTGCATAATGGAAATATCTTCACAATGCAAACTTCTTAATAGTTTAATAAAGAAAAATTAGAATATCGTGCTAATTCAAGTTAATTTCAACTTAAAAGATGAAACTAATATATTATATAGACTCATTACATGCAAAGTGAGATATTCCAAGCCTTTATTTGAAATATAAAGCCTTTTCACAATATTTTAATTTTGACTTTTGGGTTTTCATAAGCCATAATCATCAAAATTATAACAAAAGCTTGAAATATCGAGTCTAAATAATATATTAGTTTCATCTTTTAAGTTGAATTACTGAAATAAATGAACTTTTGCAGGATATTCTAATTTTTTGAGTTTCACCTGATGTATACTACCGTTCAAAAGTTTGGGGTGAGATTTTTATTTTATTTCATCTCATACTCGAGGTTGCATTTATTTGATCAAAATATTAAAAGCAGTTGTAATGTTGTGATATTTGAAAGTATTTAAAAATGCAGTCTTCGGTGTCACATGATCCTTCAGAAATCACTCTAATATGATGATTTGCTGCTCAAGAAACATTTCTGATTATTATCAATGTTGAAAACAGTTGTGCTGCTTCATATTTTTGTGGAAACCGTAATCTTTGATGAATAGAACATTGAAACAAACAGAATTTTTTTTTTTAAATAGACTCTTTTGTAACATTATAAATGTCTTTACTCTCACTTTCGATCAATTGAATGCATTCTTGCTGAATAAACAGTGTTTTCTTTTTACAGACCCTAAACGTTTGAATGGTAGTGTATTTAGTTTGGTTAGAATTGCCAATTGCTAGTTGGTTGACAAAACTCTGTGTAGTGAGTATCACTTTTGTTCTACTTGTTTTAAGTGAATCAATAATCAGACTTTTTTTTTACCTAAAATGAATTATGACATTGAGGTGTCATGTTGTGAATGTTCAGCAGATGGCGACAAACTCAAACATTACTGCACAGTTTCCAGCCTTTCCAGCTGGTGCCATTTAACAACTGATTGAACGGTGTTTGTCAGAAATCAATAAAGCTCTTCTGAAGCTGACGTCTGACAAACCCAGATTTTGACTGGCTCTCACGCTGTTTACTTTCGTGTCCGGGGGTCAAAAGTCAACCAGAATCAGATGGTTTTGTTGTGAGAGGGTCTTCGACTTCTGGGAACAAGTAATGTGTGAATCATTAAGACGAGGTGTAGTAGTCAAAAACCTTTAATTAGACATGATTTCTACATGTAAATAGTTTACAATCTGCACTATTTCAATGTTATTTCTAATGACAAATCGAATGCGTTTGATTGGCGAGCGATGATGATGACTACAGCTTCCATGCGTTCTTCATCATGGTGATGAAATACTCGTCGCTGTCAATAGAGGCGCTGACCCCACTGTAGTAGTTCACAAACTCCTCCAGCGTCACCTATCACAGGAAGAAAAAAAGGTGTGTTCATGGCATGTTGTAATTTAGACTTTTATTCACATTTAACTTTAATCAACTCGCACATCAGTTGTGATAAATCACTTTTGAGCTTCTACGAGAACCAATGAGGTTCATTCTCGTGTTACGCATCACGTTTGAGCTTCTGCGAGAACCAATGAGGTTCATTCTCGTGTTACGCATCACGTTTGAGCTTCAGCAAGAACCAATGAGGTTCATTCTCGTGTTACGCATCACGTTTGAGCTTCTGCGAGAACCAATGAGGTTCATTCTCGTGTTACGCATCACGTTTGAGCTTCGGCGAGAACCAATGAGGTTCATTCTCGTGTTACGCATCACGTTTGAGCTTCGGCAAGAACCAATGAGGTTCATTCTCATATTACGCATCACTTTTGAGCTTCTGCGAGAACCAATGAGGTTCATTCTCGTGTTGCGCATCACGTTTGAGCTTCTGCGAGAACCAATGAGGTTCATTCTCGTGTTACGCATCACTTTTGAGCTTCTGCAAGAACCAATGAGGTTCATTCTCGTGTTACGCATCACGTTTAAGCTTCGGCGAGAACCAATGAGGTTCATTCTCGTGTTACGCATCACTTTTGAGCTTCTGCAAGAACCAATGAGGTTCATTCTCGTGTTACGCATCACGTTTGAGCTTCTGCGAGAACCAATGAGGTTCATTCTCGTGTTACGCATCACGTTTGAGCTTCGGCAAGAACCAATGAGGTTCATTCTCGTGTTACGCATCACGTTTGAGCTTCTGCGAGAACCAATGAGGTTCATTCTCGTGTTACGCATCACTTTTGAGCTTCTGCGAGAACCAATGAGGTTCATTCTCGTGTTACGCATCACTTTTGAGCTTCGGCAAGAACCAATGAGGTTCATTCTCGTGTTACGCATCACGTTTGAGCTTCGGCGAGAACCAATGAGGTTCATTCTCGTGTTACGCATCACGTTTGAGCTTCGGCAAGAACCAATGAGGTTTATTCTCATATTACGCATCACTTTTGAGCTTCTGCGAGAACCAATGAGGTTCATTCTCATATTACGCATCACTTTTGAGCTTCTGCGAGAACCAATGAGGTTCATTCTCGTGTTGCGCATCACGTTTGAGCTTCTGCGAGAACCAATGAGGTTCATTCTCATATTACGCATCACTTTTGAGCTTCTGCGAGAACCAATGAGGTTCATTCTCATATTACGCATCACTTTTGAGCTTCTGCGAGAACCAATGAGGTTCATTCTCATATTACGCATCACTTTTGAGCTTCTGCGAGAACCAATGAGGTTCATTCTCGTGTTACGCATCACGTTTGAGCTTCGGCAAGAACCAATGAGGTTCATTCTCATATTACGCATCACTTTTGAGCTTCTGCGAGAACCAATGAGGTTCATTCTCATATTACGCATCACTTTTGAGCTTCTGCGAGAACCAATGAGGTTCATTCTCGTGTTGCGCATCACGTTTGAGCTTCGGCGAGAACCAATGAGGTTCATTCTCGTGTTACGCATCACGTTTGAGCTTCGGCAAGAACCAATGAGGTTCATTCTCATATTACGCATCACTTTTGAGCTTCTGCGAGAACCAATGAGGTTCATTCTCATATTACGCATCACTTTTGAGCTTCTGCGAGAACCAATGAGGTTCATTCTCGTGTTGCGCATCACGTTTGAGCTTCTGCGAGAACCAATGAGGTTCATTCTCGTGTTACGCATCACTTTTGAGCTTCGGCAAGAACCAATGAGGTTCATTCTCGTGTTACGCATTACTTTTGAGCTTCTGCGAGAACCAATGAGGTTCATTCTCGTGTTACGCATCACTTTTGAGCTTCGGCAAGAACCAATGAGGTTCATTCTCGTGTTACGCATCACGTTTGAGCTTCGGCGAGAACCAATGAGGTTCATTCTCGTGTTACGCATCACGTTTGAGCTTCGGCAAGAACCAATGAGGTTCATTCTCATATTACGCATCACTTTTGAGCTTCTGCGAGAACCAATGAGGTTCATTCTCATATTACGCATCACTTTTGAGCTTCTGCGAGAACCAATGAGGTTCATTCTCATATTACGCATCACTTTTGAGCTTCTGCGAGAACCAATGAGGTTCATTCTCGTGTTGCGCATCACGTTTGAGCTTCTGCGAGAACCAATGAGGTTCATTCTCGTGTTACGCATCACTTTTGAGCTTCGGCAAGAACCAATGAGGTTCATTCTCGTGTTACGCATCACGTTTGAGCTTCGGCGAGAACCAATGAGGTTCATTCTCATGTTACGCATCACTTTTGAGCTTCGGCAAGAACCAGTGAGATTCATTCTCATATTACGCATCACTTTTGAGCTTCTGCGAGAACCAATGAGGTTCATTCTCGTGTTACGCATCACGTTTGAGCTTCGGCGAGAACCAATGAGGTTCATTCTCATATTACGCATCACTTTTGAGCTTCTGCGAGAACCAATGAGGTTCATTCTCATATTACGCATCACTTTTGAGCTTCTGCGAGAACCAATGAGGTTCATTCTCGTGTTGCGCATCACTTTTGAGCTTCTGCGAGAACCAATGAGGTTCATTCTCGTGTTACGCATCACTTTTGAGCTTCTGCAAGAACCAATGAGGTTCGTTCTCGTGTTACGCATCACTTTTGAGCTTTTGCCAGAACCAATGAGGTTCGTTCTCGTGTTACGCATCACTTTTGAGCTTCTGCTAGAACCAATGAGGTTCATTCTCGTGTTGCGCATCACGTTTGAGCTTCGGCGAGAACCAATGAGGTTCATTCTCGTGTTACGCATCACGTTTGAGCTTCGGCAAGAACCAATGAGGTTCATTCTCATATTACGCATCACTTTTGAGCTTCTGCGAGAACCAATGAGGTTCATTCTCATATTACGCATCACTTTTGAGCTTCTGCGAGAACCAATGAGGTTCATTCTCATATTACGCATCACTTTTGAGCTTCTGCGAGAACCAATGAGGTTCATTCTCGTGTTGCGCATCACGTTTGAGCTTCTGCGAGAACCAATGAGGTTCATTCTCGTGTTACGCATCACTTTTGAGCTTCGGCAAGAACCAATGAGGTTCATTCTCGTGTTACGCATCACGTTTGAGCTTCGGCGAGAACCAATGAGGTTCATTCTCATGTTACGCATCACGTTTGAGCTTCGGCAAGAACCAGTGAGATTCATTCTCATAATACGCATCACTTTTGAGCTTCTGCAAGAACCAATGAAATTAATTCTTGTGTTACGCACGAATTTTGAGCTTCTGCAGGAACCAATGAGGTTCATTCTCGTATTACGCATCACGTTTGTGCTTCTGCAAGAGGTTTGCATGTCAAGCAGGTTTGGTTGAGCTTCTGTTTATGTTTTCTGATCAATTTTATATGGGAATAAAAACCTAAATTAAATCTTTTCATAATATATAGTGATCAAGTCTCTTAATAATTTGTATATAAAATATATGAAAGAATTGTATTAATTTATAAAAGTTATTAATTTCTTAAATTAATTTGTCTTTAGTAACCGTTTTGTTTTTGTCATATATTTTAAATACAGTAAAGGTACAGGTACAGTAAGTTAAAAGTTAAAATCTCTGCCACATTTAAAAAAAAAACAGCTAAATGAAATCATAACTTTAGTTAATTATGAGACTAAAAAAAATAAACATAAAATTCTATATTTTATAAGTCTTAAAAAATATGACATAATTATGAAATGAAAAGTGACAAAGTCATGAGATTTTTTTTTTTTAAATGAAGACAATTCAGATTTAAAAAGTCACAGTCAAAATTATGACAAACAATTAAATTACATATTAGGTCATAATTATAAGATCTTCAGCAGTTTTGTCTATAACAACTCTTTTGTTTTTGTATCTTTTTGCATAGCTAGATATGCTTTTAGTAGTGGAAGTGATGCTTATGAAAAAGCTTCGGCCTACACCTTTTCGGTTAATATAATGTACAATTAGTATGGTATTGTGTATGAGGAGTAAAATGAACGCTCATGATGATGATGATGATGATCTCCAGACAGTTATTAAGACTGTAATGCAGGAACCTTTCCATCCTTGTCGTACGGAGAGTCGAAGCTGTCGAGGAACGAGCGGAAGACTTGTTCTTCTGTCCACTCTCCGCTCTTGAATTTGGGGTGATGTTTGCTGTTGTAAACCCCCTGCAGATCTTCTACAGTCACAACACCGTCGCCTGTCTTATCAAGCTTCTGGAAAGCCTGACCGATCACCTGCCTCCGCGCACTCGACATGGGCGGCTGAAGCAAAGACACGGATTCAAGTGGCTGGTATATTTCACTGTGGATTTGGCAAATCAGTTGAAATTTCGGTGCAGGCTTTGCTAAAATACTTTTACTGCAAGTTATGGACCCGACGATAAATTCTGATTATTCATTCAGATGCCTGATCTGTGATCAGTAAGTTCTGATAATGATTCATGCACAGTCGGAGGTTCTTCGTCTCAAAATCATTAAATTTAAGTCAGTAAATTAAGCCAGTGACTAAATGGTCAACTTTACATTGTTTCTCTTAGTAGCATGAAAATAATTGGTTGTTTAAATCGTGATTTAATTCTATACAGAACAGAAAGCGATCAAAGAACGCTCATCACTGGAGCTGTCAATCAAACAGTGCGAGTTTATCTGTGACGGAGTTCTGGACTCATGCTTCAACTTCAATTATAATCAATGACGCTGTCTACACTGCATATTGAATCTCTTATTTACATTTCTGCATCCTGGAAACGTTTGTGTAGTTTCTTACCCTTAGTTTCTCCAGAAACTCATCAAAGTTGAGGGTGCCGCTTCCATCCTTGTCCATCAGGGAAAAGATCATTTGTGCTTTGTCCTTCCCCACGGACACGCCGTAGTTCTCCAGCCCCTTCTGAAACTCCTGGAAGTCCAGAGATTTACTGCCATCATCGTCCATAATGCGGAACGTCCTGGAAACAATATTTATGTTCGTAGTTTAAATGTTCGACTTCGACATATTTTAACCCTCTTGTTTGAACCCAAATTTGGGTCAAATATGGACAAACCCAAATGTTGGGTTAAAAATGTAATTTAAAATCTTTTACTTTCAACTGTAATTTTTTTTAATTGCATTTTTTAACCTAGCATTTGGTTTGTCCATATTTGACCCAAATTTGGGTTGAAACAACCCAGCATTTTTTTTAGAGTGTACTTTTGTAAAAGCTGAATGAAATAGACAAAATTATAATTTGAAATATTGATTTATCATCGTATCATCTTATTAGGTGAATTTTATCAAGTACATGTCCAAGTCATATAACCTATCAAATAATATTATATTAAAAAAATGTGATAATGTGACTTTAAGTCATAAGTATGGGAAAAAAAAGTCAAAATTATGCGATGCAAAGTTGTAAATTGTGACTAAAGAGTACAAATTATGAATTAAAATGTCATAATTGACATACAATTTGAGATTATGACTTAAAACGTAGGAACAACAACTCAAAAATAAAGCATCTGGGTGCATTATGGGACAGCAGGGTGAGTTTAGCCCATTTTTACTAGCGGTGTCTTTAAAAATGAGCACTTTGATAACTAAAATATGACTAAAAAATTATTTTAGTACATAAAGTTAAACTAAATGAAAACACACACACACATAAAAAAAAAATAGTATAATACTGTATACATTTTATTTTATTTTTTTTTTTTAAATGGTTTTCATTTCAGGTAACTAAACCCTGGGTCCCTATCACTGGTTCAGGCTTCCTGGAGTAACCTGAGGTTAATTATCTCAATATTAATAATTCATCAACAACAACTTTCCCATAACCAGACCTAAATGTTAACCACTGCCCCTCATCACCTCAATGTTTTCTCTCTCTTTGGAATTATAGGATTTACATTTACAAAATTTATCATTTTTAAAGAGATCTGAATCTGTCCCTCACCTCCCGAGACCCTTGATCCCCGCGGAGCCCCTGTTGAGGCACTGCTGGCGGAGCTCGTTCACTGCATCTGTGGCCATTACTCTCTGGATCTGCAGTCTGTGCTCTCTTTCAGGTTGGGCTGTGAAATTAAAATATTACAATTATTATATACAATAATTCTACTTTTAGACAAATCACAGCTTAATGTGAGCTTTTATTATATTGTACACTGGATGCATTTAAGATATTTACACCAAAGTCTTTTTCTGAAGTGAACTGAGGTCAGGTGGTCCTCAAGACGTCACGTACAAGGAAGTGCTTTGATGTTGGGCTCTGTTGGCCTAGCGATTTCTGTTGGTTTGGAAACATAAACTCAGAGAATGATCACCATGGCAAATGTAAACATAAACCGCCATAAAATAACGATTGTTACAGACGTTATATATTATTAATCTTTCTCTTGATATTTTATAATGAGCAAAATCCTAATCTCAAAATAACGCACTGCTATATAATCATCACATTTATCAGTATACATTTCAGTATGTGAGGAAATATTAAACAAGTTAAAAAAAGAACAAAATATGAAGCTTATCTTTTAAGATAATTTCTTTTATCGTGTATAAAGTAAAAAAAAGTGGTTTAATATGGATATTAAGTTAAATTAAAATACATAAAGGAAATATTATACCTGTATCAAGCGAGGGTCTCTGGAGGTGTGTGTGCAGTCTCTCATGTCTCTCAGGTGCACATGCTCGTTTCTCCGCCCCTCCAAACCCAACTCTCCTTTTGATTGGCTGCAACGCGTGTCAATCATCACCTTCTGCGTTCATCGTCTATGTTAGCTAATATTTTTTTATTTTTTTATTTGATTGACATTTTAAACCTATCAATAGCCGAGTTTTAATTACCTTGGTGAGCATAGTTTTTGATTAAATACCAGAGTATTCAATATTATCAATATTATTTCCGCCGTTTTTTTAATATTATAAAACAATATCAATTCATATGGAATCACATTCAGAGTTTAATAAAAGTTCAATATATATATTGTACTAACAGTAACTCTATAACCATTTTAGCGGAAACTACCGGTACCAAAATAATTGTGTACAAGGCGGGAATAGTCGATCACGTGATGCTGAATCACCTGAACGTACGATTAGCTAAATGCTTCTCCAAAATATGGTCTACTGGTTTAAATCAGACACTTAGCAACTGATAAAACCATTCGTATTTACCACGGTAAACTACAACAAATAGCCTACAGGTAAAGAGAATTGTCTAAACAAACCCTATATTACTATGGACTAGTTTGTAGATTGAGGTAACTTAGTTTGTTAGTCAGTGGATAGAAACCTGTCAAAACCAGGTAATCTCATTCAAACAAGTCCAAATTTACTGTCTCAAATCCTCAATGATAATTTTCATTTGGTTCACATTAGTAGTTTTTGATTGTGTTAGGCTATTTTGAAATATTATACATTAATGTTCTTGACAGGTTTCATTAGTTTCAATGTCTTAATATGGTAAACAGCTGGAAGTGTTGGTGTTTTCTATTCAGATGTTTGTATTTACAGGAGAAGCAATTGAAATGCTATTAAGTGTTTTCATCTGTTGTAGAAGTGGAAAGAAACAGACGTGTTTACTGGTTTTTAACATAGACCAGCATTAGAGGTTCATTGGATTCATGTGCAGCACCAGTGATGATGATGATGATGATGATGTGGCCAGAACAGCCACAGGATGAAGTGACCAAATCTGACAAATCACCCTGCTATGGGGTAAGTGTTTACAGCCAATTAGCAACAGTTGTATTTGTGGTCATGTTCAAACATATCAAGCTGCTCTGTTGATGTTTTCTCTGCACCAGTGACGGTATTAACATTAAGTGACAGGACATCTGATGCACAGAAGCCAGTAGAATAGTAACACATCCGTTGGCATCCGTTGCTGCGTCTCAATTCACCTACTTACATTACACCCTAAATTTTGTTAGGAAAAACTACACACTTTCTGGTGTGTAGCAGACGAGTAGACAAGCTTTGGGAGTGGGACGCACTATCACCTCATACAATTGTCTGTAACATTTGCTCTTTGTCGCAGTAAACTGGCCTGTCAATCATCTTGTCTCAGTTAAAATCAACATTTATTTTCCTAGTGTCCCAGAGAGAAATGCAGAAGCATGTCAGCAACGCGTCTTTCCTGCGGAGACTCTCCTCATATTAATGCATAATGATGCATTTAAAATTTAATGGCCAAACAAATCTTTATAAAAGTCCACATTGTTATTGCAGATGAAATATAACACGGATAACATTAAATACATTTTTTTTATCAGGTTAAACTTTGGTTAGTCACTCAAACCTTTATTTACTGTAGGTTGCGCATGTTTCGTAGTTTTTTTTAACACTTTTTACTCGTGTTTGTAGTTCCTCCTCCAAAACGCCGTCGTAGCCTATATACGATTCAATAGGTGTCATAATCGCACAGTCTACATACTGTACATGTCGTACCCAAGTTTATTAGCTCCATGTCATACAGTGTGATTTGTAATGATCACACAGTCTGTAGCAGCGTAAGATTGAAGGTTTCATCCAGTGTTGTAGTCGAGACCACTTCACTCGAGTCCGAGTCGACACCGAGACCAGAGAGAGTCGAGTCCGAGTCAAGACCGAGTCCATAGAGAGTCGACTCCGAGTCGAGTCCGAGACCAGAGACGGTCGAGTCCGAGTCGAGACCGAGACCAGTGAGGGTTGATTACCTAATTTACTTTTATTTACTTAGAGAAATCCTTTTTTTTTTTTTTTTTACTGAATTTACTTAGAGTTTAAAAAATATGATCAGTTTGGGGTAAAAAGGCCACATAGTAGGTGGTGTTAAAAGTAATTTTATTACAATTTTTCATGCGCAGTTGCGCACTAGAAAATCACCAATCACTGGGCGTGTCAATCAATTTAAAGAAATATTTTATTAACATACATTAATAATCATGAAAAATATTTTTAATTGAACTCGAGTGGACTCGGGAATAATTCCGAGTCCTAAAAAAAAAAATCTTCGAGTACGAGTCAATTCCGAGTCCAAATGGACACGAGTCCATGACAAGACCAAGACCATTAAAATATGGTCTCGAGACCGAGTCCGAGACGAGTCCGAGTCTCGAGTACTACAACACTGGTTTCATCATCAATCCTCAGATTCCAGGACGTCCAGTTGTCACTGATTTCTTGGTGGATTTCCAGTTTACATTTCTTATTTATTGATTAGAGCCCGACCGATAAAGGATTTTGAAGGCCGATGCCGATACAAATACTTTTGGGTTTTAAAATCCGATATTCCAATATATCGGGCGATATTTTTTTTTTTTATTAAATATTGTTGGATTTCACACACATGTAAAAGAAAAGCTAACTTTTCTGCACAAGATACGTTTGATACTTTTTCTCTATGTCTAAATGTTCACTCCTCGCAAGTATAACTTACATTTTACAATGCAGGGACTGTAAGATATGCTAGTTATAAATACAGTAATCATTACTTTATTTAGACAGAAAAAGTTCATTGTGGTTTCTAAGCTCATTAATGTTAACGTTAACGGTCTTCCACTGATGATAGTGGCATTAGCTAGCTTTGTGGTTAGCTAGTCTATGATGAGCCATAATTTAGCAATAGATAACGTCATACATCAAACATACATTTTCAATATAACAGGCCAAGAAGAGATGATTGAAGCGTGTTTTATTTTATTTTTTAAATATTCATTTATCGGCCATTATAACTGCTGATACCGATATTATGGAAAATGCCTAATATCGGCCGATAATATCGGCCGGCCGATATATCGGTCTGGCTCTATTATTGATTTAATTAACTTTACTTCAAGGGATATTCAGAGCTTTGGAAATCTTCTGCTATCCGTTTAACCTTCTTTATGCTTTTTAAGTAGTTGCTTGGAGTGATGTTTTTTTCTTAATGGTGTAAGGTCAGCTACAGTACTTGGACTGCCTCACTAAAAAGCTTGAACTTCCAGATTGAGGTGTTATTATAGACTAGACTACACAAGTGATCTACTATTTATGTGACCTGGAAACCCAATTGGCTGATGATACAGGTGTTTCATATTAAAGGCGGTGAATGCTTAGTTATAATAGATTTTAATTCTGTTTATTTTAGGGCACTTTGTAGAATCTGTTTTCACTTTGACGTTTATGAGTCATCTTCGTCATCTTCTTATTTCTGTTCTTGTTTTTTTTTTATCGTCCTTGCATCACCCCAATAGCTTACACATCAAAGCTCATAAACAAGATCTCTCCCACCAGAATTGAATTCTTCTGTTTGTGCCCTGAAGTTGCGGCGTTGTAAATATTCTGTCTACACATGAGCATAAACAGGAAAGCGAATTTAGAAATTCAAGACAAATAAGCAACTTTGTTGTTGTAAGCTGGGTATGTTTATTCAGCTGACTTTAGAAATTCCATTTGGCACAATTGTACAATAATAAATAAGTTTCTGTCTCCCTCCTGAAATATCTAAATATAAATGTAAAGCATTTTGCAATAAATATGGTTTATCCACAATACAGATGCACTGCATCGACATGAAAAATCCAACACTCCCAAATGCTGATCATGATTAGTTGACATGGGAAATGTAACACACATGCACACACACACACACACACACATTTGCATTCCTGTAATACTGCCGCACTTTCAACTCATTTTTACACACAAATACAGACACTGAAGTACTCCACTCCAATATAAATGGACAAAAGTAGAGTCACTGAACCCCTTGTCCTTTTTGCATTATCTTTTTTTCAGAGGAGGACGATAACTTTGGATCTATTTCATTTCCGTACATGCATTTTTATAAAATAAGAATTTTTATTTGCATAGACAACACTGATGCAGCCTGGTCGAAACAAGTGATCACGTTCTGTATCCAATTAGCAAGCTTAGACACAGTTTAATCGCGTACTGGGGTTGCATTGGCAAGCTGCCCTAAATTTCAAAAAACAAATTAATGACATATTTTCTCGTCTACCGTAGATATTTCCACAGGGCAGGATGTACGTATTGTTTAAAATTTAAAAGTCTCCGTGTGCGTCAATTTCATTTTCGATTTGTTTTAATTTGCAATTCAAATATATTAATGAAAAAAAAAAGAAAAATTTCCACTTAAATTGAAATAGAAGTGAGCTATGTAAAATGACTGCATGCTCTGTTAGCTGTTACCGTGTTTTTACAGTAATTCCATTAGCTTTGAAGGAAAGACGTGTTTAGGGCTTGATGGATCCCGGCGTGACTCCAATCTCATTTGTAGTTTTGTCCTTAATTACTTCAGTGTTATTCAATTAGACCAGTCTTTTTCGGTGAGAAAGAACAACAAGGACAAAGTCGTCGTCGTTTTGGGGATTGTGCCTCATTTGACTCAGACCAAATTCAACTAGCCCATATCAGATTGTTCTTTGCACTTTGTATACAAACCAGATTCGTTTTGTGTTTCTGACTGAGGTTGAAGCTTGGGATACGGTATACAGGGATTTAATTGTAATGTAGCTTTAAGAAGACTGGCTGCACTTTTACAATATGTTTCTGAAAGGACAAGGCTAAACTTAACGCTTAATCCTGTATGTCTGAACAGCTTAGATCTGTCAACTCCACCATCAGTTCATCTTCACACATGCAATTATCTATTAATTGTGTTTGACAGATTTCATACTCTGTGATTAGTCCAGTACCGAAAGTACGTTTTCTAATGAAAGGGTGAAACATCTATACTCTTAAAAATAAAGGTTCAAAGGGGTTTTCAGCCTGGTGTCATAAAACACTTTTAGGTAATTGGTAGCTTTAGGAAAACATGGATCTCATTAAAAATTTGTCCAGGTCACATTTCACCCAAAAAAATCAAAAGTAAATATGAATTTTTGTTAAGAAAATAAAAAAACAAAACAAAAAAAAAAATGCACATTTTGCCAGCAAATTCTCATTATCGTACAATTACTGATTATTATCTTTTCATTATTTTTGTTACTGCAATATAGTATTTTTTTATTTAAATCTGCATAAATTAGAGGTGGTACAAATCATGCAAAATGTATAAATAGTTGAAATAATAATGCATTTCTTTTTGCCTTACTGTAATGCGAATGAGTGCAATGAAAAACTCATCACTTAATGTAAAATATATATTTTTTTGTCTTTTGAGTTTCAATGACCTACACATGTTCTTGACTGGTTTTGTAAAATGTAACGTTACGTACTGGTGCTTTATAAGCCAGAAACAAATACGTTGATCTGAATAATCAAGAATTTTATTTCATCACCAAAGAAAAAGGGACTTTTTAAAGGGACAGTTCACCTAAAAAAATCTATTCTGTCATTAATCACTCACCTTTATGTTGTTACAAAGTAAGTTCATCTTTACAACACAAACGAAGATATTTTTGATCAAATCTGAAAGCTTTTTGTCCCTCCATTGACATCTACGCGACTACCACTTTGACGCTTCAAAAAGTTCATAAAGAGATCGTAAAACTAATCCATATGAATTGATTGCTTTATATGATGAACAGATTGAATTTAGGCTGTTATTCACATATTGATCAGCGAACATAAACAGAAGCTCAAACGTGATGCGTAACACATTTGTTCTTGCACATCAAGCGAACATGATTGAGCTTCTGTTTACCACAACTGATGTTTGCGTTGATGAATATTTATGAGTGAATAAAAGCCTAATTGAAATCTGTGAATCACATAAAGCGATTGTGTCTCATCAGAAAATTTGGACTAAACCGTTCAATGCTCAACTATGGCTCAGTTTACGATCTTTTTATGAACTTTTTGAAGCGTCAAAGTGGTAGTTGCGTAGCTGTCAATGGAGAGACAGAAAGCTCAGATTTCATCAAAAATATCTTCATTTCTGTTCTGAAGATGAACGAAAGTCTTACAGGTTTGGAACGACTTTCAATTTCATTTTTGGGTGAACTATCCCTTTAAGAGGACAGGTCTTTGTTTAATGTAAAGTGCTACAAAGAATCATTGAAGAACCTTTTTTAAGAGTTAAATGTTCCATCTTTATAAATAAAGGTTACAATTACTTGAATGATAAATGTATACGTTTGCTGTTGAAAAAGTCTAAATCTGGAAGTACTTTCCAAAAGACAATGTATCTCAAGTTGATCATTGTCTAGAAGAATGTAAACATGAACATGTTCATGAGAAAAATGAACTTTTAAGGTCTTTGAGGGTCGACACCTTTGGGAAAACATTTGAAGTTGTACTTTTTCCTACTGGATTTTGGAAATGGGTGGCCTATTCCTACTTTAAATCTAAATATTTGGGTATACATTGTCTCAAAGACGAGGGAAAGTGGGATATGATCAGACGTGCTTTGGCAAGGCTTTAAGGTCAAATTTTCAGGGCTTGATGTATAGTGTGCTTATACGTTTCAAGTGACAATGTTGTTTTAGGTAATTTCTATCCTTGAAGACTTTCATTAGAGAAGCATTTTTCCACATGTATACCTCTGATTCATATTTCTGACTAATGTAATCCCAGGAAGTGGGTGCGGTAGAACAAGATTCATTGCATGTACATTCTTCTAAGAAAACAAACATAAAAGAAACGAAGAAAGAAATGAGGTAGTTTTCACAGCTGTGTTGCACTTCATACTTCAGTATTCAGATTCGTAACAAAAGCGAGCAGCGTACAGTTGTCGCTGTAGCCCTCTACCATTTATATATATATATATATCTTCGGATAAATACTATTATATTTGTACTTGTTCTTCTGCAGAAGTTTCCAGTGGAAGGCAAAATGAGTCTCCCGCCAGCTTTCGGGCCCATTGATTAAACCAACGATCCACCTTTAGTTAAAGTCCAGTGCCCTGCACTAATCATAAGTGCCAGTGTCCACTGAAAAGGCAGAAACAAAACTTTTGAAGGGGTGTGCATAAGACTGACGTGACGCCTTCATAATCATGACAGAACACATGCCATAAATATGAAGAAGGTTTTATGCATGTTTATGACAACTGTCATTAAGTGTCATTCGCTCAATTATGACATTTTTAATGCAAATATGACATTGTTTGAGATGTCTTTGTTAGGGCATATTGACAAACCAATACATCATAAACATGACATAGCAGAGTAATGATCAACCTTAAGAAACCACTTAGCTTTATAGGTTAAAGGTACAATATGCAGGATTTTTGCAGTAAAATATCCAAAAATCTAGGGCTGTCAAACGATTAATCGCATCCAAAATAAAAGTTTGTGTTTACATAATATATATGGGTGCACTGTGTATAATTATTTTGGATATATACTGTATATAAATACACACACATGCATGAATATTTAAGAAAAAAAATATTATTTATATATAAAATATTTATATTTATTCATAATATAAATCTATATACAGTATATACATGAAAATATTTCTTAAATATATACAAGCATGTGTGTGTGTGTTTATATATATATATATATATATATATATAATAATGATTATACAGTTATACCAGCGCCATCGCACCCTGCTTCACACCACAGTCATATTAAAAACATCAATGTATTCACTCATCCACAAAAGATCCATCAGCTTGACGACAAGATTCATAATTCTGCTTAATGCGGAATATACGTCATTAATATACGCCTTTGTTATTTTAAGAGGTTAGCGACCCCTAGTGGCGAAACAATCTTGCATATTGTACCTTTAACATTACATTAGACTGTCATTGGCTTTGACATTGGCTGTCATGAGGCCATTATAACTGTGTCATGAATATTTTTCGTGACCTCAACTACAGTGGTACAAATTCAATTTGTCGTTAAAATGTTATAAATGTTAAATGGTTTCTTAAGTTTGATCATTAATCTGCTATGTCATGTTTATGATTGTCTTAGTAATGTCAAGTTGTCATGAGAAAGACATCTCAAATAATGTCATATTTGCATTAAAAATGTCATAAGTGAGCGAATGACACTTACATAAAACATTACGCACCCCCCTTCAGGTAAAGCGTTTTTTCCTGTGACGAACTTTCCACAGTTGGCTTTAGACAATTCAGGCCTTTTCTTTTGTGTTTCATGCATCACTTTTCTGTACCTTTGATTCTTTCCATGGTGGCGTTCCGGACGGCATCTTTTTGTTTCTCGTTCTCGGATAGCGTGTCACACGGTCGCCCTTTCCAAAGCTCCTATGGAGTTCTGAATCATTTTTGGGTATTTCTAAGGGAAACGTATAGACACACTCCCTGAAGTTTCCACAGCTCCCCGAATGTCATACGCAACCGCACGCTCTCGCAGACACGTTCTGGATTGTGTAGAATCTGTCCTTGTTGTCAAAGAAAGACATTTTCTTCTCGAACCTCGTAGGCCGACAACAAGGAGTGTAGCGCGCCTTGTCTTTTTTCCCGTTTTCCCGTCCACGCCGGCCTTTTTCACTGGAGCCGTTATTTAACTGCATGTGCTCCATTACAAAGTCATAGTTGCGTCTCTCATGGATGCACTTCCCACTGCAGTATCTGAAGCGCACTGTCTCGTCGCTTTCGTACCCGAGCCCAAGCTCGCTCACCGTGAGCTCGACCTCATGCAGAGAGCACGGTTTTGGGCCTTTCCGTGCTCGTTTGGTTCTCCGTCCCGTCTCGGTTCTCATCCTCCTTTCCTTTCGGTCCACCAGAGTCGCAATCACCTTCTTCAACTCGCCCTCGGTGAAGCTTTGGAAGAGGTACGAGACTAGAGGAGGAAAAACACCCAGAGGAGAATGTTAATGTTTGCTCTTCCATAATATAATTCAAGAGACTCAATTGAGTTCTTAGGCCAGAAACGTACTTCACATCAATGTATGCTTTCCAGATTTTTGCTAATGAGCCATTAAACATACTTTGTGTTTCTGTGGCGGAAACAAACCTCAGTTCTCAAGGGGCGATTGAGTTACCTTCGAATGTCTGTGTCATTAAACCAGAGCTTGGATAATTTACCTTCAGTTCCCTCTGGAGTTTATTGTGGGATTTTTCTTTTTAGAATAGCGGTTTTGGATTTATGAGTAAAGTAAGGTTCATTACTATCACGGTTTTTGTTCTACGACATAAATTATACACTATTAGGTTTCAAATGTGAATTTTGAAGCCACTCTTTGTCTGTTTTTTTTTTTTGCTAACAAGTTGTCGCAAAAAAAAAAAGGTTCAATGGGGTTCTATACAGAACTAGGGTTCTTGACTCAAATTTATAGAACATTTTATGCCTGAAAGGTTCTAAATACGAAGAAATGTTTAATGGGTGATTTCAAATTATTTCTAATAATACACTGGTTCTATATAGAACCTTAAAAGGTTCTATCAGCGCTATGTATTTGGATTGGAACCCCTAAAAGGTTCTATACAGATAAGGTTCAGTAATAAGAACCCTTTAAGGTTCTTTGGAACGACAAAAAAGGTTCTATTTGGAACCTTATGGGTTCATTCATTATCATTTGTTTTGTCCTTTTCGGATTAAATATTTCATATTATTGACAAACATCAAGACCCTAAAATGTATTTATGAATGCATGTGAATGATCACAAAATACAAGATATGTCGATTATATTTATATAATTTTATGTAGTTAATCAATATCACACAAAGAGCCATTTCAGTTTCTCCTCCAAAAATCAGCATGATTAAATGTGATATTAACAGTTTAATAAACAATAATCTAATTACAACCTCAAAATGTTGCAGTATAATGTAATATATGAATGAGTAATAGCCTATAAAGAACCTTTGTGCCAAAAGGGTTCGTTCTTGTCATTATAGAACCTTTTTTTACTATAAAAGGTTCTTTTGAGTTGAGTAAAGAACCCTATGCTACATATATAGAACCCCAATGAACCCTTTTTTCTACGAGTGTAAAGTATGTTATTGAGCTGCTTAATTCATAAAATGTAATTAATTAATTAAAACTAGATTTATTCTAGATTAAATCTAGAATAAATTTAATTAAATGGATATTTTATCTAGATTTATTCTAAATAAATTCATAAAATGATGACATGATGGAAAGGTTCTATATATGAAGTGACTGACGGAACACTTTAATGTTCTATTTAGAATTTTTTCTTTTAAAAGTGATGTAAGAACTACAGGATATGTAGCAATTTACAAACTACTTAAGTTTTTTCAAAAAATGCAGCAAATTAACAAATTCATGTTTGAGTCTGACTGTGTAATTTACAGTGTGTTGTTGTGGAACAAAATGTGAAAGTCTCTTTTTGTTAGCCTCAGAATTTATTTTACTCAAATGAAAACACAGGAACGTCTTGAGGGAACTCATTAAACTGCCAATTCTCTTCTGGGTTTTGCCTACAAACTCAACAGCTCTATATGGGGAACTACAGTAACTATAAATATGCTAACAATAACTATTAAGATTCTCTTCAAATTGTTTCACCTGTCTTTGCTAATTCTCGCTATAGTCAATCTTGTGGTAACTTGTGCTTGCATAAAGTGTGTTTTAGACCTTAGTAGTGTTTGCGTGAAGTATAACTGTCTTAGATGTTTTTACTAAAATTCCTTAGAGGTAAAATGAGCCAGTTGTTGAAATACTGTAAGATTATAGACCTTATTGAGGATGGAAAGCATATTTAATTTGACACAAATGAAAACAAGGCTGAAGAAGGCTGTTGGGTTTAAACAAGTAGTTCATTCAATAGGCTCATCAGTAGGTCCGTGTGAAAGTGTGTTTCGAATCAGTTATTGAACATTTTTTATTACCGGTATATATTATATTTTACATACATTTTTATTGCAAACTCAAACATTCTAGCTGGCTTGCATTGAAGCAGTTAAAATGACTGGAAAGCATCATTAAGAATGTGTTAAACTACAAACCAAACTAATGTTTCGCATTATATATTTTTGTTTTCAAGGAAAAATGTATTTTTGAATTTATGGTTTTCTGGCCAGAAACAAAATCCTGATTGTTGAGCTCTGGAGTTAATATATAGGACTTTGTATATCTTTTGTACTTTCTTTTTATTTTCATCTGCGTCTAATTTCATTTTTACGGGATCTATACCCTGGTATAGATGTGGTCTATAGAACTATAAAATGAATGTAAATAGGCAGAAAGTTTGGCTTTTATAGTTAAGAATTTGAAATGTTTAATATGACTCTAAAGGAGACGCGTGAGATTAATTATACTCGACGCATCTGCACTGTAAGAAAATATTGTTGGTTTAACTTAAAAAAGCTGGTTGCCTTAAAATTTTAAGTTGATTGAACTGGAAAAAGTGAGTTAATATAATGAAGGAGATTAATTTAATCATCAGAAACTCAAAATAATAAGTTCTCAACTAAATAAATTATTTAAGTTGATTTGACAAAAAAAAATGTTGTGATAACAAATCTTGAAAATATATATATTTTTTTTACAGTGTGTAGAATTGCAGTCTGTAACCAGCTTTAGCTCTCCATTTAAACTCATTGCTGTTTAGGATTGGGCTGTGCAACTTATCACAATTGCAATACAATTACAGTTCGATAGAAGCTTGAGTAATTTCTAAATTGCTAAAAGCTGCCATATAAAATCATTATTTAATCTCTTTAACATTCTCATCTGTATGCAAAAAAAAAGATGTTTACCAATCAGAATTTAGCTAAATTCATGAAATTAATTCATGCTAAAAAACTGAACGCGGATCCACTACAGAACACTACAGAGTTTTTGTTATTTTTGGACCAAAATGTATTTTCAATGCTTCAAAACATTGTAACTAACCCACTGATGTCACATGACTACTTTGATGAGGTCTTTATTTCCTTTCTGGACAAGGACAGTATACCGTACACACATTTCCAATGGAGGGACAGAAAGCTCTCGGATTAAATCTAAAATATCTTAAACTAAAGAGGTCTGACGTGCTTGGGACGGCATGAGGGAGTCTTTAATGACATCATTTTCATTTTTGGGTGAACCAACCCTTTAAGTGCTCAAAGGGCTTGACCTGCACATTTTGTCTCGGATTCACCAGCTTTAAATCTCTATAATGGTCAAGGTTGTAAAGTAGGATTACGTCCATCTTTAATATGGGTTTAGAGCATTTTTTTTACTGACCTTTCGATACTCCATGTCAATAGTTCCTATGGTCCTAACACTACACGTTTTGTATGTCTCTAATTAAACGCCTGATTTTAAGTCATTATTACGTCTTTAGAGACACCAAGAGGGGTGTGTCAGATAAGAGAAAGATACAAAATGTGTACTAGGTTTAGAAAACCTGTCCTATGTGTAAGATAAGAATAGGTCTGCTTGTCTGGATGTGTTTTAGGAAAATTCCTTTCGCGTGTAATTGCACACATGGTTGTATTTCAGTTATAGCTGCCTCTTTTTTTTTTTAATTAAGGGATTAAGATCAATTTCCAAAAGGTTGATTTTTTTTTTGATTTTTTTTTTTTTATTCCTGTTCTTAGTCAACTTTAGCATGGGTGTGTTCACTTATGCCAGAGACTATTTATATAGAGACATGCCACTTCCTCAATCCTTAATACAACTATATAGGGAAAACCTGTAACACCAAAGATGGCGGTTGTATGCATAGGTCCCGCCCCTCCCGCTGGACAGCCAATCGTCTGCTTTTAACAGTCAAGCCGGGAAACATTTAAAGGATTAGTTCACCCAAAAATGAAAATTCTGTCAGTATTTACTCACCCTCATGTTGTTTCAACCCCGCAAGACCTTCGTTCATCTTCGAAACACAAATTAAGATATTTAAGATATTAAGATCACTCCTGCATACTAGTCCATAGGCTTCTTGAGGGAATGACACTTGATGGCATCTAAAAGTCATTAAAGACATCGTTAAAATAGTCCAAGTGACTACAGTGGCTCGATCATAAGTTTATCAAACGACGCGAATACATTTTGTGCGCAAAAACAAACAAAAATAACGACTTTATTTCAACTATTCACTTCCTTCTCCATGGGCCTGTAGTCAGTTAGCGTAGTGTGATTGCGTAAAGCTACGTCACACGTAGGCTCACTATTGGCCGACGCTGGTCATGTGTGTGATGCGTGTGACGTACAATAACAGATCATGCGCTGTTAAACTAGTAACCTGACTCGAGGCAGAGGGAGAAATAAACGAATAGTTGAAATAAAGTCGTTATTTTTGTTGTTTTTTCCGCACAAAAAGTATTCTCGTCGTTTGATAAACTTAAGATTGAGCCCCTGTAGTCACTTGGACTATTTTAACGATGACTTTTCGATGCCAGCAAGAGCCAGTCCCTCAAGAAGCCTATGGACTAGTATGCAGGAGTGATCTTAATATCTTAAATATCTTAATTTGTGTTGCGAAGATGAACGAAGGTCTTACGGGGTTGGAACAACATGAGGGCGAGTAAATACTGACAGAATTTTCATTTTTGGGTGAACTAACCCTTTAAGCCTATCGTTAGGGTTGGGTATCGAGAATCGAGTATCGATTGGAACCGAGACTAACTTTTCGTTTTTCCCGGAATCGTTCAAAAGTTAAAATTTCGATTCCTAGTTTCGATATTCACAGTCCGGCGAGCGGAAGAAGAAACCGCTGAACAACACCAACGAAGAAGCGTCTACCGGAAGTGTTGGCATAACCGCGCGAGTCGAACATGAGTAGCTTACGTCGGCGATCCAAAGTGTGGCTTCACTTTTTTAAAAATAACGAAATCTCGGCAAAATGCAAAATTTGTGACAAAGGAGTATTTTTACAGAAGGATTATTTCCTTCAGAAAGGCCGTTGGTTAGCTAAACTTTTCTGACCCTGCCTCTTAAAAGAATCTGAATCGAGAATCGTTAGGAACCGGAATCGAAACAAGGAATCGGAATCGGAATCGTTCAAATTCAAACGATACCCAACCCTACCTATCGTCTGGTTCCACTGACGCATGCGCAGAGTTGAGGTTTGCGACAGAGGAAAATACGTAACTGTTTCAAAAAGGCGGGAGATTTGATATGCAGTGTATGTGTGCGTTGTGTAAATATCAGGCATCCCAAGTCTCCCGGAAGTTCAACCAAATGACTCGAAAAATGATTTGTTCATTTTGATGAACGAGTTCGAACAGGAGAGTAACGAACGCACATCACAGAACAGAGCAAGGCGACCATTTTAGCTTATAAAACTTAAACGACAGCTCGTTTTGCTAGATAAGACCCTTATTCATCGTCTGGTGTCGTTTAAAGCCCTTTGAAGCCGCACTGAAACTCTCATTTGGACCTTGAACCGTTTGGACCCCATTGAAGTCCATTATATGGAGAAAAATGCTGGAATATTTTCATCAAAAACCTTAATTTCTTTTCGACTGAAGAAAGAAAGATATGGACATCTTGGATGACATGGGGGCGAGTAAATTATCAGCAAAAGTTTTTTTAAAAGTGAACTGCTCCTTTAACGTGAGATCGACTGAAACGGTGTTTCACCTCAAGTGAGCTGACAGACGCTGTGTGTGTGTGTGGTAACTGTGAACTGATGATATACGAGGTTTTGTGTGACTGAGCATGTAGTATAAACACAAAGGCGACTGAAGAATGACTTTAAATCCTTCCTGTCATGTCTACGTCAACGGCACCTAATCCACACTAGGAAAACCAAAAAAGGTTTCTCTTACACTCGGAGAGAAAGGTGCCCATGTCCTCCGTGGCTCGGACCGCTCGTCGCGGCGCTGGCTTCCTCTCTGAGGTTGATGATCCTGAAGATGAGGATGATGATGGTGGGGATTCAAGTGCTGAGGCTGGTGGATGTGAGGAATAGCCTGAAGAAATCTTTAAGGCCGTTGGGTAACGTGGCCCGACATGTAACGTGGTTCTCATAAGCAGGAGGAAAAACGAGGCACCAAACAGGATGAAGGCGATGACCTCTTTCCATACCCTCATCTTAGAGCAGCGTGGAGCATTGAAACTCTGAAAAACAGATGTTAAAACAGCCTCATTATTAGCCAACTCATCTCACTCATGTTGTTTAAGTGACTTATAGTTTTTATGAATGTTTTTGGATTTTATATATACAGTGTAGGACATTGTATTCTTGTGTTAGGACAACGTTGATTAACTTTTTTTGATATATATATATATATGAAGAGTTCAGATGCAAGCCTCTAAATGCCATTTGAAATTTTCATCTTTAATGATGATTTTTATCAAACTTGTATATTTAAGTTCAGTAATTTCACTTAAATAACAATTAATAGGTAATTATCATTGCCATTTAAGTGAAATTACTGAACTTAAATATACAAGATTGATAAAAATCATCATTAAAGAAGAAAATTTCAAATGGCACTTAGAGGCTTTTGCATCTGAACTCTTCATATATATATATATATATATTAGAGGTGGGCATAGATTCATTTTTTAAATCTAGATTAATTTTGAAATTAATCTAGATTAAAATGGTTCATTTGAATTCTACCAAAGGTAAATAACCTCGCAGGTAGTTTGTAATTAGGCCTAAATATGTTTTATACAAGATTTAACACTGGAATGTTCATATTATATTACAAGATTTAACACTGGAATTATTCATATTATTGTTCATATATAACACTGGAATGTTCATATTAGGTTTTCTTGTGTAATTCTAAACCCATTTGATCTACTTTTTTTCTATGTAACACGAAATCAATTATTTTGTAGTGTCCGGAAAGCTCTTTTTCTTACAATACAAATAAATAGAGAGGAATGAAATATCTGATGAATGCATATAATGCATAGCCTAATAGAGAAATCAGCTGCTTGAATGACAATTCCTGATTTTCAGGTGAGATTCTCAGTTAATTCAGTTAACGGATGCTCTGAAATCACTTCATACGTTTTCTGTATCCGATCTTAAAAGGTGTAAATGCCCTCCGAAACTCCGATCACTCAAACCACATCAGGAGGTAGTCTTGGCCACATTCCAGACGAAACTGGACATGTGTAAATGCATCTGGTTGTGTATATATATTCTGTTTTAATATTATTTGTTTTGTTTTTTTATTATATTATATTTATTTGATGTATTTTTGTCATTTTTTTTTAAATTTGATAACTATAATAACCATTGCTCAGACTGGCTTTTTATCCATCTTTGAAGTATGTGGCTTTCTTAACATTTATTGACAGCATTATATGAACTGTAAAAGTGTTCCTGAGCATAGTGTACAAAAAAATGCATGGTATTAAAGGAATAGTTCACTCAAATTACACAGTTTGTCATCTTGTCATTTTGTCTTATAATGTCGAAACCTTTGCATGCAACAAAAGTGGATGGTGATTTATACTTATGAAAACAACATAAAAACACTGTAAGAGTAGTTTGTATGACTTTTGCACATATATATGCAAATATATATTGCATATATATCTTTTTATATCTTATTTTATATATATATATATATATATATATATATATATATCTTTTGCTATATATATATATATATATATATATATATATATATATATATATATATATATGACTTTTGTATTATATTTATATATATATATATATATAATACAAAAGTCATATATATATATATATATAAAAGTCTTCGAAAAAATTCACACTGATATTTAACTATGGCAGATTGCATATGTTTAGATTGTTTTTTGATATTTAATATTGCATGCTCATTCTATATTTAGATTACATTTGCTGTCATCTAACGCTTATTTACATTTAATCTTTAAAATTACTACATTAAGTGTTAAATGCTATCTTTAGCAAATCTTAAAATGAATATATAGTGATTTCTAAATTTGCTTGTTTCATTTAAAAAAATTTAGTGTTTTATTTTTTCATTTAGACCAAACGGTATAGAATTTGTATGTGTGTGTGTGTATATATATATGGAATATTTATCAGTATATTTAAGTCATTATTAACTATTATAATCTATTTTGCTTTGTTTTGTACGGGTTGCATCACTATCGGTCATGTGACCCAAAACAAAGGACGTTTTGGAGCAAACTTAGGGCTGCCATCCATCTAAAGGACTATTTTTATACTGCTTTTTATTTTTATTTTCAGAACATGGCGATATAAATAACACTCCATGTTTCTTTTCTGTGTTAAAGACAAAAAAGTGAAGAACAGATAATAACGAAAACTTTGGGTCAACTATTCCTTTTAGGGACTTTACCTTTTATATATTGGCTTCAACCGCATACTTGGCATAGACAGAGTGTTTTTAATAACCCCTAATTATACTGTAAGAATACAATCTAAAGAATTACTGTTCAGTTTTGAATGGTCACACAGATGTGCTGTGTGTGTATGAATAGAGGATCTCTCTTTCAAGTCATGAATGTTTCTATGCATTGTGTCCTTTTCCCAATTGATTCCTCATCTTTATGAAGGCGCGTCCTTCATAACATCCACCTGGGTGGAGATCCGATATCATTGTTCACATGCAAGTCCAAACAATTAGTCTTACGTTTCCTGAGGGGGAATCTTTGTTTGTCGAGATGGTCCATTCAATGCAGGCAGATTTGGGATGGTAAACAGACCTTCAGTAGTTGTTGAGATTACACAGGGTGAGATGGATCTAGTTTTTTGCATTAGGTGATGATAACAACGATGAAGTGCTTTCTTCAAAGTTTTGCATGTGGGCCTGCTGCTAGAACGCTCTCCACCAGATATATCTGTTGGGTTTTGTTTGTTTGTTTAGCAATACACCTTAATCTATGCCTGCATATGTGCACATACTTTCCCTTCATTCTCTCAAAAGACTGCATTCTTTTCCTGCTGGGAATCTCTGTTGTTTTTACAGTTGAACGCACTGATTGAAAAGTCCCACTTTGTTATTACTAGTTACTGTTTTCTCCAGAGTAGGAGGAAAGGGGGAAAACTCTTCCCCAGGTCAGGAAATGGCAGATGAGTAACATTTAAGGACAAATCCAGACCGTATATGCTGGAAGTGTTTCGCCAGATTGACAGTATGGTGGTCTTATTGGGTTAATGGGGGTTTGGCTGTCAAGTCTAGGGTTAATGTGTGTGTCTGAGGTGTAGAAATGGTGTAATTGTTTGTTTTTTATATTGAGCACAAATATTTTCATTAAAGATTTTCACTACATCACAGTGATTCATGTCTGGTTCAAACTTTACACTAAATTCAATAGAAGGAAATATAATCCTAATGCTCTGCAAGATGGAGCTATGACGAAATTAATTATCTATGAATATAAACTATAGATGAAGTTTATTTTTAAGACTTGTTTGTTTTTATCAATTCTACAAAGACATTCACATTAT
>NW_024121101.1:180836-398336 GCF_016745375.1 Pimephales promelas
GAACAAAATAATGTGCATTATACATGACACAGCCCACTTCATCAACCCTCTCATGCCATCAGATGTGTTCATTGTCATATGTCAAAAAAATGTAATTAATGTTCATGACATGTGGCATGGTATGAAATTGAAGATTTCCATAATTATCAGAGAGGATTATACATCTTGTCTTAAGCTTAACAACCAATTCCCCAGAGCAACTGCTTTTATCATGTTTTAGCCGGCACACATTTTTGGCAAGGAGATTGTAATTGGAGGTCTTGGAGTTTCCCCTGATATTTTAAGAAATGTAAAACACAGCTAAAGGATGAAACAAGGTCTATATACTTTATTTGAATTAATCGAAGAGTCTGGTATTTTCTTTTGGTTATGTAATCTTATTTTTAGTAATTTTAGTTTACATATGATGCTCTGAGTTTCATTTCACGGAAAAATGAAAATCCAGTCCTTTCCGATAACAAAAAAAGCATATCACTAAATACATAACTGAAACAGGATATTACAAAACTCATCTATGACTCCACAAAATGCATCAGAGTAATAAAGCATAAGTAAATTGCTATTGTAATGTGAAACATGATGAATTTTAGAGCTGCTCAACACCAATGTCTTGGGTTCGATTCCCGAGGAATGCATGCATTGATAATATGTATATTTTGAATCCAATTATGCATTTGGCAAATGCTTTTATCCAAAGCAACTATGTTTTATCAGTCCATGCATTCCCTGGGAATCAAACCCATGACCTGTTTGAGCTACAGAAATGCATATGCATTTATTTAAATCTCTTTTACAGCAAAGTCCCGGCCAAGATAGTCCTCCCGGATGTACAAAAACACACAACAAACAACAGCGTCCTATAAAATATCAATAAAAAACCGCCTTTTTCACTAAATCTTTCTTTAGTGCATGCATAAGTGTTTTAATATTACTAAAAGACACCAAATGATTAAGCCTCTTCAATTAATTTGAAGAGATTTCCTTTCCGAAGGGGCTAAAGGCATTTTACCTAATTTAGTTCTTGCAGGAGGTACATATTATAATATGATTGTAAATGCATTACCATCTGCACAACAGAGATAAGGTGGTAAAAAAAAAACCCAGATATTGCTTAAGTACCAATACATTTTCCTTTGAACAGCAGGAGAAGACCAAGCAACTCAATGTATATATTGCACAATGATGTGTTGAGTATTTACAATCCGTCATAAACCTTAAGGCACCTGAGCATCCTGGGACACAAGAAGTGAACTGTCTAAAGAGCTTCTTCTAGAATTCAATAACCAAACCTTGCTTGAATAATATCAACAGATTGTAAATCACCCAGAGCTTGTTTTTGTTGTTGTTTTTGTAGGAGAAGAGCAAAAGATGAGTTCGTCAGTATAAAAAGTGAAACCTTGCATTTTCAATGTTAACTTCAAGACTATTTATATATTTAGTAAATAATAATGGCCCCAGTACAGATCCTTGGGGGACTCCCTTAACCACTTTCATTGAGTCTGAATTGATACCTTCCACCTGCACACATTTAGTTACTCTTTAAAGAAGAATTAAACCACAATGTTGCTTGTGTGTTGCTTTGGATAAAAGCATCTGCCAAATGCATTAATGCAAATTAAAGTTTTGTGTAGGGATATCGGCCGATATATGTTCGGTATCGGCCGATATATGTTCATTTTTAAATAAAATGTGGCCGATATATTAAAGCCGATAAATAAGCTGAGACACATGTTGAGCACTGTTTATGTTTTTGAATTTCTTGAAATATGATTGAAATCTCTTCAAAAAATGAAAATATGGTTCGGTACAACACATGCAGCGCAAATCTGTCATATCGGCTATACAACACTATAATGAGAACATCATTATAATCGTGTGCTTGGGACATGGATTTAATTGTGAGACTTTTGTTTTTTTTAATCAGACTCTCAAAATTAGGTAAAAATTTGGATTTAAGTTTATCGGCCGATATATCGGTTACCGGCATTCAAATATAAAGAATTATCGGTATCGGGCAAAATTTTCATATCGGTGCATCCCTAGTTTTGAGTAAGAAAAATTAGATTATTCCATAGGAATAATGAAAACAACTATGTCGTGTAAGTTGTGTTCACAAAGTACCATTGGAGCTGAGGAGTTCAGGGAAGAGAAAACATCTCTTATTCTTCATTAACTTTCACATCATTCCAGAGCTTTTAACTTTATAAGACCCTCTTCACCAACCCCATTGTGTTCCTCATAGTTGGCATGAGGTAAAGTGCTTGTGTATTCCTGCATGTTAAAGCTGGGCTCCAACATGTTCACTTCACATTACATAAAAACTCTTTAAAGAGGAAATCTAATCCATCTAAGCTATGCATACATTCCCGAAACCACCAATAGCAACAATAACAGTTGTCTCGGATTAACAAACAAATGAAACACATTAAACACAAAGCGCCGTGGTTCCTAAGGAGCATGAGCATTGAATGATGGGTTTTTGCAATTGTGACCTAAATATTTAACCTGACCCACATATTTGGACACGGTTTGCTTTCCTTATATTCTGCATTACTGGCTCTGAAAGGATGTTGTTCCACACCTGAATTGGTTTTATGCATTAATCCCTGATGATAAAGTTCCCCGAGGCCCTGATCACCTGCAGGGTTGGGCAGAATATAGGCTACTTAAAGGATAATAAAAAACCTACTCTCTCTCTACATGCAGTGACATTAGACACACACTTTATAATAGGCCTATAATAATATTATTATTATTATATTTCACTGTAAAAATCAATATTATTCAAGGTTTGCAATTGCACTGAATGTTATTCGACTCACTAAAATGAACCGGCTCAAAAAAGTAGTTTATTAGTGAACTGGACTACCAACACGATCACACTAAATGTATAAAGTACTAGAAACCCGGACTTGAGTGCTCTATCAAAAAAGTGACTTGAGTAGAAGTTTAAGTGCTCTTTAAGCACCACAATTAAGTAGAAGTACTAAAGTATTCAACATTTTTTTTGTACTTAAGTATTGCAAGTAGTTTATTTTAAAATTCACTACTTAAGTACTAAATGTACAAGTATTGTGTCATGTAATTATTAAAGAAAGCAGTCAAAAGTTTGAAGTAGTAATCAAATAAGCCGCCAAAAAAATGTCATTGCAGGACAACCCCTGCATTAGTTGTCAATATGTGTGTGTCAATCAATACCAGCATTACCCTATAAAACTGGTGTGTGATTTAGGCAGCATGACCGTCAACTTGCAATGAATGATTCGTAAAATTTTTATAATTGTAACGAGTAACTAGCAGAACATTAAAAAATATCGAAGTAAAAGTATTAAATTCATCGTAAATATCGACTTTTAGTTTATTCTTAGCTAAAAACATTTAGTTCTTTCAAAAAAAATATGTGCTCATTAAATGTATATTTACTTCGTTCAAGTAATAAAGTATTCTCGTGAGTGTATAATATGCTATTGAAAATACATACGGGTAAGGGGTTCGCCATGTTGCCCCTCCATCGTGAAAGTACGTTAGCCAAAGAGGGACATACCCGTTAATTAAAGCTTCGCCTTTTGCGTTTACGTTTCACTTAACACTCATGGACGACGTCGAACTGGAAGCCATGTTAATCTTGGACTACATTGGCCACCGTAGCAGTTAAAACGAAATCGGAATTGAGAGGAACAGAAACTAATATTCACTGGATGGTCATATATTTTTTCACCACTAGATGGGGGTAAAAATCACACAGTGTAGCTTTAAGTAGTTCTACTTAGTTACTATACATCTCTGATAGCGCGCATTGTGTTTATCGTTTAAAAAAATTATTTTTTACGTGCATATAATACGTATAGGTTTAGGAGTGGTGTCGGGTGCGTGTGTATAAAGTGCCTATCAAATGCAAGTGAAACTGCGTATCATATGCACGTGAAATTCGTTGTAGCGTATAATTTGCATGATAAACACCGCGTGCTATAGAGACGCCTTGTTGAATGCATATGTAAAAGAACCTGCTCATTGAATTAATTTTTTGCGAACATGACGCTTGTTGCAATTAATGCAATTAACTCACACAAAAAGGGGGAGTTATTTGTTCGTAAATTGAACTAATAAAAATGAATATTCTGTCAATACTCACCCTCAAGTTGTTTCATCCATCCAGACTTGTATATTATTTGTATTACTTGTATATATATATATATATATATATATATATGAAGAGTTCAGATGCAAAAGCCTCTAAATGCCATTTGAAATTTTCTTCTTTAATGATGATTTTTATCAAACTTGTATATTTAAGTTCAGTAATTTCACTTAAATAACAATTAATAGGTAATTATCATTGCCATTCAAGTGAAATTACTGAACTTAAATATACAAGTTTGAAAAAAATCATCAGTAAAGAAGAAAATTTCAAATGGCATTTAGAGGCTTTTGCATCTGAACTCTGTATATATATATATATATATATATATATATATTCCCCATATTGGCACCAAAACTGTTTGCTCGAGCCTCGAACATACCAATAGATTCACTAAAAATAACCGACTTGGAGTCATGTTTTGTCTAGGCTGGTTGCACTGAATTGACTCACTAAAACAAGTTGATTAAAGTTTAAGTTCAAAAATGTATTCATGATGATTTGTGAATTTATAGCTATTTGCGTTGTAAATTGTTTATTCCCTGAACGACTCAGTCATTTCTGTGAATATTCAATTCGCACGAACACTGTAAAAAATATTTTTAAGATTTGTAATCACAACATATTTTCTTTTGTCAAATCAACTTTATAATAATTTATTTAGTTGAGAACTTATTATTTTGAGTTTCTGATGGTTAAATTAATCTACTTCATTGTATTAACTCACTTTTTCCAGTTCAATCAACTTAAAATTTTAAGGCAACCCAGGTTACTTACTTTTTTAAGTTAAACCAACAATATTTTTTACAGTGTAGTAATCAAAACATTTTTTCTTTTGTCAAATCAACTTAAATAATTTATTTAGTTAAGATAACATATAATTTTGAGTTTCTGATGGTTAAATTAATCTCCTTCATTGTATTAACTCACTTTTTCCAGTTCAATCAACTTAAAATTTGAAGACAACCATGTTACTTACTTTTCTAAGTTAAACCAACAATATTTTTTTACAGTGAGTGATTAAAAAGTGGCTAACTTGAAGTAATTCATACGGTCTCACTCGTACGAATTCATGCGATTTGTCTAAACCCATGTGATGGGTAGGTTTAGGGATGCGGTCAGGGGTAGGTAATTCGTGCGAATTCATACGAATTGGCCAACTCGTAAAATATGAACGATTTAGCAACCTCACTCACTGTAAAAAAAAAAATATATATTTTCAAGATTTGTTATCACAACACTTTTTTACTTTTGTCTAATCAACTTAAATAATTTATTTAGTTGAGATAACTTATTATTTTGAGTTTCTGATGATAAAATGAATCTCCTTCATTGTATTAACTCACTTTTTCCAGTTCAATCAACTTAAAAATTTAAAGCAACCAGGTTACTTACTTTTTTAAGTTAAACCAACAATATTTTTTTTTACAGTGTAAGAACTGTTGCGAATTAGCCACCTAGTAAAATTCGTACAAATTGCCGTGAAATAGCATTGGAATATCATGAAGATTGGTAAAAACTATAAGTTGACTGTAGTGATATACATCTATGTGACGCTTGAGTCCTCAGGCTGTTGAACGATAAAGATAACTATCTTCATTACTCATATCATTACCAGAGTAAATTACATTTTACAGCCTCCATTTGCACATTTGATGTATAGAAAATCCAACTTCGCTGTGGGATATGTTTAGCCCGAAGGCAGAATAAACTCTACCGACTGGAAACAATTCATCACAGAGGAAGCCAATTTCTGGAGACACTTGCTGAGATGTTATCTGAGCAGACATGCCTCAGCCTTTATCACCACCATCGAGGAAGAGAGAGCGTAAAGGTGCAGTTGTTCCACGTGAAACGAAAGCTTCGGGACTACAGTTGCACGCTGGGACCTGCAGGACAGGCGGATATTCAGACAGCGTGTCTAAAGCGTTTGCTATTAGCCGTGACAAGAAAGTGATGCTTGCATGGCAGGATTTGGCACATCCTTCACTGAGAAAACAATAGCATGACACTATGTTTTTGGGAGATTTACCATTAATATACCAGTTAAGTATTTAAATACCAATGTTATATTGTAAGTTTGCATGTAAAGACCCCACAAAACAGATTGAAAGATTTATTTATGACAATCCAGGGGTGAATAATCAGGTTGACTGGGACATTTAAGTTCCTCAATGGGAGAAAGTGTCCCAAACACACTGAATTCACCCCGCCCTACATGTAAAAGTTGGCTACTATCCGATATTGTACCGCCATGTAAAAGATGACCTTTAAAAAGTAAATTTAACAATCTGTTTTACAAGAGCCGCACAGGCTATAATTCTCTGGCTTTTTATTAACCCTGTTATGTTGCACAACGTGTCTTGTATTTCACGGTAAAGTGAAAGTAGGTTACAACACAATTCAAACTATTTCATTTCTTCTGAAAGGGATTATTAGAGAAACTCAAAACATGTCCGATTTTCCCACACTTTGTAGTTTTCAATCAAAATTGAGAGATCTTTCTATGAACTCATGAACTAAATTCTCTCAACCGATCTACATTGATTTTATGCCTCAACTATTACTCATTTATTCTTCTAAGGGATTTTAGGAGAACCATCTGATACTTAACTTAAACATAACTCAGTTTCACAACTTGCATCATGTAAAAAAAAAGATAAATCCAGTTGTTTTCAAACATTTTATTTTTTATTTATGAGCAAAAATCGGCAATGTTAAGAATATTTAATCAGGAACTCAAAGAGCTTGTGGCCCAGTTTCAAAAGAGCCAAACAATAAAACTCATTTCATCACGTCCTCTATAAAGATACTTTCTGTCGAGTGTTAAAGTGAACATTAAATGTGAAAAATAGTAGTTCCACTTAAATAATAAACTCTACTAAACATATAAAACCTCACCTAAAAAGACAGAGTGAAGAAATTGAGATTTACAAATATAAATCAGATCTGTGAACATTTGATCAATACAAAATAATCACTTAAGCTTACAAATCATAATTTACAATGCATTATAATACCGTACAAACTCCAAAATCACTTGTCGGTGCGTCTGCTCTACAATAAATTCATAAGGAAATAGAAGGATTATCTGTGTTGCTTGCAAAACCTTGCCACCCACAGTTATAGCTAATTATTGTCTAATATTTTATCACACTGACAGTTTATTAAAGATATCGTGGGGCAAAAAGCAGTCAGTCAAAGTGTGCAAAGTGAAAGTTCATGAGGCAATAGCTTAATACGACCCTATACAATTAAGCTCTGTTTTAAAACCTAGTGAGCTGCCTACATAGCAAGCATCATATACTACATACTTTGCAAAAGGAATTCAAATATACTTTATTTTTATGCTTATTAGATTATTATATTGTTAGCTTAGCAACATGCAGTGCCGAATTGTAAGTCTCCTGTGCGGCACTGATATGCACTTAGAAGTAGACATCAAGGCAGCTCACGAGGTTTGGTAACAGAGCCTGGAAGTGAGGGTCACAGCAGCATGTGGAAAAGGGGAAATAATGGCCATCTCCCATTGTGTGGATTAAACCAGCAGTCCGTCAGTGAAGCCACAAAGGTCTGGAAACAGGAAATACCACCTGATACCACAGGAAGTGGAAAACACAGGAAGTACTGTGAAGAACACCAATCAATCCATGCTGAAATATGCGCTCGGAGAGCCGGAGCTCAAAGAAAGAATGTGATTGGCCGAGACACTCGGGCAGCTTTCCCTATGGTCCTCTCGCTTGTTTAGCCCCTTACATTCTGTGCATCAAAAGAAAAAGAATTCAGAATTTTATATTCAAAATATATTTCTTTGACAAAGTTAATATTTTATAATTATTTTGGATGCCATTTTTTATGATTATATTGAATTTTTGTACATTCAAGGCAAGACACCAAATGTTAGGGTTCTAAACTTTGAACCGATTGATGGATGTCGCATACATTCCCTATAGTTGATTAACTCTTTACCCGCCATTGACGGAATTTTACGTCATTTTTGAGACAACTCTTCCCCGCCATTGACTGAATTTTATAAGATGCTTCCCCACTATTGATAGAATTTTCCATTTTCTATTAGATAACTCTTTTCCGCCATTGAAGGAATTTTCCATCTTTAAGAGACAATACTTCAAATTCCATTGACAGAATTATCTGTCTTTTATGACACAACGTTTCCCTGCCATTGGCGTAATTTTACGGCTTTTATGAGACTTTTCCACTATTGGCGGAATTTTCCGTCTTTTATGAGACAACGTTTCCTGGCCATTAACGGAATTTTCCGTCTTTTATGAGACTTTTACACTATTGGCTGAATTTTCCGTCTTTTATGAGACTTTTCCACTATTGGTGGAATTTTCCGTCTTTTATGAGACTTTTCCACTATTGGCTGAATTTTCCGTCTTTTATGAGACTTTTCCACTATTGGTGGAATTTTCCGTCTTTTATGAGACAACGTTTCCTTGCCATTAACAGAATTTTCCGTCTTTTGAGACTTTTCCACTATTGGTGGAATTTTCCGTCTTTTATGAGACAACGTTTCCTTGCCATTAACAGAATTTTCCGTCTTTTGAGACTTTTCCACTATTGGCTCAATTTTCCGGCTTTTATGAGACAACGTTACCTTGCCATTAATGGAATTTTCCGTCTTTTATGAGTCTTTTCCACTATTGGCGGAATTTTCCGTCTTTTATGAGACAACGTTTCCTTGCCATTAACGGAATTTTCCGGCTTTTATGAGACTTTTCCACTATTGGAATTTTCTGGCTTTTATGAGACAACGTTTCCTTGCCATTAACAGAATTTTCCCTCTTTTATGAGACTTTTCCACTATTGGCTGAATTTTCCGTCTTTTATGAGACAACGTTTCCTTGCCATTAACGGAATTTTCCGTCTTTTGAGACTTTTCCACTATTGGAATTTTCTGGCTTTTATGAGACAACGTTTCCTTGCCATTAACGGAATTTTCCGTCTTTTATGAGTCTTTTCCACTATTGGCGGAATTTTCCGTCTTTTATGAGACAACGTTTCCTTGCCATTAACAGAATTTTCCGTCTTTTGAGACTTTTCCACTATTGGTGGAATTTTCCGTCTTTTATGAGACAACGTTTCCTTGCCATTAACAGAATTTTCCGTCTTTTGAGACTTTTCCACTATTGGCTCAATTTTCCGGCTTTTATGAGACAACGTTATGAGACTTTTCCACTATTGGTGGAATTTTATGAGACTTTTCCACTATTGGTGGAATTTTCCGTCTTTTATGAGACAACGTTTCCTTGCCATTAACAGAATTTTCCGTCTTTTGAGACTTTTCCACTATTGGCTCAATTTTCCGGCTTTTATGAGACAACGTTACCTTGCCATTAATGGAATTTTCCGTCTTTTATGAGTCTTTTCCACTATTGGCGGAATTTTCCGTCTTTTATGAGACAACGTTTCCTTGCCATTAACGGAATTTTCCGGCTTTTAGAAGACTTTTCCACTATTGGAATTTTCTGGCTTTTATGAGACAACGTTTCCTTGCCATTAACGGAATTTTCCCTCTTTTATGAGTCTTTTCCACTATTGGCGGAATTTTCCGTCTTTTATGAGACTTTTCCACTATTGGCGGAATTTTCTGGCTTTTATGAGACAACGTTTCTTGCCATTCACGGAATTTTCCCTCTTTAATGAGACTTTTCCACTATTGGCGGAATTTTCTGGTTTTTATGAGACAATGTTTCCTTGCCATTAACGGAATTTTCCGTCTTTTGAGACTTTTCCACTATTGGCGGAATTTTCCGTCTTTTATGAGACAACGTTTTCTTGCCATTAACGGAATTTTCCGTCTTTTATGAGACTTTTCCACTATTGGCGGAATTTTCTGGCTTTTATGAGACAACGTTTCCTTGCCATTAACGGAATTTTCCCTCTTTTATGAGACTTTTCCACTATTGGCGGAATTTTCTGGTTTTTATGAGACAATGTTTCCTTTCCATTAACGGAATTTTCCATCTTTTATGAGACTTTTCCACAATTGGCTGAATTTTCCGGCTTTTATGAGACAATGTTTCCTTGCCATTAACGAAATTTTCCATCTTTTATGAGACTTTTCCACTATTGGCGGAATTTTCCGGCTTTTATGAGACAATGTTTCCTTGCCATTAATGGAATTTTTCATCTTTTATGAGACTTTTCCACTATTGGTGAAATTTTCCGGCTTTTATGAGACAACGTTTCCTTGCCATTAATGGAATTTTTCATCTTTTATGAGAGTAGTATTTGGGGAAAAAAATGCTTTTTTTAATAAAATGTACCCACATGCATGAAGGTAGAATGAAACTTTAATTATTTTTTTTTTACAGACGCTCTCTTCTTTATTATAAAATATTGTGTGTTCAGACATTTCTAAATATTTTAGGTATTAATAGGAGTATTAAAGCCAATGGATTGCAAATAAAACATAAATTAAGATCTGCTATACATATACATTTTAAAATGTACACACCTTCCTCTTCATAGATGAGGTTGACTGCATTCTGTCCACCCTCTGCATGATTTCATGGACCCATTTCTCTCTGGGATCAGCGCAAAACATACGGCCTTGTCTCAGTGTGAAGCTGCAGAACATTGCATTAAACATCATTAACCATGAGGTCTGATGTAGACAGAATAACAGTCCAAATTGGGTAAGTGCATTATCACACCTCAGAGTCAGACGTTCAAACATGTTATGCACACACGTCCCATATGGAAAAGATTAAAACTCAAGACTCATATATTTTCTACCTGAAACATTATGAGGTGATAAATAGACATGATAAATTTAAATCTTTGAAGTTTGACTTTTTACACACAGTCTAAAAAGTGCACAAAATGGACATTTATAAATGATCATATATATATGTTGCTTACACAATGGCAGGGATGTTGCAGCCTCCGTCCTGCTGTTGTTTTCTGTAGCTGGTCACTCTGCTCTTCATGGACGGTTTAACTTTTCTAACATACCGCAGGCAGCAGTCCTCATACGAGCCTAGAGATACACAACATATCATAACTATATGTCCTTTACAGGTGGATGATTCAGTGAATGTGTCACTGTCTCACAAAACTATAAATGTACAGGGAAGCGGTGAAAAACAACACGGGTGATTATAGTGTAAGAACGATCTCTAGCTTAAATGTTTCAGTACAATCCACTTGGATTTTTACGGTCATTTCAACTTAAATTACATTACACAGACCTAAATGTGTTGAATCTTGTATATCTTTTGCAATAAAGTTAAATTGCTTAATTTATTTTGATAAGTTAACACCATGTAAAAATACATGTTATCATAACTTTTTTATTATATAATTTTTTTACAGTGAAAAATTTTATTTTTTACTTAAAAATATGTTTTAATACTATGAATATATAATTATTAAAAATATGCACAGCAAAGAAAACATAAATGTTTAGTACCCATTAGATGTATATCACCAGTACTTAATTTGTATTATTTCTTTTATATTTATTAAATTATTATTTGCTTTTATTTTACTAGGAGTGGAACAATATGAGTAATATAATATTAGAGTAATAATATATATATATATATATATATATATATATATATATATATATATATATATATATATATATATATATATATATATGAAGAGTTCAGATGCAAAAGCCTCTAAATGCCATTTGAAATTTTCTTCTTTAGTGATGATTTTTATCAAACTTGTATATTTAAGTTCAGTAATTTCACTTAAATGACAATGATAATTATTTAAGTGAAATTACTGAACTTAAATATACAAGTTTGATAAAAATCATCATTAAAGAAGAAAATTTCAAATGGCATTTAGAGGCTTTTGCATCTGAACTCTTCATATATATATATATATATATATATATATATATATATATATATATATATATAATCATTTAGTTATAGTTTCCAAAAAGACACATTAGCCTATATATGCAATATCACTAAAACGTATGCTAAACATGATAAAAAAACAGACTTTGTTGCATTGCATGATTGATTTGCTGCACCATTAAATAAGATGTTTGTTTTTTAGAATGAATTTGAAAAGGCAAAATGACTATTTGAGTTATTTGTTGTAGTTCTGAGTCTCATAAGTGCCAACTAAAGATGATGCAATAACAAATAAAGCACATTGCAATGCGTTACGGCATGTTTTGCAACCTCAAAAAGTAACACGATTATTTAAAACACAGGCTTAGTTGCATCATCATCATCATCATCATCATATGTGGCATTTACCTTGAGCCAGTGTGAGGTAGAGGACGCCCAGGAGGACGATGAAGAACAAGACGCTGAAGCGCATGATATCCCAGTGTCTCTACTGTACAATGAGACAAAAAATCACAAACTGAGAGTGTTTATACAAGAAACCTTATCAGCAGCACCTGAGGCCGGTTTTCCCAAACACAATATCCTTATTTCTCCAGCCTTGACCCTTGGACATCATTAACAGTGAATATAAAAGAGCTTTATGAGTTGTCGAAAAAGCCTTGATCACCTCTGAATAAAACAAGCGACCATATACATAAACTTTATGGGTTGCATATAGAAAAAAAAATGTGTTTCCGACACATTAATGTTAATTCAGCTTTAGTAAATCATTAATGAATATGGACTTGAACGCAGTAAAATCGCAATCATCACAATCAAGTCTGCATCTCAGAGAAAACAGAAATCCTCCAGCTTTATATCTTCAAAGGAGTTTAGATTTGCTGTTAAACATTATATTGAGTGGTTGCCGTAAAAATGATGTCGGCTCACCTCGTGTGTGAAGAAAGGAGAAAGCAGATTCTGGATTGTGTGCTCGTTTCCCATCTGCATTGACTTATAACAGGCCCAACCCTGACACCTGAGCCAGGTAAAGCCACATCCCTCACACAGAAACCACTCATCAGATCAGTTTACTTGAGAACCACAGTCAATCAAGATTTGCTATTTATTACTGGCTAACCACAGTATAGCATTGGTGGGTTTCCCTAATCTTTGCTGGTCATCAGTGCTTGCAAAAATTGTACAAATATTTAAACACTACATCCAGGAAATGTAGATGAGCTGATACTTTCCTTTAAGCCATCAAGTTCAACTATAGAAGTTTGGAATAATTAAGATTTTAATAATGTCTCTTCTACTCACCAAGGCTGCTGTCTCAAAAAATTAAATTAGCTGTTTTCTATGTGAATATATTGTAAAATGTCATTGATTCCTGTGATCACATACTTCAGAAATCACTCTTATGATGATTTAGTGATAAATAGCATACACTCTAAACAATGCTGGGTTGTTTTAACCCAAATTTGGGTCAAATATGGACAAACCCAAAATGTAATTAAAAAATGTACAGTTGAAAGTGAAAGTTTTAAAATGACATTTTAACCCATCATTTGGGTTTGTCCATATTTGACCCAAATTTGGGTTGAAACAACCCAGCATTTTTTGAATTTCAGAAATCTTCGCTTTCATTAAAATATGGGTTAGTTGAGTGACCTCGTTCAATTTGCATTATAGTGTTTCTAAATGACACATCTATAGAGATTATATAGATATCACAGTTTTTTTTTTATTTTATAAAATATGGGCAATTAAATATGTACACTCTAAAAAATGCTGGGTTGTTTTAACCCAATTTTGGGTCAAATATGGACAAACCCGAAATGTTGGGTTAAAAATGTAATGTAAAAATTTAACCCAACGGCTGGGTTAGTCCATATTTAACCCAAAGTTGGGTTAAAACAACCCAGCATTTTTTAGAGTGTAAATATCAACTTTCAGATTAATCTCTTGCTGTGATTCTGCACATCGGCTATTCAATTATTCAATTAAATTGTCAAAATTCAATTTTAAATATTACTAGTTTATATTTAGTTGTAAAAAATATATAAATAGATATTAATAAGAATTATATCAAAGTCATTTATACATTCTGTACACTCTAAAAAATGCTGGGTTGTTTTAACCCAACTTTGGGTCAAATATGGACTAACCCAGCCGTTGGGTTAAATTTAACCCAACGGCTGGGTTAGTCCATATTTGACCCAAAGTTGGGTTAAAACAACCCAGCATTTTTTAGAGTGTAAAAGTTAAGCTGGGGGACCAAACCAAATTTGCAAACGTTTCTAATTATTTTAACTAATGCATCAGCACATGAACTTGTACTATTTAGAAGTACATGCACATTGTTCGTAAACAAAATGCCACTCTATGCCAGTTCTGGTGGCCCATCTTACCCCAAGGGTCTGATTTGATCTTTTTATTTCAAACAAACAAAAACCATCCAATCTAATAACATTAAAATGTCCCTCTTTGACAAACGGAAACAACAAAAAACAATTAAATGAGATGAATTAACCTCATAATAGTTTCTCGGCTAACTAAATCCCGCACATATTGATATTTCGATGAATTGACAAAATGTAAAAATAGCTGTGTTTTACCCCGTCTTACCCAATATCATTCCAGCATTCACAAAATGTGCTTTTTGCACAGAAAAAAAAGTGTAATCGTGACTTTTACACAGAAAATAAAAACAGAAAGAGATTTCCCTAAAAAAAAATTCGACCACGATTTCGTTCCACTCTTTTATTATTCAGATTTCGTTTTTTTGACGTGATTTTACCCAAACAAAATCTAAAGTTGGAGTAAATCTCAGTAGAATTTGCACATGATGTGAATTTGATCAGAAGGTTCCCTGTTCATATTATCAATGTGGTGTGTGTGAAGTCAAGGCTTAGAAAAACAGAATTAAAGTTTACATAACAGCAAGCTGACAATCAGAAAGCGAAGTGCCACGCTAAAAGGTTTTTAGGAAACATGAGATGCGGTAACATCTGTGCTTTTCAGCTGAGGCATGTTTGTGTCTCTCTTCTGAGGTCGAAATCTGATGAACTTCTCCTGTCACTCGCTTTTTGTATAATTGCAAAATGTTAGAGAAGTCTAATTCAACACAAGTCAAGTTTAAACATCAGCCTGCGTTTGGCTCGCATTTCCTCAGAAACGCTGCAAGGCCTGGATTTCACCTTGATGGCTTGTGTTTCAGCTGTTTCTCATTGCATAACACGCATGCATGGCAAGAACTGGGCGACCCTCGTCAAATTTGTATACATTTGTTTCATGCAAGCCAAATGAAAACATGCTTTAATAGGTAGAATTATGAAATTGTGGAAAAAACTAAGAATTGTGTATTTTGACCTTATGCTTCATAACCGTGTTGGTCTTCTCATACATACAGTAAATCTCAATGTTTTGGTCATGATGCATTCCCATTGATTATTATGCATGTGTATTATTGATAGATTTAAATGCTTTAATTATATATATATATATATATATATATATATATATATTTATATATATATGAAGAGTTCAGATGCAAAAGCCTCTAAATGCCATTTGAAATTTTCTTCTAAAATGACCATTTTTATCAAACTTGTATATTTAAGTTCAGTAATTTCACTTAAATGACAATTAATAGGTAATCTTCATTGCCTTTTAAGTGAAATTACTGAACTTAAAAATACAAGCTTGATAAAATGATCATTTTAGAAGAAAATTTCAAATGGCACTTAGAGGCTTTTGCATCTGAACTCTTCATATATATATATATGTTAATGATTTAATGACTTAAATATCTATCACACAATGGCATCAAATAGCTTTCACAAAAAGATCAAAAAATCATGCACAAACAACCACATTTACTGTCATCTTTTATCTTGAACGGCACTATAACATGCCTTTTTCTTTATTAATCAAAACAATGAAAACTGAATGTATGCAGATCATGGTTTGATGGTCTTTATGCATTTATCAGACACTTTTATCCAAATGCATTGGCTGCTAAAGCTATTTTCTTATTTTCAACAACATCAGAAGTGGTAACATAAAGCTGGAAGTGAATGTTTTTGATAGCAATATTTGATAAATTATGGCAATGGTATTATGTGAACATCTGGCATCAGTCAGCATTAATAGAAATATGTTCATAGCTTGGAATAATTAATATCTTTGAAACAAAAATGTCTCACCAAGGCTGCAAAAATACAGTAAAAACAGTAATATTGTGAAATATTATTATAATTTTAAAATTACTGTTTTCTATGTGAACATGTGTTACACTCTAAAAAATGCTGGGTTGTTTTAACCCAATTTTGGGTAAAATATGGACAAACCCAGCCATTGGGTTACATTTTTAAATTACATTTTTAACCCAATGGCTGGGTTTGTCCATATTTTACCCAAAATTGGGTTACAACAACCCAGCATTTTTTAGAGTGTAAAGTGTAATTTATTCCTGTGATCAAAGCTGAATTTTCAGTGTCACATGATCCTTCAGAAATCACTCTGATATGATGATTCTTATATCAATGTTGGAAACTGTTTTTGCTGCTTTATTATTAACAATATTAAGACTAAGTAAAATATTATTTAATGAATACTTTTATTCAGCAACACTCTAAAAAATGCCGGGTTGTTTTAACCCATATTTGGGTATAAAGTGGACAAACCCAGCCATTGGGTTAAAATGTAATTTAAAAATGTAACCCAATGGCTGGGTTTGTCCATTTTACCCAAAATTGGGTTAAAACAACCCAGCATTTTTAGAATGGCGTATATAAGATGAAGGCATTTGGCCTGTATTGTGCCAAAAATAACATCAGCGCGAAGAAACAAAAGGGACTCCATAGGATTTTTAAAAAATCATAAGGACGAACTGGAGCGTTTATTTCCCAAGCTGTTCTCTATCTCATGCTGTATCATGTTCTGACAGCGTTTCGCATCATATTTCAAACTCTTCTGTCACCACAACATTAAATCATGTGTTCTAATGTGTTTCACCTTTGGGCCCGTGTTTCCACTTCAGGGACGCTCCGATGTGGGAATGAGGGACCATGCGATAGCGTCGGTCACTGTTTATGATGTCTCACTTTCTTCAGAGTTCATCCATAGCAAGAGCTGAATCATTTTACTTTCGACAGAGGCAGTTTTCTTTTGTTTGTTTCCCACGGTGTGTGACGCTCCTTCTCTATTTTACCTCAGACCAACAACATGGTGAGATTGATAGGAAAATGGGAATGTGTGCTGCTACTTTCTTATAGTAAAAAAATCATTATTTTAACAGTAAAAAGACAGTTTTTTAACGGTAAAAGTTAATTAATGGAACGTTTCCGTATACGGTAAATAACTGTAATAGATATCATGGGCCATTTCAGGTAATTTTACTGTAAAATACTGTTAAATTTACAGTTTTTGAAAGTGAAAAGAACAACTCATTGTATAATTTACAGTGAAAAAACGTAAAATGACAATTCCCACAATTCCCTATGTGACACTTCACATTTAAAGTTTTTATGTAAAATAACTATGTTTCCTCATGGTTTTCTTGTTTTTTTTTCTAATCTGGGTTTTATGTTACATTAATGTTGTTAAATGAATGTTTATTGCATTTTTAATTTCATGTGTGTTACCATGATGGTGTTTAATGACACTGTGCAGCTTCTTTAAGTTTAAACCATTGTGTGGGCTTAAGATTAGCTTTGATTGATCATGTGACTCATCACTGCTGTTATGATTGGTGGTTGCCAGTGTATTACAATGGTACAAAACAGATATCAATACTTCAATAGGTTGATGAATTAACATTATATCAGATAATGAAATACGGTTTATTACTGTACATTTTAAATTAAGTCTGTAAAACCAATAAGGTTGCTACCGTATTTTTGACGGTAAAGTTCTGGCAATCACAGCTGACGGTTTTTTACCGTAAAAATTACGGTTTTATTTTTACACATACTTAAAGTTGTTTCAAGGTGACTGTAAAGAATCTCTCATCAAAGAATCATGAAGCACAAGTGTTTCACAAAAATATGAAGCAGCGCAACTGTTTTCAGCATAATAATAACAGTAAATGTTTCAGCATATTGTAATGATTTGTGAAGGATCATGTGACACTGAAGACCGGAGTAATGATGCTGAAAATTCAGCTTTGATCACAGGAATAAATGACATTTTACAATATATTCGCTTAGAAAACGGGTATCTTAAACATAAATAATAATTTAAAAAAATTATATTTCACAATTGTCAGTGCAGTTTGCCTCAGTTGGTGTTAAAAAATTATATTAAAGATTAAAAAAAAATTAAATGTTATTGTTTTGTGTGTGTTTTATTACCTACATGCCCAAAATAATGATCAATATTGTTTTCTAAAGGGTCTGTTTCTTAAAGTTCATAAGAAAACAGGCTAATTATCAAAAAAGTCCCATTTGTCTGAACTCTGACATTTAGCTGGCATAACAACAGTGAAGAGAGAGAGAAAAAAAACCAGAGTTGGCATCTGGATCTTTCTTTTCCCGTAAGAGATCATCAGAGCACCATCTTGATGGATTAATGGCACTGATGTCTAACGATAGCAAAGACATATTTTCACAAAAAAGACCTCCAGAAAATGATGGTCTGCTGCCAGCCACTTGTTTCTTTTCTGCCTGAAAAAACAAATATGCACATTGTCCTCTCCATAACATGCCAACTTTACTGCGCTGAGGTCATTTTCTGAGAGTTTTTAGGAGCAAGTATAGATGTCATCAATCATGAGCGGATCAGAATGGCCCCGGGGAAATGAAGAACTCAATCATCACAGATTCAGCACGATCTCCAGTCATTATACAGCGTCTCCTGGAGACCGTGAGATTCACACTGCCTGAAGGAGAGATCAAATCATCTGAGCTGCTCTCCAAATTCATTTTAGCATACCCATTCTGTATGACAACTTTGACTCATTTAAGTGTTAAGTGTTTAACCTTTTTTGAATAAATACACATTCCAAACTTAAATGGTTGTAATTCAAGAATGCTTTGGACGTTATTGATGTTAGACGTTTGGCAGATTTTTGTGAAAATGTACAATGTAAAAAAAAATAATTATTCATATAAAATAAATATTTTCAAAACCTGGGTGACTCTAAAAAAAATCAAAGCCAAAAATCTGAACAAGTTGTGTTTCAAAATTTAGGTTGATATTACAGTAAATGAGCTTTGAGTGAGAGTGTGTGTGTCTGCAGTACCGACCGCTTCCACTAGGGCACAATCAGACTCCATCACTGCCCATAAGGGGCCGCCATCTCCATATGTGTTTTGAGTGATATGAACCATTATTTCCACAATTTTCATACAATTTATGAAGTAGACATCCCATTTAGTAGTAATATGAGAAGTTTGGCTGATTTTGATATGAATTCAACCTCTATATCAATGAAAAATTTCAGACCTTTTTTTGTAAAGTAATTGAATGGATGCTCTTTTGAACTATTGCCATGAAAACAAACTACCCTTCTTTCATGATTTTTCATGTTCATCACTATTTCAAAATAAAGGTCTGAACACGCCTTAGGAGTATGAAAATATTCTTGTTGCAAATTGATAAATTACAGCTCCTCTGAAATTTACCAAAATATGAAAACTAGAGATTGTAAGCTTTCAAATGATAGGCTATATAGTTTATCAAGATTAGTTTAGGTTTAGTAATGGAATGGACTTGGGCCCACCATGTGACACTCTAAAAAATTAGGAGAAAAGTTTAATTAAACAATTTCAAATTGTTAAATGAGATATTAAATCCTGACCATTTGAAGTTCATGACAAATACAATGAATACTGAAATTTAAAGTCACATTTACCCTCAAAATGAGTCTTATTAAATGAATCTCTCTGAATTTCTGGGCATGCATCAAGCAGTGTTCAACAGAGGAATGTAACATGACGCATGGGAGACATGTAATGTAAAGGTGCACCTGATATATGTGTGTGTGTGTGTGTGTGTGTGTGTGTGTGTGTGTGTGTGTGTGTGTGTGTGTGTGTGTGTGTGTGTGTGTGTGTGTGTGTGTGTGTGTGTGTGTGTGTGTGTGTCAAATATCTGTCAGAAAACCACAGATGTGTGCATACTGTGACATTAATGTCTTTCGATGTCTCACTTAAAGTAGTTATTTGATACATAATCAGCTCAGATATGAAGCCTGAAAGGCAAGAACAACAAGCTCACTTGGGAAACAATCAATTATCTGTGAGATAAAATAAAAGCCTTCATTTAAATATCTGTCTTGCAAATCTTAAATACCATAGGCTATACACTCTCTGGCCAAACAAAAAATGCTGTTAAACAGGCAAATACTTCTCTTCAGTCTATGATTGGATCATTACTGGGTTGATTTTCATATTATTCACTGTAAAAATGAATGTGCACTCTTAGAAGAAAAGGTTCTATATAATATTTGGAACCCATACACTCTAAAAAAAGGGTTCCTCCAACCCGATCTCACAACCAAGTCGTACGAATTCAACGAATGATTAAAAAGTGGCAAGAAAGTGGAAAAAATTCGTAACAATTCATACGACCTCACTCGTACGAATTAATACGATTTTGCTAAATCGTACATATTTTACGAATTGGCCAATTCGTATGAATTCGTACGAATGACCTACCCCTTACCCCTTACCCCGCACCTAAACCTAACCTGCACGTGGGTTTAGACAAATCGTACGTATTAGTACGAGTGAGGTCGTATGAATTAGCCACTTTTTAATCATGCGTCGAAGTTCCGCATTTGACGTAAGGATGCTCGTCCATTTCCGGTTGTGTAGATTAAAGCGGAGGAAAACCGGAGAAAACGGGATTATGGCAAAATCTTCAATATTTACTGTCCTCCCGTCTTTGAAACGAAACGTACATACGTTTAGATGTAATTTTATATACAGTTATGTTTATTTAATATAATTTTAAAAAGAAGCATAAACACAACGAGGGGTGTCTGTTTTATCTGTTTTTGTGACTAACGTTTCTTTATTATAACCATGGAGTATAAAATTCAATATAAATTCTCGCTATTGCATTGGACTCTATGATCGGTGGAAGTTATCGAGCATCCTTAATCCTTCACCGGAAATAACGCCGTGCATAGAGCCCATTCGTACGAATTGGTCGTGAGAGAGTGTTGGTTCCTCTGGGTTATATAGAACCCTGGGGTTCCATACTTGGCCAATAGAACCTTTTACCCCCCCCCCAAAAAAATGCATCCATATATGAAGCGGGGGATGGAACCATTTCTGGTTCTAAATAGAACCATTTCTTCTAAGAGTGTGCTTTATCTAATCAATAGAATTAGAATTATTTCCACTCATGAATCGGCTCCTCTGAGTCCGTTCAGTTCATTGCAAGTCTTCGGGATGTCTCGGAGGAGACTTTACAGAGTCTGGACTCTTGCATTGACAACCAAAAATTCATGTGCCAATTCTTAATGTTCCCTCACAACCATTCTTTCATCTGAGCCTGATAAATCTTGACATTGTCATAATGGAATATGGCCATGATGCGTCTTTAAGCTATACACTTTAAGCTATACACTGGGTTGTTTTAACCCAATTTTGGGTCAAATATGGACAAACTCAAACATTGGGTTAAAAATGTAATTTAAAAATGTAACCCAACATTTGGGTTTGTGCAGATTTTACCCAAAATTTGGTTAAAACAACCCAGCATTTTAGGGTTAGAAGAACTGTTGCCAAACATATAACATGATAAGTCAAGTCAAGTCAAGTCACATTTATTTATATAGCGCTTTTCACAATACAGATTGTATCAAAGCAGCTTCACAGTGATAACATGAAAGTAGAACAATACAGATCAATAATATTGTTAAATATTAAATATTAAATAACCCCAACTAAGCAAGCCAAAAGCAAAGCAATTATTAAGATAGAAACATAATAATTGTGTTTTTCTTCTTCTTCTTCTTCTTTTGGCCTAGCAGTGTGTACTTGTATAGAACAAGGAAATAAATTGTGTTTTTTTTTGTGTGAGAGAGTTTGGAGATCCCCTGTATCATTTCACACAAGCTATCAATGGTGAAAGTGTTACTCTACATGTATATCTCTTGTCTTGCACAATTGACTATTTATTAGCCATTACACATCCTTTTACACAAGCTGTTCCTTATATTGAGCTCATGACCCAGTACGTCAAATCTAATCTTGAATTATCTGAGATCTTTTGTTTATGGTCTCACTGTAATAGAGTGCTGAAGTTATGTATGAGGGTATATATTTGGTGCAATACTTCTGAAGGCCTGACTGTGACAGTGGAGTGTGTAGCTAGTTGTAGCACACATGTGTATCAGTAAATTTGAAGTCACAGAGAGAAATGTTTTAAGAGTTGCAAACTTGTAGACTTTTTTTTATCTTCCACAAACACAACACAACAGTTCTCAAATTCTTCATTGCACGTGCACTACAAATCACACATGAAGAAACTCGTAGCATACACTCACATTTTTGCTACAGTTGCTGCAGTGAATATGGTGCAAAACAAACTTACACACCTGCATAAAAAAAATGTGAAGTCACAGAAAACTGTGGCTCATCTGCAGAAATCAGTAGGCCTATGTGAATTCATCCAATGAGAGTTGCACACTATTTTCTCACAATGGCAGGCTAGCAGTTAGCATTGACTCGCGCTAGCCTAGCACCGGCGAACTATTCAACTGGAACGACTGGACGATATTTTTTGAAAACTGTCTCCAATGATAAATAACACACAGCCTAATGAGGCCCAATGTCCAAAATCCTGAACTGACTCGTGTAATTTATACGCTGTACACACAATGGGTTAATGGTCAAATACATGAACAAATCCCTCTTTATAATTTTTGTGTATCCTACTATTTGGAATACAATGAAAATGAAAAACACCTGTTTATACACACGATGCCCTTTAATTTACCCGTTTATCCTTTAGAGGAATCTAAATCTTTCAATCAAGATTAACTTTTTTTTTTTTTTTTTTTTTACTAAATAATCACTCGCATTCATCTTCATCTGTCGGGAGGTCTGGTTGCATGTGATGACAAGGGTTTTGCCTGAGGGATGTTTATACACATTTTGAAAGAATATATCGAACTTTCTCCTTTCATAAATACTGGAGCTTAATAAAAGGGAAAGGTTGCTTGCCGTTTAATTGTATGCCAAGATGCCAGAACTTATTTGAGACCGGTCTTGAGATCTCTTGTTTGTCATCTCAGTCTCAAACTAAGAGGACTCCGGATTTTACACTGTGAGGATTTCACTATCACTATTGTCATTGTCTGATTTATTTGTTAATATCATTAATGTGGTCGGATATAAAACTTCTTGCAATCAGTAACTCACTTCTAATTTAGTTTCTTTTGTTAGTGGTGGGGCAGAAATCAAGGGATTGTGGCAAAGACTTCACAATATTCGAAGGCCTACTTGTATAAGATCTTGTTTTTTTTTTTTTCATTATATGATCATAATTAAGCAAGAGAGCCGTTTTCACAAATGAACACGACTGCAAATGTGATATGAGTTTATACAAATGGTTTATTTTTTAAACATTATTTATGCAGCTGTAATTTGATGCAACACAAAGATGAATTTTGTTGTTATTGATTGCAGTGTTTTATAATTGTGATTGTAGCCTATTGGTTAAAAATCTACTGTATGTTGTCATTGTTCACGTTTTTACATTTCTTTAACTCATAATTTCCTAATTTATACAAGATTCAACTTATTTTTTTAAGTCAGTAAAAGTTAAAATGACTTTAACATCCAAGGGGATTGTACTTAACTTTTTTTTTCTTTTTTTTATTATATAACACATTTCTCTAGCAGTAAATGTGGATTTTTTTGGTGAATTTGTGGAGGTCTGGTCTTGGTTTGTCTTGACTAACAATAGGCTAATCAGAACTTTCCAGTTACTCTTACTGGGACTCAGGACTGATCCTGAAACATTGCAGCTTATTGCATATTTTATATATATAAAAAAATTATTTCACATAATTTAAAATTATACTTTAAGTCTAAATACAAGGTGAAGTTCAGGCCAACCATCAACTCCATCTCCTCCAAACTGCAGCCTTGACCAACTTGGCCATCTAGTGGTCATATTGATTACCACAATACACAGGAATAAAATAATACAAAAATATATTGGAATAAAAAAAATGTAAAATGAAATATAAAAATTATAGGCTAGGTTTATAATAAAAAAAATGAATTTAATTTAGGATGTGTGTGTATGTATATATATTTATAAATTAATTTTAGCATTCGATTTAAGCAATTAATCATCATTATACTATTTATTATATTATATATTAAGGAGCGAAAAATAAATAACAACAAATAACAGTGACAAATAATAGAATAAATAATTACGCCTTGTAAGTTAACATTAGACAATCGTTTAATAAAATTAATTATTTTTTGTTAGAGATCAGCAACAAAACAAAGTAGTCAGAATGTGGTGATTTTTAACGAATAGCCTCCAAATGATAATTAGTATTATAAAAATAATATTTTTATAATAGTAATAAATAGGCTATTGTTAGTAGATACAACACATAAAGGGAAATAGGCTAACGATATTAAAATAGGTTCAGTGGTTAATATCTATGTCATAATAATAATTATTGCAATATGTAACATAAGATAATCGTTTTTACAATATATATATTTTTCTTTCTACAGGCAACAAGAAAACGATTTACAAACAGTAAAATAATATCTACTATTACAGAGATTATTTACTAGCCTAGATATTATAATAAATATTAACATTATAGAGCTTTATTTTCCTTGCAATATTAGTTAAAAAATATACATAGCCAATACTAATACATAATATTGTAAAATGTCATATAAATGGACTAATCTTCAAATGTAAATGCATTTCAAGTGCAGCTGCTCTGTGAAATAAAAGCGCACTAGTGCCGCGGTGCATTGTGGGTGTGCACGGAGAAGTAAAATGGCGGACTTGGCGAACGAAGGTAGGCAACCGTGTGAATCCGCAAAATGAGCAAAATAAAGCAAATAAACCGCCACCATGAGCCGTACACACCATAATAGTGTTGGTTAGACTTCCACATGGATTTATGGCGCGTTCTGTGCGCATTAGCTGCTCTGAGTGGGAGTGTGTGTGGATGTTTAGCTCAAGTTAGCCGATGAGTGTGTTAGCTTCGCAGGCTAAACAGCGCACTGACAGAACTGTGTGTATGCGAGTTAGTGTGTTGTGTAGCTAACAGACGAACCCCCGGCCTCTCGCTGTGTTTCTCTTTTTGATTTTTAGGCGGGTGGAAACGCACGCGCCTCACCCCGATGCTCTCGCGTGCAACACGTACGCGTGCACGCTCTAAAATAATGCATAATGCAATGTATAATAATAAAGGTTTAACGAATGACGCTTTTTTATGTGCACGTGATATATAAAATCATATTTAGTATCACAAATATGTGGCATATACGTCCCCAGTTATCTATGCATAATTATGGCATCTTTTTAAACTGACAATATTAGTATGCATTTTGCTTGCAGCTATTCTAATCGTGCTTTGTACGTCTGTCCCCGTTTGTTAAGTGATAATTCATTATTTATCCTTCCTTGAGAGTCCAAATTCAGAATCAGAAACGAAAGCAAATGTCTGCTGGGTGGGGTAACGTTAGTGAGTTGCTCATCCCGTGGTTTGTTTAAATATGAAATGAATTATGCACAAGCATTTTCGGACGTTATTCTGATAAATGCATCGATTATTAGTCGGGAAACGGAGTTTGCAGCAAGTGGCGGTGGTTCGTTCACGGTCAAGCCGCCTGTCGGTGCTGCTCATGCGGCTAGTGGCGTTACCGGACTCCGCTGTCTGTGCTAATGCAGGCCCGCCCACCCTTCTCCTGCCCCGGGGTGAAATGCAACCCCATGCACACATGATTTAGCCCCTCTAGGACTCTAGTGTCCTCGAGTGGTGAGATCACCTATCGGTGGATTCCTCACCCCCTGACCCAATTACAGTGATGTGCATGGGTTTACTTACAGTGAGCCATTTGTTGTGGGAAAGGCAGCACGTGTGTTTGGATATATTGCTCACGTTTGTGGTTTGCAAATCATCTCCGACAGGCCTTATACTGTCTCTTCCTTACAAATATTTGTTTTATTACCCTCCAGTTTTGTTGCTGTCAACGTGCTGTTGCTAAAAATATCAGACCGTGTCAGCCTGATCATGTGCCTCTGTTTATTTACGAAGCATGACGATCATTTTAAAGCCCTTTGAATGAGCCAGAAGTGTCTGGGGTTTTATTGGTAATGGTTGGCTTTGAAATGAGATAAGATATAAGAGCTTCTTTGACAACATTGGCTAGAGACTGTATGGCTCGCTGTGGCTGGTTACCAAGTCCTGCTGATCAGATCACCCAGAGGCTTGTAATACAAGAACATACTACAGGTTGCGGTTCAAAGAAAGTGGTCGATTGATATGACTTTTTCATTAACATTTACTTTTATGCATTTTGCAGATGCTTTTTTCCAAAGTGACTTGCATTGCAGTGAATTTATACATTTGTATTACGTCATGGAATTAAACCCATAACCTTGGTTGGCATTTACTTAAATATTGAGTAATTGCTTAAATATTTGAATCACCCATATCTTAAAACATATAACGATCATATTAGCATCTGGTGACTCTTGCATTCATCACTTCAAAGTGGTTTTCTGCTCCACAACAGGCATTGTTTTTCTTTCATCACGTTCTTAATTGATTAAATGTGCTATAATAGGTTAATAAATGTTGCTGTTTTTTTTTGCAAAAAACGATAAGCTACTGGATGCCGTATGCTACAGTGATGTTATCATGGGTAAGGAGTGTATTTATGCATGATGCAACACGAATGCCTCAAACCTCCTTAACCATGGTAAAAAATCTGCATTAAATAGCATCCAGTGGTTTATTGATAAAGTTCTCAGTTTATTTTTATTAAATTTGATTGCTTTTTAACACAATGGCAAACTATAACTTATCCTGTTAAGTGTCACCCACCTTTTTTGAATATACATGAAAATGCACATTTTGAACTTAAATGGTTGTAATTCAAGAATGCTTTGGCATTTAGACGTAAGATTGGTTTTGTTTTAAAGAAGACATTTGGCAGATTTTTGTAGAAGTGAAATAAATTAAGAAAGTGAAACGGAAAAAAAAAGTTATAGACGTTTGAGATTATGAAAATGTACAATGTAAAACATTTAATTATTAATATTTTATACATTTTTATATTTTTTAAAACTGCAAAAAAATCAAAGCCCAAAATCTGAACAAGTTGTGTTTCAAATTTTAAATTGATATCTCAGTAAATGAGCTTTGAGTGAGAGTGTGTGTGTCTGCAGTACTGAACGCTTCCACTAGGGCGCAACCAGACTCCATCACTGCCCATATAAGGGGCCGCCATCTCCACATGTGTTTGAGTGATATGAACCATTATTTCCACAATTTTCACACAATTTATGATGTAGACATCCTATTCAGAAGTAATATGAGAAGTTTGCCAGATTTTGATTTGAATTCAACCTCTAAAAAACATAAAAAAGAACAAGTATGTGCGTTATATCTTGCTGCCACATCACAAATGTTGATTTTTTTTTTCTTTATATTTAAAAAAAAAAATCAGACCTTTTTTTTTTGTAAATTAATGAAATGGATGCTGTCTTTTGAACTCTTGACATGAAAACAAACTGAGGTTTCTACCCTTCTTTCATGTTCATCACTATTTCAAAATAAAGGTCTGAACACGCCTTAGGAGTATGAAAATATTCTTGTTGCAAATTGATAAGTTATGGCTCCTCTGTTTATTTTGAAAATCAATCACCACATATGGAAACTAGAGATTGTATGCTTTCAAGTGATATAGTTTGTACAAAATTACCGGTAGGATATTACTGTTTTAAAAATGTAATGGAATTGGGCCCAAAATTGAGCTAGTGAGCATGGTTAAGTCTGATGTCAATGATCTGAAATTTGCTTGTGGTTCGAGTGTCCAAAAGTGCTCATGCAGTTTAACTAAGATATTACATCACGAACAACATTTGCTTTGGATGCTATTGGTCCGTCAGTTCGTTTCATGGCCAATCCTCAAACAAACCATTTTAGGAAATGACCTATTTTGTGAAATGTGAATGATTATCTTGCATGACTTTGGATATTTTTTTGTAGGGAAACTTGGATCGATCTGAAATGTAACATTGGTACATCGTAGCTGACCTGTTTTCTTGCTTGTTTAAATAAAATTTGGGCTTGAAATGAACTAATTCATAGATAAACTAATTTTCTTTCTGTTTTGTTTCTTTACAGAGAAGCCTGCCATAGCTCCTCCAGTGTTTGTATTTCAGAAGGACAAAGCACAGAAGGTTGGTTTGCTCTGAAAGCAGTTTCATGTAAACACAAACAGTCTTTTCAACCACATTGTATCATAATTTCTGTTACATATACTCATATTATCACGGAAGTACTGGAATAAAGTTTATAGTTCGAATATAAAAACTATCGTCTACGGAAGTGATCTAAATCGCCTTTTTGAAAATGATTGAACATTACATATTTCATTCATTCATTCAATAGATTTGTTAAATGAAACAAGTTAGGCTTATTCATTATGAGTGAGTCATTGAATCATTTGAATCAAAATAGTTCAGATTTTTAGATTCAGAACTTTTTGCAGCAATTATCATTTTATCAGAAACTGTAGTTAGTTGCATGTTATTTTGTTTAGTTGTCTGTTCAGAATCGTGAAATATCTATATTTAAAAAATAGATTGTGGTTTTCAATTCTTCCCAGAACTCTGCAGCTCAACCATGACGTTTTTAGTAGTTGAACACACTTTCCATAATAGCCTGAGGATGTTATGCTGGAATACACTTAGTGGGAAGTATTTAATTTAGCTTTGAGTTTTATTGCAATAACAAAGTAGACATTTTTCAATAAACACTGAAATTAGCATCTGGTACCTGCCAAATTTCAGCATTGGCAAGTAAATTTCACCTAGTCATCTGGCCAGTTTGGCTGGTAGTGAGATGAATTTCAGCCGCCGTATGACTAACACGATGCAAAAAACATGATTTCCCCGACGCTTTTTAAGCAAATTAAACAAACTCCACATTTCAACGGGATGGTTTTGGGCCTGGTGAGAAATAATTAAAACAAATTGGATTGTGTTTTCCACTGTACAGTGTGTTTCTCTGTGATATAGTTCAGCTCTGCGTGATCAGATTAATTTATTATTTTTGTCTGTTCCAGAGATCCGCCGATGGGTCGAGTGCAGAGGACGGAGACGGTGAGTTCAAGTTTTCTTTCAGATTCTAGTGATGCACCAAATGAAAATCTTGCTTGAAAAATTAACTTTAAACAACATTTTTTTTTATTTGAAACTTTTTCTTTTGCACGTTTGTGCCATACAATATATTTCATGTTTCATATTTCATGACTCTTGCTGTCTATATAAAATGCATGGAGCATACATTTGCATATAGACTGCAACAGTGTTACTTTAGTATCATAGAGATACTATTATGATTTCAATTAAATTTTAATGTGTTAGTAATTTATTTGTATATGTTTTAGTGCTGTGTGATTAATCGTAATTGATTTTCGATTCCGGTTTCCAACGATTATGAAAAAATAATAGTCGAGGTAAAACGATTATTGTGCCGCTGCCGCATTTCCTTTCCTTTCCTTCACAGCAGTTCGTTTTCATTCAACTTAACATCCTTCATTTCAACTTAACATCCAAATAAGTGAGTGTTAACTTTTAAAATGCAGCCTATTGTTGCTAAACTCTGACGTGTTTGATATTAAACAGTGCTATTAAAAGTGAATTAAGCCTCAAAAGAGGCTTTCTGTGTGAGCGATCCGAGTCAGAGGATGCGCGCCTACAAACAAAAATGTTAAAATGCCTTTTTGGAGAGTTCACAAAAACACTGTGGGTTATGTCTTAAGTAAACGCGTAAGTTGAGAAAGAATATGGTTGTGTAACAGTATATTGGATCCGCGCATTCGCTCTTAAAGTGACAGCAGCCTAATAAACCTGCTGTCGTCTGTCATTAATGATAAACAAATAACAGGAAAATCACACACTGACTGTTCTTGACTGAATAACTTTAGTATCTTTAATAAGAAATAATCTATATTTAATGTATTTAGTAAGACTATGCAGTGTTTTTATATTTATTCAGTTTTTTTGGTCGTTTTAAGCTATTATCTGAATAGTACATCCTGAAAAACTGTATTTCATTTGTATTTTCGTTCTATTTCGTTTCGTCGTATTTATTTGTACGTTTTTTTTCCTATTCGTTTTTTTTGTGACTGTTTTCTTGTGTTATGTAATCCTTCTTCTTACATTAGTTAACCTAGTATTAGTAAGTATAATTGTGAAATTTCACTGATATTTAAAATTACTCATATTGTGAAATAAATAATAATATTGTAAAATAACTTTTTTTAATCATGATTATCATTGCTGCAATAATCGAACAGCCCTACATGTTTAACATTTTTTGTCTATATAGTTTTTATTAATTTATTTCATTTTTATATTAGTTGTTTTTGTACATCAAGTTAAACTAAATGACATTAGTTTAAGTTAACACTATAATAACCCTTGTCTGCAATATTGTGTTGCACTCTTTTAAACCTGGATAATTTCACATGCAATCTGCTTTTGCTCTGTCAATTTTTTTATTGATTCTGTAAATTGTCTTCTTTTTTATTTTTGACTTTAATGCACTATAATTTCAGTCTCCAAAAATATCATAAAATGACATTTTTGTTATTCTGATGAAATAGAAAATGCATAAAAAAAACGTCCAACAGTTGATAACAGAAACATAAACAGCATGCACATGAAATGATTCAGGTTTTTAATATTTCATGTAAACACCGCCTGATGATGTTTTGCTGGAAAATAACTTGTATATGAAATGTGATGGGACGCAGACAGTAAGACACTAACACAATGTCACATGAAATATATTGTAGGATGCAGATGTGCTTGTATCATCCAAACATTAGTATGAGAGTTATTTGGAGGTCATTGTCTGAATTTAAAGTTAATAGTGCATTTAACACTGATAACAGATTTTTATTTAAACTAGGGCGCTACTACAATGTTACTCAGCCTTACTCTTCAACGTTACTTGGTAATTTCATAATTGTGTGAAATATCATGATTAATCACAAGAAAAGGGTGCAGCACTTAATTAAATATTTAAAAAAAAAGTTGTTACCAATTCTAAATAAAGTTATAAAAGAAATTTTGCAGTTATTCCACAAATATTAATGTAAAATGAATTTTCGGTTCTCAGCACTGTGTACTGAATTCGAGTGCTTCAATAGTTTTAGTTTCTGTTTGGTTTATTGATTTGAATTGTGTTCTTCAGATTCAGATCGGGATGATGTCGAATACTGTCCCCCAGTAAAGAGAGAGAGGACGTCATCTTTGACCCAGTTCCCCCCATCACATTCAGGTAAATCTACAACGATCTCACTGAAGTGGATCGACACTGTTCCCTTTGAACAAGTATTATTTGGCTGAATTGAACTGAAAACTGCTTGCTCTCCCTCCTTCTACAGTTCCCAAGAATAATATCTTTATGCCCTCAAGTTTATGCCAATCTCCAACTGGTAATTCAGACTCTGAGCCAGGTAAGAATCAGCCTTCTTTTCAATCTTTTTCTACTAACTATAAGGATTTGAAACGATGTTATGGATGTCCAGCATCAAACAAGTGTTCTGATCACTGGTGACTACATCCATGAGGACAGAAAAAATTGCAACTGTGGCTTTGGACCAATGAGATTTTACAGTGGGAGGAGCTACAAATCAGGATGCAGTATAAATAGAACTTGAAACTGGCAAAATGTCTTGTTTTGAGCGCTTTGTTCTGCGGCCATACATGGTCTTTGTCATGTTTGACAGTCTTAGGTTTTGTTTACACGGCACACATCCAATTTGGTTTTCGCATTGTCATTTTTCACATGTGGATGTGGTTTGGATTGGGTTTGTAAACATCAGATTCCTTTCACATTTTTATTCAGACTTAAAAATAAATAAATAAATAAATAAACAAATTTGAGTGCCGGTTTAAAAGCTGTATATTTTGTCTGGCCATACAACCAGATTTTCTCCATCTATTAATAAGATGCGTTATAATGAAATTGTTTTGCAGTCTTTACTTGAGGCACTTTATATGTGTATAAAAACTAGGGGTGTGACGATACACAAAACTGACTGTTCGGTTTTCCCACGGTTTTGATGTCTCGGTCCGGTTCTGTTTAGAAAGCTAAAATTGCTTTTTGTTTTTTAACAGTGGTTTATTTACAATTAATTCAATTACAATTAAACGTTCGACAAGGATAAAAAAAAATATGCTAATGCTGTAAACTATATAGGGAGCCGCACATTACTATAACATTAAAGGTTGTAGCCTAGACTTTTAACTAGTGTTGTTTTTGGCGGCCTGTTTTAATTTTAGTTTTAGTCTACTCTTTGTGTCAAGCTGACATTTTAGTTTTTATTAGTTTTAGCCACGTTCATACTCTTTTTAGTCTAGTCTAGTTCTAGTCGACGAGAACTGATGACATTTTACTCTAGTTTTAGTCAACGAAAAACATGGTCTAGTTTTAGTCGATGAAAATTGTATTTTAGTCTCTTTTTAATATGCAATTCTATTTAACCCACTCAACATATAAGTAGCCTGCCAGTAGGGGTGGGGAAAAAAATCGATTCTCGATGCATCGCGATGCGGACGTGGACGATCCTGAATCGATTCACAAATGTCAAAAAATCGATTTCAAAAATTTTTTTTTTTTGATATGTATTTATAATAACGTAATATTGACGGAACGCGAAAGACGGAACTCTGAAGCGCGGAAGTGCAGTGGCGGGACCGTCTGTGGCGTGCACATAACAGAGACCCGATGGAACGCGAGATCCAAACACTTTCCTTGTTAGGTTAAAAGCTGACGTGTGGAAATATTTTGGCTTCTGAAGTTGAAGGGGGAAAGGAGCTGGACAAGAGCCGCACTAGTTGTACGCTTTGTGGAATAAAACCAACGACGGAAACACGACAAATATGATAAGCCATATGACACCTTTCCAGCCAGAGGAGGAAAAACACTCGGCTGCACCAGTCGTTATATTATTTATTTACTACAAGTATGCTAGTTCAAGCACACATTTATTTTCCTGGTCGTTCTTTGTAATGTTAATAAAATATATTGTGCATTAATTCTTTATGGGTCAATAATTTGTACTTTTAAAGCAAATTATTTATAGTCACACAAAAGATTCAGATAATCGATTTGTAACATTATAAATGTCTTGTACTTTAGCTTTTGATCAACCTAATTTATCCTTGATGAACAAAAGTATAGATTTCTTTTTTCTTTTGCCCAAAAAATTTTATAAAAATTCTTACCAACTCCAAACATTTGAACGGTATTGTTTAATGTTACAAAAGCTTTCTATTTCAGATAAATGCTGTTCTATTGAATTTCTAGGTGATTCTCTGAATCGGGTGCCCTTCAAGTCCCCCAAACTTGCTTCAAACATTTTCAATTGAAGGAAATCACAAAATACATTTTAATGCTGTCAATTAATAGAACCAGGTGCATTTGCATTATAATGCAACAAAATTGCTTTTGAAAAAAAATGTAAAGTTAATAAATGTAAAGATAATGAGTTGCCTAAGTAGTAGATAACAAGCATGTTTGCATGTCCCCACTAACCATCATTATATTTTCAATGAATATCAAACAAATAAAAAGTGCAATTAATACCAAAATGTTGCTGCTGCTAATATAATCATATGTTGATCTAGTGTATTTTCGTTTACTGTTGTGAAATGGAAAATCAATAATCGGTAATCGAGAATCGTTAATAATCGAAAATCGACTGTAATCGAATCGGGACTTCAATAATCGTAATCGAATCGAATCGGGAAATCAGACAGATTAACCACCCCTACTGCCTAGTATAGGCTAGCCTATAGACGAAACCAAAATTTTCTTTTAGCCAAACCTAATTTCAAACAATCTTATCTTCTTATTATATTCTTATATTATTGTTGCCTTATAGACTCAAGAATACACGGAAATGCTGCATAATAATAATGCAAGTAGGCTAAACGAGACGAAGTAACGTTAAATAACATTTTGTCTCGTCTCGTTTTGGTCAACGAAAATGAAGAGACATTTTAGCCTACTTTTTATTTTTGTAAACCACATTTAGTCTCGTTTTTATTCGTCAACGATATTGCATTATACATTTCGTTATAGTCATCGTCACACGACCAGCATTTACGTTGCATCTCGTCTCGTTTTTCGTCACGTGATAAAGGTTCGTTGACGACAATATTTAGTCATAATTTTCGTTGACGAAAGCAACACTACTTTTAACCTAAAAGTAGTCGCTATTAATCGCGATTCGAATCGTGAGTTCTGTATCGCAGTTTTTTGGTTCGAATATCGTTACACCCCTAATACAGACAGAATGAATTGGTGTACAAGTAATTTATATTACTATAATATATTTAAGTAACATACTTAAATGTTTTTCCTTGTTTTTTTGGCTTGCAGACAACACTGTCAACGATCCCCGTTCACATTCACGAATCCATGAAAATGATTAAAAGCGCTGTATTCTGCTGCCAGGCCAGTAGTTGGCGATGTCACTTTATAAAGAAACAAAACTTATTGTAGACATTAGACATAACATACAACAATGACATGACATCCAAAAAGATAACAATCAAAACATTTATTTGACAATAAATGAATAGGACACTAGTCTATAGACTAAACACGTAACGGATGCGCACGATGTCACCCATTTTCACAAATTCGTGTTTTTGGGTAGGGATGAGCAACGATTAATCGCATCCAAAATAAAAGTTTCTGTTTACAAAATATATCTGTGTTTATAATTAATTTGTATATATAAATACCCACACATGCATGTATATATTTAAGAAAAATATGTTTTAATTAGGGCTGTGCAAAAGTTAATTGCGATTAATCGCATCCAAAATAAAAGTCTGTGTTTACATAATATATTTGTGTGTGCTGTATATAATTATTTTGTATATTTAAATACCTATGCATGCATGTATATATTTAAGAATTATTTGCGCTTAAATTCTGTATATATTTATAAATACATAATCTATATTATATAAATATAAATATTTTATATATGAATAACACATTTTCTTAAATATATACATGCATGTGTGTGTTTTTATATGTACAAAATAATTGCATACAGCACACTCAAATATATTATGTAAACACAGACTTTTATTTTGGATGCGATTAATTGCAATTAATTTTTGCACAGCCCTAGTTTTAATATATCAAATATTTATACATAATATTAATTGTGAATAAATATATATAAAATATATACATGCACATATTTCTTAAATAGAAAAATATGAAAGAAAAATATGTTTTAATATATCAAATGTTTATATATAATATTAATTGTGAATAAATATATATAAAATATATACATGCACATATTTCTTAAATATATACATGCCATGTGTGGGTATTTATATATACAAATTAATTATACACACTACACACACATATATTATGTAAACACAAACTTTTATTTTGGATGCGAATAATCGCGATTTCGCTATTTTTGGGGTTTACATGGAGATTTGGAGACGTTTACCGGTATCGTTTCAACAAACTTGCACTTTGAAAACCGTTTCCGTTTGTTTTCAGACCCCAAAATGCAGTTGTTGCATAGTTGTTTTTTAAAAAAAAATGAATCGGACTGTATTAATCTCATTTGCTAAGTGGCTTCAGATCTCTCATCCTCTAGATAAAGTGAGCTACGCAGAGTAATGTAAATAGAAGATACTGTACATGCATCTAAAGACAGCTTTCTATTTTGGTCTCTGTTTGAAAGAGCACAAACCCAGCCAAGCGCACTAAACCCAAATGTGTTCCAGCTACTGTCAGGAATGTGCTAAATCAAGTCCAGAGGCCCGTGGTGGAGGGGACTTGAGGTTCAACCAGAAGTCGTTTTGAGGCCATACATATGAGGCACAGCTTGAAGGCCGTTTAGATATAGAGACTCTGTGGCTGAGTTTGCATTACTAGTGTATACAGTGTGGTATTTACTGTAAAAATATGAAGCTGTATGCATCTAAACTATTGTAATGTTTATTTCTCCCCTCCATTTCTGACGGAAACGTTTCAAACTAGAGCCCAACAGATAAAGGATTTTGAAGGCCGATACGATACAAATGTTTGTTGGTTTTTATTTTTTAGGGGTTCAAGCACGAAGTGCTGAAACCCTATTGTAATTGTATTGATTTTTATTATTATTATTATTCTCCCCTAAAACGCATCGTGCAGCCCAAACCGTAAAGGCTAGAGCTCTGAAACTTTGTCAGATGGTAGTACAAAAATCGAGGAGAGGTTATCAAATTATGAGCCCGATTGGCCCATAGGTGGCGCTATAGCGACCAATTGCGCGAAACGGCTCATAACTCCTAGACCGTAAGTCGTACACTCAAGTGTCTTATATCATTGGAAAGCTGGTCACCTGACGAAAAAAACGTATATCTCCGATTTCATTTCCGGTATGGAAATTTTTCCGCCATTTTGAATTTTGTCGAAAAACTACTTTTGCGAACTAGTCCCTGGTTTTTTGCCCGATCGGAACCAAACCAGTGCAGAAATGTTCTCTGGAGTCTGAAGATCAATAATTATCAAAAAAATGTTGAAATTTCTATTTCCGGTCGCTAGGGGAAGCAAAATAAACGTTGTGGGAGGAGCCTATTTTACTAAATTGGCTATAACTCAAGAAGTAAATGAGATATCTTCACCAAACTCGGTACACATGTGTACGAGTTCAATTTGAGGTCACAGTAAAAAAATAGCGACGATTGAACACTAGGTGGCGCTATAACATGAAAAAAACATAAAAAGGGCTATGACCACATGACCGTTAGTCCGATTGACTTGAAAATTGGTATGCAGTGTCTTGGACCAAGGCCCCATGTATATCTATGAGGACATTGGCGTATGTAAAAAAACATGGCCGCCATCGGCCAATGAAGTTTGAGCACCTGTGAGACAAGGTTAACGGAGGCCCATCGGAACGAAACTCGATGGGCATGTTCGACTCATGGCCCTAGAGGTCTGTAAGAATTTTGAAAAAAATCGGCCACTAGTTGGCGCTAACGAGTTTTATGGCTCTGTAATCACGTGGTGTTGCGCATATCCCCACAAAATGCATATCTTTTGATAGATCTCCTCATGATGAACAACTTTGCCTCAAGAACCATTGCTGTCAATCAAATCGTTCATTAAATATTCACAAATATGTTAAAAACCTACTTTTGCGAACTAGTCCCTGGTTTTTTGCTCGATCGGAACCAGACCAGTCTAGGACAATTCTCTGGACTCTCTAGATCAATAATTATCAAAAAAAAGTTGAACTTTGACATTTGTTTTGCTATAACAGGGTCATTTACAAAAGGGGGCGTGACAAAATGCACCCAAAAGCCTATAAATCCTAAAGGAAAACTCAGAACATCCCAAAAATTGATGAGCATATGTGTCATCACATCATTAACAAGCATGCAAAGTTTCATGGAGATCGGACTATAGGTGGCGCTATAACTGTTAAAAATGTTAAAAACAATGTAATCCCTATGGTAAATTGCCATTATTGACTGTAAATGGTGTTTTCCATCTCTGATCATATCATAATGTTAAAACCAGTGCAGTACAATTCTTTGGACTCTCTAGATCAATAATTATAAGAAAAAGTTAAACTACGTCATGTGGATGACTATAATAGGATGGCTTCAACATTTAGTGTGTTGAAGCCATCTATTACTACACTTTCAGTGTCCCTGAAAGCATTGATCTCTTCAATAAACAAGTCAGAACATGTGACATTAAATAATCATGAACATTTACAGACAGATCTGACAAAATATGCCTAAATAACAGTTAAAAAAGTGAAATGATATCAAAATGATGGTCTATTAAGCCAATAAGTGGTGTTTTACTGCCCTCTGCTGTTCAAAATAGTAATTGTCTCACCACTCAACTATAATTAATTTTATGACTTTATTAATTATCTATTTTAACATTTGCAATCACATTTGGTCAAATATTGAACACAATCATTTTTTTGTCAAAGTTTATCACTTCAGTTGTTCTGAATCTTCACATAATTGCTATTAACGTGGTAAATAGCTATACTGTATTCCTAGAATCACATTAAAATCCAATCATCCAAGCCCCAATCACTGTAAATAATGATAAATCATGCTAGAACGTGGTAAATTAATGTACACTATGGTCAGAGGTGTAGTGGTAAAAAAAGAGGTGGGTAAACTATAAATTCTGGTGTATTATTTCGAATAATAAGACACTATGGGCTGTTACTCTAGGGGCTGATCAAATTAAATCATTTACACTGAAAAAACACAATTGCATAAAATAATGTTATGACATTTATTTAAATTTACATAAGAAACTGGGAAAGAATGATACTACTTTTAAACATTTAACACTAAACCGCCAGTAGGTGGTGGCAGGCGACCGTCTTAATGAGTGAGTCATTCAATTCATTCATTCAAACGATTCGTTCAAACGGCTGATCATTCAAGAATGAGACCGATGTTTTTGAATGTGTCTTTGAATCTTTGACTCAATCGATTCGTTCAAAATGCTGAATGATTCAGTAATGAAAACACGTCGAGTGTTCCTGTGACATGTGCCGTGGTTCTGCTGTGATTATTGTTTGGAACTATTTTCGCTGCTGAAACACAACAAAAACAGCCAATATAGCATCTAAAATGTAAGTGATTTAATTTTTTACTGTTTATTGAACTGTTGTAGGAAATCAATGTCACATTTTCAATCGTGATGGTGTTCAGGAAAAATAAGAGACCCCATTTACACCTGGTATTAAAATGCGATCTGTATCCAGACAAGTTATCTGGATAATAAGTACCGATTCCATTTACACCTGGCCACATACATGTGTTTTTGCAAAACGGATATAAATCCGATCTTAAACTCCTGCGTATGCAGATTTAATGGATTGAACGACACCAAAAGCAACAGATATGAGCTGCATTTCGTTGATCATCAGCTAATTTCCAAATCAAAGACATCAATAAAAGAGTGGCAACACCGCTGGTAAGATAATTTCGTTTCTTTACTTGAAGATGATTGTGTGTTAAGCGTCTGTGACTTACTTTCACTTTTATTTGCGATGTTTGCACGTTGGCTCGATGAATAGACGCTCATGAGCGGTGATGGGTGATCCGTGTCGCAGTAGCGCCGTCATATCTGACTATAACATGACATATAGCCTATATAACAAGCTTACTCGTTTATTTTTTTGCCTTTTTGGGAGGAGTAAAATATACATATGTGGTTTCAACAACCAGATTGCGTTTACACCTAGTAAAGATCCGGACACAATGCGACCCAGACTACCTGCAGATGTGGTCAGGCAGATCCAATCGCGATCACAACGCATTTACACCTTGCATTAACATGCGTTTTTTTATTATCCGGATAACTTATCTGGATACAGATCGCATTTTAATACCAGGTGTAAATGGGGTCTGAGTGTGTTCTGCGCTCATTTGTGTAGATTTCTGCTCGAGAGGCTGCGCGAGGATCAACAGTACAACCTTACCGTCAGTAATAGTCAACAACACAGTAATGCAGCGCAATATAAGAGTTCGTCTTAGGTGCCTGTTGACTTTGGATCAATGCATTGTTTGTGTGTTGTTGCATAAGGAGATAAAGAAATAATACAATTGGTGACAGTGATCAATCAACACAAAAGGAACAATGATATAAATGAACAAAGATATGAGTACTAATCACAATAAAACAGGCTGTAAAAAAATCATTGAAACAAACAATCTTTCAACATGGCTCAGGGCACATGTCTGGCAAACAAATTAATCAATTAGCAGCGCACAGGCTGACAGTGACATTAAATCATAAAAAGGCATAAACAATGTAAACACAATCAAATTAATAGATGGACTCACGTAATTCATGAAGACACACACAGTTATGCATCAAAATGCCAGGAAAGAGTGCAAAGAATGAGCCAAAGGGTTCACAATCAATTTATAGGCAACGGGTGAGTCGTGCATGGTGAAGTGGCAGAGTCTCATTGAAAAAGCAAAATGGAGTTGAAAGAGATTAGAAAGGAAATCTTTTCAATTACTATTATGAATTATTTAATTATATCCATTATGCAATATTGGTTGGTGTTTTTCTATAAATCCAGCAATGAACATGTAACAAGAAAAGTCATTGAGAAGAAAATAACAGTCAGCCATTACCTCATGAACCATGGTTAAACCAACAACTAATAAAATACAATTGTGAACATTATGAACCCCAACACCACGGTGAAGGACGCTTAACAGACAGAATAAGTTAGGGATTACGCAAAGCCTGCGGGTTTATATTCGCTATAACAACCGCCTCGCTCTACATTACCCTGCTTATTACATTGCTACCTACCAAGTAAATCAATAATTTGACTCAAAATATAGATATAAACCGGAGTTTATTGATTTAAAAAACGATTGCCGATAAAAAAGAAAAAGTCCGTTCTGTCTCTACGTTTAGAATCCATGGCAACGCTCTGTTTTTCATGGCAACGGTGTGTTATACTTATAAGCAGCGGCCTGTTATAATAACAGACCGCACTCTACATTAGAATTCAACCAAGCCATATAAGAAACAAATAATTACCGTTACCAAGCTAACAGAGCTACGTAAACAGAGCGAACAGGAGAGCACTCGTCTGCAGACGTCAATAATGGAATATACTCCCGATCAAACTCCGCTTCCCGAAAGTTATAAACTGCCTCTGGAACCTAGTTAAGGTACAAACATCTATTCAACAAAAATAGTGATGCAGTTAAGTGTTTTTTCGCTCAGCCGAGCCCTCTCTGTTGCTGTGTGGAGCAGCCTGTGTCAGTCACCTCTTCCTGAACGTCGCTCACTCAACTCGCGCACTGCGGTCTCGTGAGGAACGCAGCTTTTTGACATACAGTATTTCTTGTTCCCGAACACAAATATTTTTTAAGTATTTGTTCGGAATAAGTATTCGTAAAAAACACATTATTTGTGCCTTTCCGAATACCGTATTCGGCTCCACCCCTAGTACACACTATATTTTGCATAGTTAATTTATTTAACAAATTTCTTTTTGTTAATGTTTTGCAGTCAAACTATACATATACTGTACACACTATAAATGTGTGTGTGTTTGTGTGTGCGTGTGCGTGCGTTTGTGTGTAAGCATGCTTTATGAAGTTAACATGAAAAAAATGGTTTGCTTTAGTGCAGAATAGTGGAGAAACAAAGCATTTCAAAATGGAAGTGTGCCAATAAGTGGTCTTCTACTGCCCTCTGCTGGCCACTTTTCTTATTAATAGTCTTTTCACTTGCTATATTGTGGTAAACCATCCTATAACATGGTATATCAAGGTAAACTATGGAAAATCATGTTAGATTCATGGTAAATCATACTAGAACATGGTAAATCATGAAAAACCACATTGAAATATGGTTTATCATGGTAAATAATGCTTGCTACATAAAACTTAATGTCTTTTGATGCTTTTGTGCTTAAAGGCCTTAAAGGCCTAAACTGCTTGAACCCCGCAAAATGCTGCTTGCAGCTTTAATTTTATTTGGTTTTAATTTTTTGGTTTTATTTTTATTTGTTGGTTTTAAAATCCGATATATCGGCCGATATTATTATTATTATTTTTTATTTTATTTTATTAATAAATTTTTTTTTTATTTCAGAAACGCGCAACAAAATATTAACAGATTTCCCTAACATTAGTTATTTGTAGTTAATTATGAGTTTTAACTAAAATAATATGATAATGCATAACTGGTTCTCTCTGCCCGACTCTGGCTGGATCAGCAGGTTGCAGGATGTGTGTTGCGTTATACACGAGTGTTGCCAACAGGGACGGTGTAGAGCGCCCTCTGGTGGACAAACTATACAACTCCAACACTCATGACATGGTTGAAGCGCGTTTCGTTCGTTTTTATTTTATTTTTGAAATATTCATTTATCGGCCATTATAACTGCCGATACCGATATTTTAGAAAATGCCTAATATATCGGCCGATAATATCGGTCTGGCTCTATTTCAAACCTTTCTTTAACTAGAATTATAGCATTGAGAGGGTGTGAGTTGTGTGCCATTCATGCGGCTTACCCTTTTCTGATGTGTTTGTGGCCACAATATGAATTAAATTTGAGTGTTTGTTTTGTCTGAGAGATCTTATCTCTCGTCTTGCATAAGGGATGTTTGCTTTACATGTTTATGCTTCTGTTTGTCTGTCTCAGAAGAGAAGCCCGTTGGGTTCAGGTTGAAACCCCCCACACTCATTCATGGCCAGGCCCCAAGCTCAGGTAAGATCAACTCATTCCTGTGTGTGTGTGTAGATCACTCACATAAATATACTCTCCTGAGCAGGGTAATTAGTCACAATGGGTCTGACTGTGAAGCTTCCTCTTTCATTCCTTTTTTTAAATGTCATCTTGTACATTTAAAAGCTCTTTAAATAGATTTAAGTCCGTTTGCTTCGATGTTTCGCTTTTTTTTCATGAGATGTTGCTTTGAACAGGGGTGCAAACTAAGTTCCTGGAGGGCCACAGTCCCACGGTTTTATTCCAACACACACACACACACACCTGTAGTTTTCAAATAAAGCCGGGTTCACACTGTACAATTTTGGCCGTCTGAGACAAATAAAAGATCCTATGCCAAAATCCGCTCAGAAACTGATGAAGCAATTAGTGAGACAACAAGCTCCACACACACACAGTCCAGCCATGATCAAAATTAATGGGAGAGATTTCCCCCTATACCCTCATTCACTGGTTCCTACATTACTTCAATAATATAGTCCACTTGAAGGATTGATTGAAAACGAGTGCTTTTGCATAATTTGTGCTTGCTTTTTTTAAGATATATTTGAAACTAGTAATGAAAAGAGTTATTTTGAACTCCGTTATGGAAACTAGCATTATTACTAATCAATTTATACCTGTATGATATTGCGCGACAGCCACATTTGACCAGCAGTTTGTAAAATGGATCGATGGATGATTAAGCTGCGCCATCTTCTGGTCAGACACAAGAATTTATACGCCGCTGAGCATACATCGGTTGTGCATTCATTATTGCGGTGCGTTGTGGGATTGAATGTGTGCACTGGATAATGTCCATCATGGTTATGGACACAGCTACTAATGGCTGTGCCCTATTTAAGGGTATAGGCGGTGATTTTTGGAAGCAGCCATTGCTTTAGTTTGCTAGCTACCATTTAAAGGAGCTGTATGCAAGATTGTGGCCAAAACTGGTACTGCAATCACTTTCAAATTACTGTAGAGCGGTGCATCACCTCCTCCCTGACTCGAGGTTGCCAGATAGGCTGCAGGATCCAACATTTTTTTTTATCCGACACGTTTGTATCTGCAGCTCTGCATGCACTCTTAGAAGAAATGGTTCTATTTAGAACCAGAAATGGTTCCATCCCCCGCTTCATATATGGAACTCCAAAATGGTTCTATATAGAACCATTTTTTTTTTGGTAAAAGGTTCTATTGGCCAAGTATGGAACCCCAGGGTTCTATGTGGAACCCAGAGGAACCCTTTTTTTAAGAGTGTATATAGAACCTTTTAGGGGTTCCAAATACATAGCGCTGATGGAACCTTTTAAGGTTCTATATAGAACCTTTTCTTCTGTGCATGCACTCTTAGAACAAATGGTTCTATTTAGAACCAGAAATGGTTCCATCCCCCCGCTTCTTATATGGAACTCCAAAATGGTTCTATATAAAACCATTTTTTTTGGTAAAAGGTTCTATTGGCCAAGTATGGAACCCCAGGGTTCTATGTGGAACCCAGAGGAACCCTTTTTTTAAGAGTGTATAGAACCTTTTAGGGGTTCCAAATACATAACGCTGATAGAACCTTTTAAGGTTCTATATAGAACCTTTTCTTCTGTGCATGCACTCTTAGAACAAATGGTTCTATTTAGAACCAGAAATGGTTCCATCCCCCCGCTTCATATATGGAACTCCAAAATGGTTCTATATAAAACCATTTTTTTTGGTAAAAGGTTCTATTGGCCAAGTATGGAACCCCAGGGTTCTATGTGGAACCCAGAGGAACCCTTTTTTTAAGAGTGTATAGAACCTTTTAGGGGTTCCATATACATAGCGCTAATAGAACCTTTTAAGGTTCTATATAGAACCTTTTCTTCTGTGCATGCACTCTTAGAACAAATGGTTCTATTTAGAACCAGAAATGGTTCCATCCCCCCGCTTCATATATGGAACTCCAAAATGGTTCTATATAGAACCATTTTTTTGGTAAAAGGTTCTATTGGCCAAGTATGGAACCCCAGGGTTCTATATAGAACCCAGAGGAACCCTTTTTTTAAGAGTGTATAGAACCTTTTAGGGGTTCCAAATACGTAGCACTGATGGAACCTTTTAAGGTTCTATATGGAACCTTTTCTTTTAAGAGTCTTGCAACCCGGATGCTGCAACACTACTGACTCCGTGATTGGTCGATTGGTGGAGGGTGGCGCATCAGACCAAAACACAACATGACAACATCAACATCAGTTGAGGGCTGCAACTTCACTTTTTAAATGTCAATATCCTGGCCGCACTACTGTTGTCAGTCATATAAGTATTTGAAATGAACATGATTTAAATAAATCCTGCATGTAATGCATCTCACTGTCACGAACCTATGAATGATGAGTCTTCTTGCATGCAATGTTTTTAATGCATCTTGACTGCCGTACATTCTGACAGTAATGACAACTGAGATCCTACAGTGTGACATGGCTTACAGCGGGGGTCATGTTCACACAGTTTGACGAGCAACAGGACTATTAAAATCGTACAGTGTGCACCCGGCTGGATCAGGTGTGTTTAGTTAGGGTTGATGCTAAACACTGCAGGGCTGTGGTGAGTTTTGCACCCCTGGCTTTGAACATTATTTTAGCATTATATATTATAGTATTTATTATTTTGAATGAGCCTTTTCGGTTTAATTTAATGTTAGCCATTTTACATGCGCTTTTTCATTTTCGTAATTTCTTTTAGGGCTGTCACGATTCCTCGATTAAATTCGGGTTCTCGATTTAATAAAATCCTTGATTGCAGTTTTGAATTTAACAGTCAAGTAACGGCAAAATACCGTAAATTAGATATCGTAAATATCTAATTATCGTAGATATCGTAAATATCGTAGTTATCATAAATATAGTAAATATCTTAGACCGTTTTCTAAAGCTGCACAAGTTAAAATGATTTCAAAATCATACTATAACAGTTCGATTTCGATAATCACAAACCCTTCGATTAAGTTAAGTGAATAAATGCCCTGTGGGTTAAAATGCGCTTTAATTATTTTCATGCGTGCAGGTTACGTGTGTCTCAGAGCGGCTCTGTTCACAGTAAATCCTGCTCCACTTGAACAGTTATCATTTACATGAGTTTTGGTTGCTTTTAACATTCATCTGGCAACTAAATGTGTGCCATTTCATCAGATTTGTAAGGTAAATCATTTATAGACCATTTCACAAGATGTAAACAACACTGGTCCAGAAGCACTTCCTGTTTCAGTTTTTTAACACTACATAAAAGCTGGGATAAAATACAACCAACAGAACATTTAAAAGTGAATCAAAAAGTTAAACAAACATCTTTAAGATGTTTTCTTGTACATGTGAAATAAAGAAAACAGTTACAAACTGAAACAGGAAGTGCTTCTGGACCAGTGTTGTTTATATCTTGTGAAATGGTCTATAAGCTTACGCCAACACCGTAGAATACATAAATATCTTTCTAAATATGCGAACTGTTCATCACGATTTCAAAATACATTTAAACGATTTGCTCTGACTTTGAATGTTTTGATGTCCACATATTTTTGTTCAAGAAATTAAGGCCCTTGCACACAGTCCGAAATACGATCTAACGTTATGACAATGATGTTTGCACACTGCCTCCGAAACTTTCGTCCGTCATAAAAAGAATCGAATCGGGTTCGATTTTCTGCGTTTTTCGCATCCGTAGCAAGCAGTTTGTTTTGACAATTCAGAGCCACTGAATCACGAATACGAAAAAACGCGTATGAAAATTACGCATATGAATGCCTTTACAGTAGCAATTGTAAGTAGCCAGCCAAATATTAAAGATTAAGCAATTTGAATTAAATGTTGTTTAGCCAATATTCAACAATGATTTGATCACGCTGTAAAGTGTAACAATCACCAGGCCGTTGTCGCCCTCTATAGGCAATTGTTATAATACATAATGTACATAAGATAAATGTTTATATTATGTACTTTATGTGTTTTAAGTGTTCTAACCAAATGTTTAATTGTTTTTAATATTTAGTTTGAACCAAATTCTATTGCCTCTATGTATATCAAGTCATTTTAAAGGTCCATTTTTATTACCACGCAAAAAATCGGATTACTCAGTTACCAAAATAATCGTTAGTGACAGTCCTTGTTTTTTTTTTTTAAAAACTTTTTTTAAAAATATATTTTACATTAGTTTCAATTTTGGTTTTAATTTTTAGTCTTTAATTTAAATTTGAGTAAATTAAATTTAATTAGTTTTAATGAAATTAAACAATTTAATTTAATTTTAGTTTTTAATTTAAATTTAATTTTAGTACTTATTCAATTTCATTTACTTGCCAAGGCGACATTTAAAAAAAAAGTCGATCTAATATTTAATATTTATGCTTTATTTCAGTTTACATAAATAATTTGAAATGGTGGAAATAAATTTCAAAACTTTTAGTTGTCAGAGCAGATATCCTCGTTATCAGCACTCCGACATGTAGCGTAATTGTGCTTAGGCCACCCGACCACTCCCGGTCCTCTCTCAAACCTCTGTTTGAATACAATAAGAGTTTTAGTAATGTATAACAACACTAGCTGTTCCATTGCTAAAGACCTAGGCTAATTAAGCCTTTTCTACTTGATCCTCAAACACTGGTGTGTGTTGTTGCCCTGCGGTGTTTGGTTTCTGATTCAATCCGTTAGTAGGTTGTTTTCCAGGCGTTCCCAGTCAGAAGCCCAAAGAACAGCAGCGCAGTGTTCTGAGACCAGCCGTTCTGCAGGCTCCTCCGGCCAAGACCCTCACAGAACCCGTCAAGACCAGTATGTACAAATCCCATAATGCTCTCTGCTGGCTTTCAGAGCAACAGAATATGTGGAGGTCTTAGCCCATTTCAGGCTCATGTTGTGTTTAGAACAACGGATGTGTAAATCTAAGCCAGAGTGGCCTAGTTTCCCTGAAATCGGATTTTGTTTCCGGAACCAATTAATTTTGTTTCTGGATTCTTGAAAATTTTGAGCTAATTTTATTATAATTGTCTAAAGCAGACATCTTCAATCAGTGGCTTGGCCAACCCTGCCTTGGTTCCAACCGGACCGCGCACCATTTGACCATTTCTACAGTTTAAAGTGAGCAACAGAGCTGTTCACACCGCAAGCGTTATGTGCTATATCCTCGGTTTTTATTTAGAGCCAAGCGTCTTTTTTGTTCTTCGTTGCTTCTCTCTCTCGCTAAAGCGCCATATTAAATGGATTGGTTCACTTTAAAAAAAGTTGTTTCAAACCTGTATGAATTTCTTTTTTCTGCTGAACACAAATGACGATATTTTGAAGTATGTCGGGAGCCGGACAGTTGATGGACCCCATTGACTTTCATATTAGGAAAAAAAAAACTACGGCCTATGAAAGTCAACATTATGACTTAATCTAATTAATAAATATGTTGTTATAAATGGTTTTTGTGTGTGTATATATGTTTGTATTTTTTATATATATATATATATATATATATATATATATATATATATAAATATTAGGGCTGTGCAAAAATTAATTGCGATTAATCGCATCCAAAATAAAAGTCTGTGTTTACATAATATATTTGTGTGTGCTGTATATAATTATTTTCTATATGAAGAGTTCAGATGCAAAAGCCTCTAAATGCCATTTGAAATTTTCTTCTTTAATAATGATTTTTATCAAGCTTGTATATTTAAGTTCAGTAATTTCACTAAATGACAATGATAATTACCTATTAATTGTTATTTAAGTGAAATTACTGAACTTAAATATGCAAGTTTGATGAAAATCATCATTAAAGAAGAAAATTTCAAATGGCATTTAGAGGCTTTTGCATCTGAACTCTTCATATATAAATACACACACATGCATGTATATATTTAAGAATTATTTGCGCTTAAATTCTGTATATATTTATAATACATAATCTATATTATATAAATATAAATATTTTATATATGAATAACACATTTTCTTAAATATATACATGCATGTGTGTGTATTTATATATACAAAATAATTATATCCAGCACACACAAATATATTATGTAAACACAGACTTTTATTTTGGATGCGATTAATCGCAATTAATTTTTGCACAGCCCTAATATATATATATATATATAATATATAATATATATATATAATAAATATAAACAAACAAACGTTTAGGCATGTCTCCTTTTGTTTTTTAACGACACACTCATAATCATTACAAAAATTTAAAGCCCGGAGATTTGCTGGAAGGAAATATAGCGACTGACTGGACCTCTTGGAACTTTAAGTGAATAGCCCTGATTTAAAGCATCTTTAATCAATTATATAGTTAAATAGCTAAAGCTGTTTGTATGAGGTAATCATCCCTCATATTCACAAGACCGGTTTTAAGTTAGGAGCTATAAACAAGCATGAACACAACTAAGCTATTAGCAGTTACTGAAGACTGGTTGGTGCCACTTCTAGGTGATGACTAAGTATTCAAATGAATAAATGAATAATATATTAAAATAATCATGTTAAATGCTAAACAAGTAAAAGTCTATTCCCCCCATTCAAGTATTGTGCTGGACAACAGGGGACTTTTGAATCTGTTTACTGTTAAAGACAGATATATTAGACTGAAAAATGAATTTAAATGATCAGCTTATAATTGTCCCGGCTGGACCGTTTAACTCGAGTAGTTTTTCCTTCCAAAAGCTACAGACGACCTTGTCAACAGAAAATAAACAATGTCAGTTTTCAATGCTTTTAGTGGTAAAACGTATAATAAAATTGTATTTTATAGGCCATCAGTCACCATGATATTTATCGACGTATCGGATGACCTCTAGTATTCATGACTCCTTAGCACTGGAAATGTGTGTTGAGAGTGTGATGTTGTTAGTTTATGCTTTTTTTGTTGTTTTTTTCACTCACAGACTCCAGCTGTGGGACAAATGGAGTGGGGAAGTTTGGAGATTCATCATCAGAAAGCCGATCCGTTTTCCTGAACAACACAGAGAGCTCAGACAAATCACCGGTGAGGACATACTGCACAAACATCTGAGATGGAAACGCTTGATAAATGAATCGCAACTAATTGCATTCTGTTCAGAGCATCTCGTAAATATCTCTGTCACCTGTTATCATTGATCATTATTTTACATATATAAATACACACACACATGCATGTATATTTAAGAAAAAAAAATATTTGTATATAAAATATTTATTTATATATAATATAAATTATATGTAAATTGATATACAGTATATAGATGAAAATATTTCTTAACCCCTTAACTGTCACCCCCCTTTTTGATAATTGACATTAAAATGCACTATACAAACTTAAATGGTTGTAATTCAAGAATGCTTTGGAATATATACCCAAGTTTGGTCTTGTTTTAAAGAAAACAATCAGCAGATTATTAAAGAATGAAACAGTTATGGAAGTTATAATTTACAGTAAATCAAATATAATTTATAAATATATATATATATTTTTTTAATATAAAATAAATATTTTACAAAATATTTTTTACTATAAAATGAAAGCTATATATCTAACCAAGTTGTGTTCCAAATTTAGTAGATTTCACAAATTTTGAAGTTCCAATGAGATTTTGTTTAGGCGTAGTACCAAAAATAGCCACCGGGTGCCATTGAATTTAATTGTATGCATTCTGCCATAACAAATTAATACATTTCTATACAAATATCACTTCTGTCACAAAATATGGAACCTTGAGACTCAGACCTTTCTGACAATATGTGTTTTGTCAAGATTAGAAAAGGTTTTGATAATAAATTATGAAAGATGATGCCCAAAAGGAGAGGGGCCTAATAAAAAATAAAAAACGTTTCTATGGTAACGCAATGTCCAATTTCAAAACTGTTTTCACAGGATGAATTCTGAGTTCGTAAGCTATTAAATGATACCTAATTTATGATAACTACTAAAATATGTGATATAATAATAATAAAAAAATTATATATATATATATATATATATTATACTTTTTAGAGGACTTCTTACCTTACTGTTTAAAATATAATTATCTTTTTTTATTGACAAATACTAATTGTTTTATTATCAACTTTTAGCACTAAAAACCAAAGTTTCAATTATTAAAAGTGTGTGCGTCGAGTTTTTGTGACAAAGGTCAGAAACTCCTGTAATGACGTTGATTTTTTTTTTTGAGGCGCACTCTTGTCATAAATTCATATATTACTGTTCATTCATAATTTGTAAAAAAGAAACAGTGCCAAAATATCTATTTAGGAGTCTTAGACCTTTCCAACGATATATAGCTTGTCATGACTAGATCAGGATTTAATTGTAATATAGTGAAGTAAATTTAGATTTAGACAAGTGACAGTTAAGGGGTTAAATATATAGAAGCAAATGTGTGTGTATATATATATATATATATATATATATATATATATATATATATATATATATATATATTAGGGCTGTGCCATATCATACCGTCCACGATAATACCGGTATAAAATTTTACATGATAAAAAATTGTCATATCGCGATATTGATGATATGATGACGTATGGCGTATTTACGTTACTTAGCGCGCGCACAACAAAACAGCAGCATGTCAGCCTCCGGATCAGATCAAGATTTAGTTCCTAAAAAGGGAGCTACTTCAATAGTATGGAAGTTGTTTGAGTACAAGAGGTCAGATCTCCAACAACACAATTTATTTTTTTTGTCAAATATGCATGAAAACTCGTTTCACCACTTCCCTACTAGCGTACATTTTGCATTCGCCTAATCTTCCTTCAGAGTTTCCGCAGTTCGGGTACAACAGTCAACACGATTAAACTCTTTCTAAGATGATTCAATGTTACTATTATTATATTTGATCTGTAAATAAAAGGTCTATGGTTTCGCATAAAACAACTTTATCTTGCTGGACTTTATTGCTGTAACTAAATCATCATGTTACTTTCTACCGGCCGGGTGTCGGTTAGAGCAAAACACTAGAGTCAGAGCACTATTGTTCATCACGCGCACAGTAACTGAAATGTAAAACTGTTAAAAGAAAGGACTCAATAAACGATTGCATAGCTAGATACTGTATATTATACAGTATTTATTTCCCAATTCCTTTGTGCTTTGAACTGTTCAGTGCGGAGTACTCGACGCGCTGCGACTCCGTGTTGCTTCAAGCGCATCATTCAGCGCTCGGGATGCGCATAAGCGCTGTGCGATGTATTGGAGCCTTTCATATCATAACACTTTTGCGCAATGAAAGATTATTAATAGCCTTTGTTCTGTCCTATCGATCATATGTTGCTGCCTCATTAAACAGCTGTGCTATACATTTTAAACATGTCTCAATTTTATAGTAGACTAGTCTAGGATATAATAATTAATCCTTTTGATTTTTGTTACCTTGTTTTTTCATAAATGTACAATACAAAGAGCAATGTGTAATGTTTTACCAGATTTAGTGTTACAATTGTCTCTTATTTATTCCCCACTAAATGTTTTTTCCCTAAATATTCAGATTTTATGCAATTATTGTATAAATTAGGTATTGTATACCTCATTTGATGCTAATCCAAAAAAGATGCAAGGCAACTGTTACATTTGGAAGGTTTGTTTGGATTGCCGCTGTTTGTTTACATTTTTTGTACTTCAAAGTTTAGGTAAATTTTATTAGGTGACAATATTGTTCAGGCTTCTGAAGTTATTGTTAATATTGTTAATGTATTACTGTAGTTATTGTTAAAATAAAATGATAAGGAGTTATGTTATACTTTTTTTTTGCACTTATGCTGCTGCCAGCCAGCTGCAATCACCAATAAAACATTGTTTCATATATATTTTTTCTATATCGTGATAAATATCATTATCGCAAATATTCTTGAAATATTGTGATATAATTTTTAGGCTATATCGCCCACCCCTAATATATATATATATATATATATATATATATATATATATATTTATATATAATAATTATACACAGTGCACCCACATATATTATGTAAACACAAACTTTTATTTTGAATGCGATTAATCGTTTGACAGCCCTAAATTGCGGCATACAAAATTACTTTAATACGAGACCCCCTTCAGTATTCACATCTTAATAGGATAGTTCACTTTGAAATTAATTTTTGGTATGTTTTAGCTTACCTCAAGGGGTACACCTGCATCTTGGATGCCCTTGAGGTAAGCTAAAACATACCATAAATGAATTTCAAAGCGAACTATCCCTTATAATGTTGCTGAAAATCCCATAGACTTGTCGCTGGATCTGCATTAATTGTATTTCTTTGCAGAAGCGGGAGAAGGAAGGAGAAGAAAATGGAGGCGGACAGAAAGACGACAGCAGTCAGAAGAAGGACTGTGCGGTGGACTCGTCGTTTGTGTTCGGGCAGAATATCAAAGAGCGAGCGAAGGTCAGCACCGACTCACCTTCGTTCTTTATTCACAGCTGCAAATTGGCACCCTCGGGAGTGTTTGTGTTTACGCTTAAATTCTCCTTTTTGTGTTTTTATTGAACAGTTGGATGAAAACAGCACGTCCAGTGACTCCACGCAAGATTCTCAGTCTGGCGGCACCAATTATTTCTTACAGTACATGGGCAGCGCTAGGTAACTGATTCAATAGACCTCTCTGAATCCAATTGCTGTTCGCTCTCTGGCCCGGGAACTATGTCTTGTAAATCTGCTTCTGTTTTACAGCTCCAACAATGCCACAAACAGCTCGGATAAAGGCTCCAAGTTTGTTTTTGGCCAGAACATGTCTGAGAGAGTACTAGTGAGTGGATTTGAACCATAGACACATTTTTCTATTTGAAGGAGTAGTTCAAGAATAAACCCAATTCACCCAAAAATACAAATATTTTACTTGGCGTCAAAAAGAGAAGATTAGCAGAAAGTCCAAGCTGCTCTTTTCCATACAATGAAAGGAGGAGGTGACTCCACAAAAGCACCACAACAAAACAGATGCTAACCTATTCGGTTTTCATTTTGGGTATTTCTTCAAATATTTCAGCAAACGCAAGTTAAAATACAGTAAATTAATTGTTTTGGAAGTGGTGTCAGAGGTGTTTTAACCCTCTGGGGTTGTTCGTTTCAGAGTCACACTCGGGGTGTTCGGGTCCAAATGGACCCAAAGGGCGGGATTCATATTTAAAAAAAAAAAAATCATGATTTTTTTTTTTTTTTTTATAATATTTTTTTCTTTTCTTTTTTGGTGTTTTGAAAAAATTTCGAAAATATATTTTTTTATAATTAGTTTTAATGCAATAATTATGACAAAATTTCCCCCCATTGAACATAATAGAAAAAATATTTAAAAAAAAAAAATATATATATATTTTTTTTTAAAGCTGTATTTCATTTTAGAGTCAAGCCTAGGCCTCATAAAAGCAATTTTTGAAATGAGATGGATGCCATCTGGTGGACAAACTAAGCATTTTAAAAATGCAAAACACATGTATAATCTGAATTTTTTTGTGTGTTTGTGTATAAAAGTGTGTTTGTGTGTGTGTGTGTGTGGATGTGTCTGTTTTGCACTCTTGATGTTTTATAGATTCACCCCTTCACTGTTGTGTGCTTTTTTTCAAGATTGTTGCTGATTTGTAGATTGTATGCACAAAAAAACTCAGTATTTTCACATTTTTGCCAATTTCCCATTCATTTTCCATGCGGGTCCATTTGGACCCGAACACCCCAAGTGTGACTATTTATTTTACAACCACTTAGACTATTCACATCCTGTCCCCAATTTTTTTGGGTGTTCAAATACCAAATACCAACAAAGTCACCAAATTTCGGACCATTCCGAGGAAACTGATTTTTAAAAAAAAAATTATTTAAATTCTTCGGGTCCATTTGGGCCGAACAACCCCAGAGGGTTAAATATAGTTGTGTGTGTGTGTGCTCTTCCAGAGTCCCCCGACAGGAGGCGAGGCGCCAACAGAGGCCATTAAAGACAGTTCGGCTCCAGCGTCCGAGCCGTCGTCACAAGAGGCCACGCCGGAGAAAAGTAGGTTCCCTTTCACATAGCATGAACTACATTTATACACACACACACACACTTATATTTATATTAGGCAAGTTTATTTATATAGCATACACTATGGTGATTCAAAGTGCTTTACATAGAAAGGAATTAAAATAATCACAAAATAAAACAAAGGAAACTTATAAAAGTTATAAAAGGAATTAAAAGAGATATGATACAGTTATAAAAGGAATAAAGAGGTATCATATTTTATGTAATCATGGGCCAGTTGTTCAAAACATTTAATCTGGATCAAAATGATCTGGATTTGGAAATCCCATCCCGGTTTTTCAAAGCAACATTGGACCGGATCACCCTGATCCAGATACACAGTTTTATGGATTACCAGTGCTGTAAATGGGACAACATGTCACAATGTGGGCTAAGAACAGGTAGAAGAGCCAACATGGGGTCACTGTAAGTGTTTCTTATTTTGAGACAAAACACAAATGGGGACAAGATCATTTTACTATACTGAATAGCTTAATTGTTAGCCTATGTCTACTTTATCACTGTTACAACGGTTACACAAGTCAAGTGCAAAATATAAATAAAAGTATATACACTGAATGATACAAATGTATTATTTGAGCAATTTTAAAGTTTTACTTCATTTTCTTCCTGAAATCCACCTTGAAATCCTACCCCCTGTCGGGATCAGGATAATCCTGTTTTTTTGGATCAAAGTTATCCAAGTTTTGAACAACACAAACTGAAGGTTTGATCCAGATTAAAACTAGGATTGGATTCCCTGATCTAATCTGATTTCAGATTCCTTCTTTCCCTTTTGAACAACCCATTTTCAAGATTTGATCCAATCCGATAACCAAAATCCGATCAGCTTACCTTTGAACAACTGGCCCCATGGGATTTTCCCATGGTGATTACACTGTGTCTGTCACATTATATGATATATTTTTTTTTATAAATAAAGTATTTAATTTAGATAATGTTCGATCGGATCACAAGTGGGACGACATTAAATACAGGTGCAAATGGGGTTTAAAATGTTTCGAGCTTGTCCACTTTCAAGCAATACAGAGCAGAGGTGATGAAAATGCATTCAGCTGGATTGCTTAAAGGAGTAGTTCACTTTTAAAAAGACTTTTCCTGATAATTTACTCACCCCCATGTCATCCTAGATGTCCAGGTCTTTCTTTCTTCAGTCGAAAAGAAATTAAGGTTTTTGATGAAAACATTCCAGGATTTTCTCCATATAATGGACTTCAATGGGGTCCAAACGGTTCAAGGTCCAAAAGAGAGTTTCAGTGCAGCTTCAAAGGGCTTTAAACGACACCAGACGATGAATAAGGGTCTTATCTAGCGAAATGAGCGCTCATTTAAAAAAAAAAGTAACAAAGTTTAAGTTTGCACTGAAACTCTCCTTTGGACCCCATTGAAGTCCATTATATGGAGAAAATCCTGGAATGTTTTCATCAAAAACCTTAATTTCTTTTCGACTGAAGAAAGAATGACATGGACATCTTGGATGACATGGGGGTTGACAGAAGTGGTTGAAAGTGAATAAAAGAAATGGATTAAATCAACTTCAACTTGTGATCTGATTGTCTGTGATATAATGGTGCTTAGTGCATCATTTTGTTTTCAGTGAGAATAAAAAAAAGACTAAATTCTGAAAACTTCTCATATCCGAGTTGTACATGTATTTTGACATTGGTCATCCCAGAATCACATTATATTGTGTGCTGTTTGAATATTAAATAAGTTTTGTGATTGGATGTGACATGGCCTAATTAATAGCTAGGTCTTCCCCATAGTAGAGTTATGCTACGTTCAGTTCATCCTGACGTTTTTCTCTCTGTGCATATATCAGATCACAGTGTAACAGAGTCTCTGGAAGAGTCAGCAGCCGCGTACACCAAAGCCACTGCCAAGAAGTGCATTCTGGAGAAGGTGGAGGTCCGTACGGGAGAGGAGGCGGAGAGCAACGTTTTACAGGTGGGACGATGTTTCAGAGTCGCCTTAGGAGAACTGTGGGCATAAAGAGATTCACTTAAACCGTCAACATCTGTTTTCAGCTTTCATTTGCAACAGAAAATAATAAAACTCATCGTTCAGTCAGTAGAAAGTTCACATTTCTGAATTCTTTTATAAGCGCATTACTATAAACTTATTTGCTTGTTTTTATATACAGAGACGAGTCATAATTATTTTCCGTTGTAATTGACAGCCAGCTATGTTTCCTAGAGCTCAAGTTGTATAAACCTGAAACCTTCCTTTGATCATTGCAGGCTATTTTTCTTCCTCTCCGTAATAAGATGACCTGCTGATAATGAGCTGATTTGTACCTCGTCTCTCCACAGATGCAGTGCAAGTTGTTTGTGTTCGATAAGCCAGCTCAGTCGTGGGTGGAACGAGGCCGCGGTCTGCTCAGACTGAACGACATGGCGTCCACCGATGACGGCTCGTTACAGTCCAGATTAGGTAAGAGCGTCTCTGTGTTTTCGAAATCCCACTACAATCAAAAGTTCAGCTGGTTGAGGCGGCCGAATATGGATCAAATTTTGATTAGAGAATCATGAGTGGAGAAGCGATTCTTAAAGGAGTAGTTCACTTTTGAAAAAACTTTTGCTGATAATTTACTCACCCCCATGTCATCCAAGATGTCCATGTCTTTCTTTCTTCAGTTGAAAAGAAATTAAGGTTTTTGATGAAAACATTCCAGGATTTTTCTCCTTATAATGGACTTCAATGGGAACCAAACGGTTCAAGGTCCAAAAGACAGTTAATAACAGTTTCAGTGCAGCTTCAAATGTCTTTAAACGACACCAGACGATGAATAAGGGTCTTATCATGCGAAACGATCGGTTATTTCAAAACTTATTCCAAAAATGTAACTTTTCTAAGGACAAATGTTAGCCTTGCTCTATTCTGTGAGGCGCGTTTACAACGTCACGTAATACGTAATTACGTTCAAAAGGTCACGGGCGACGTAGCCTGAAGTACAGAATCAAAATCCTCCGACATCGTTGTTTTTAGGGCTGGGTATCGATTCACATTTCAATTTCGATTCGATTTCGATTCGCAAGCTCTCAGTTCGATTCGATTTCGATTCTCGATTCGATTTTCGATTCTCGATTCCTGATTTGATTCTCGATTCAACTATAATGAAGATGTAATACAAATCCTATATTTATAATTTATAAAAAAGAACAGTGGACATAAGTTTACTAGTGGTTAAGTAATACAAGAAAATTAAGAGCCATAAACCTATATATAAAACACTTTTTATTTTAGGTACACTAATTGCATACAAAGATTTTGATGCAATATGCAAAAAAGAGTCGCACAGAACAGTCGCACAGCTTGATCAAACAGTATCATGTTATTTTATGTTTAAGATAGATATAGATAAATAAATATATAAATATTTAGACATTTTTTACATTGATCTTACCTAAATGTTAATGTATTTTTTTTGTTAAGAGTTTATGTATGGATGCTTGATTTCAATCTTTGAATTAAATTAAAAAAAAGTAGCACAAATAAATACAATAGAATAAAGACACAAATTAAGAGACATTTTGGGGTAGTTTTTTGGGTATGTCAGAAATACTACAGAAACTGAATAAAGTAATCCAATGTAAAATAACACTGGATAGTCTTTTTAGTCCATACAAAGGCTATTAATTCTGATTGCTTACAATTAATACTATATTCTGTTGTTATGACAACAGAATTAATGACTGACACAAATGGCTGCGTTCACTTTAAGAACTAGTGCGCGAATCCATTACTGTTTCATTAACTTTCTGTCACACGCGTTTAATGCTAATTTAAGACATTACCGACTGTCTTTACGAGGTTACTCACCAAGACCAGAGTTTTGACATAATGTCGCGTGTTTTAACTGTTAAAGTGATATAATCCAGGGATAAAACTTTTGTTTCTGGCGAGCTGTTTGTGAGGCAGATTTAGGCTGTGCACGCAGTGAAAGAAATCTCTGAGAGTGCGCGAGCACGGGATGGTTAACATTGCTTGAGCAAATAAATGATAAACGTTAGTTACGATCATAGGTCACGATGCAATGCTGGCCCGATTGTGCAAGTGATTATTCCGTCGTGTCCCGACTCCTGAACGCGTGTGTGTATCGACAGCTGCAGCGCTTGCCTAGTGCAGAGAGACGAGAAGATGCAGCACCGCGTCCGCGAGCCCTTTATATGGAAAAAAATCGATTCGTGGCCGTTGAGAATCGATTTTGAATCGACCACATTTTAAAAAACGATTAATCGAAAAATCGATTGTTTTGCCCAGCCCTAGTTGTTTTACCTTTTAATTCCTTTTTTGTAAACGGCGTTTGAGTTAGTTTTCACGTTCAACCTATGCGTTCAACTTGTAAACACTCTGAATCTGTACTTCTGGCTACGTCGCCCGTGACCTTTTGAACGTAATTACGTATTACGTGACGTTGTAAACGCGCTTCACAGAATAGAGCAAGGCTAGCATTTGTCCTTAGAAAAGTTACATTTTTGGAATAAGCTTTGAAATAACCGATCGTTTCGCACGATAAGACCCTTATTCATCGTCTGGTGTCCTTTAAAGACATTTGAAGCTGCATCTGAAACTGTTATTAACTGTCGTTTGGACCTCGGTTGGACCTGGTTCCCATGGAAGTCCATTATAAGGAGAAAAATCCTGGAATGTTTTCATCAAAAACCTTAATTTATTTTCGACTGAAGAAAGAAAGACATGGACATCTTGAATGACATTGGGGTGAGTAAATTATCAGCAAAAGTTTTTTCAAAAGTGAACTACTCCTTTAATAATGCATCTGTGATTGTGTGTGGTGTACAGAAAGAAATAATTTGCAATATTCGTCCAATATGTACGTCTCATTGCACCAATTCCACTAAGAAAATCAGTAAACATAATACAATAAATGTATTCAACTTGAAAATTAGGGATGGGCAACGATTAATCGCATCCAAAATAAAAGTTTGTTTACATAATATATGTGTGTGTGTAGTGTGTATAATTAATTTGTATATATAAATACCCACACATGCATGTATATATTTAAGAAATATGTGCATGTGTATATGTTTTATATATATTTATTCACAACTAATATTATATATAAATATAAATATTTGATGTATTAATAACACATTTTTCTTAAATATATGTGTGGGTATTTATATATACAAAATAATTATACACACTACACACACATATATTATGTAAACACAAACTTTTATTTTGGATGCGATTAATCGTTGCCCATCCCTAATCAAAATACAGTAGTACAAAGAATAAACAAACACTCAAAACACTAGCGTCTGGTGATGACTCATCACATTAGTTCGACACATTACGGCCGAAATAAACAGTAAATTACCGTTCACGTGCACAACACATATTATTGTGGTTTAAATATATATTAGAATATCGTGCAAAAGTTCATTTATTTCAGTAATTCAACTTAAAAGGTGAAACTAATATATTATATAGACTCATTACATGCAAAGTGAGATATTTCAAGCCTTTATTTGTTATAATTTTGATGATTATGGTTTACAGCTTATGAAACCCCAAATTCAAAATTAGAATATTGAGAAAAGTTTTTCATATCTGTCAGCCATAATCATCATAATTATAACAAATGAATGCTTGAAATATCTCACTTTGCATGTAATGAGTCTATATAATATATTTAAGCTTCGTCTTTCTCATCTTCCTCCGTGTGTTTTGCAGTGATGCGTACGCAGGGCAGTCTGCGATTGATTCTCAACACGAAGCTTTGGCCTCAGATGCAGGTGGATAAAGCCAGTGAGAAAAGCGTTCGTATCACAGCCATGGACACCGAGGACCAGGGAGTCAAGGTCTTCCTCATATCGGTATGACGGACACCTCCATAACGCCTCACACAAGAAGGGGATTGGTATTTAGTTGTATTTGTCAGTGAATTAATGCAAAGGTAACATGCATAACTTGCTTTAAAAGTTACATTTTTGTATCAGGTTTTCTTGTCGATTTAATAAATTATTTATCTTCATAAAATGCATTTATTTTAGTTAAAATCATATTTATTTTTTAATATTTAGAATTAAAAGTAATATATTTGACTTGTATTTTTAATTGCAATTATTTTAATTTTTATATAAAAAGGAATTTCTTAATTTTAATTATCTTATTTTTTCTGAATGTATTTTAATTGATCAATAATAAATATTTTCATTCTTTTTTTTTTTAAACAAATTTAAGATTTTTCTGATTGTGTCATGGAAAAAGCCCATTATTTACAGGCCTTATTAGTAGGGCTGTCAAACAATTATTCGCATCCAAAATAAACGTTTGTGTTTACATAGTTTACACACATGCTTGTATATATTTAAGAAATATTTTCATGTATATAGATTTATATATAAATATTAATATTTTATATATAAATAATATAGTTTTCTTAAATATACATGCGTGTGTGTATTTATATATATATATATATATATATATATATATATATATATATATATATATATGTGTATTTATATATATATATATATATATATATATATATATATATATACACACAAAACAATTATACACTGTGCACCCACATAAATTATGTAAACACAAACTTTTATTTTGGATGCAATTAATCGTTTGACAGCCCTACTTATTAGTCAATGAAATCAAGTGATAGACATTTGCACGAGGATATGTATGAGAATGTAAATTTTACACGCTAATTATTCTCAGCTTTAAGATATTGCATCCATTATAAATTGTTTTGTGTGTGCACTGCAGTCTATAAAATAATTTTTCCATTAATCATCCAGTCCTTGTACATTCATCAGGGACTGGGAAAGTCATGCAGATGTTGTTTTTGGGAACCCTGCATGATCTGTGATGTGTGTCCTCAGGCGAGCTCTAAAGATGCGGGTCAGCTGGCCGCCGCTCTACACCACCGGATCCTGGCCCTGAGGAGTCGTGTGGAGCCGGACACTGAGAACACACCCGCCCCGGCAGAACCAGAGATCCCACAGTCAAGCGACGACGACGAACCCACTAACAACAGCAGCGCCACCAACTCCACCGGCACGGGGAACTCCACCAGCAGCGGTACGACTCTTTCATTTGACTGTGTTTCACCACAACGTATGAAGCATTTGTCTCTGCAAAGCACTTTTTCACTTTTATGCTCATAATTTGAAACATTTAGAGTGCATAATTTATTTGAATACAGAAAGTACAGGAGGTTTTTAAATATATATTCATATATATATTTTTAAGTTTGCATATTACGGGACTTTTAATTGTAAAGAAGCCTAAAATACACAGTCTTTACTTCTTACAAAAATTAATAAACATATTACACATTGTTAGCTAATGCATAACTAAATATTATCAAACAAGGCTTTAGATGGATCATTTTGATAACACTTTCTATTTAACATGAACTAACAATGAATAATAGTTCTACAGTATTTATTGATCTTGTTAATTTCAACATTTGCTGACACTCTTAAAATCAAGTTGTATCTTATTATTTTTTTAATGGACTAGTTAACATGAACAGACTGGGCCATCTGACCAATCAGAGCAGAGTAGACCAATCACTACAGACTGGGCCATCTGACCAATCAGATTAGAGTAGACCATTCACTACAGACTGGGCCATCTGACCAATCAGAGCAGAGTAGACCAATCACTACAGACTGGGCCATCTGACCAATCAGAGCAGACCAATCACTACAGACTGGCTCATCTGACCAATCAGAGCAGAGTAGACCAATCACTACAGACTGGACCATCTGACCAATCAGAGCAGAGTAGACCAATCACTACAGACTGGGCCATCTGACCAATCAGAGCAGACCAATCACTACAGACTGGCTCATCTGACCAATCAGAGCAGAGTAGACCAATCACTACAGACTGGGCCATCTGACCAATCAGATTAGAGTAGACCAATCACTACAGACTGGGCCATCTGACCAATCAGAGCAGAGTAGACCAATCACTACAGACTGGGCCATCTGACCAATCAGAGCAGAGTAGACCAATCACAACAGACTGGGCCATCTGACCAATCACAACAGACTGGGCCATCTGACCAATCAGAGCAGAGTAGACCAATCACTACAGACTGAGCCATCTGACCAATCAGAGCAGAGTAGACCAATCACAACAGACTGGGCCATCTGACCAATCACTACAGACTGGGCCATCTGACCAATCAGAGCAGAGTAGACCAATCACTACAGACTGGGCCATCTGACCAATCAGAGCAGAGTAGACCAATCACAGCAGACTGGGCCATCTGACCAATCAGAGCAGAGTAGACCAATCACTACAGACTGGGCCATCTGACCAATCAGAGCAGAGCAGAGTAGACCAATCACTACAGACTGGGCCATCTGACCAATCAGAGCAGAGTAGACTCAGAAAGCAGGGATTTAGAGAGACTGACCTTTCTGAAAGGGTTCAATCAAGGATTGAATGTACTGTAGGAGACTCAAAAACAAAATTAGGAACCTTTAAAAAAAACTGTAATAATATCCCAAATATTCAGTAATTAAAAAACTGAACAGCCGCTTGTTTTACTGTATATTTGTGAGTTGAGCTCCTCTGTGTTCTCTCTCAGGTAACTGTGAGAACAGCGAGACCCCAGCGGGCGAGAGCACATAGCATCATGAAGCTCTGCTCCAGCCACAGCCGCCCACCTCAGCGCAGGCATCTCTGCGGACAGCCCAGTCAGACCGGTCCGAGGACCCCTGGGACTCACCCAAACTTCTGTAGTTCATTTTCCCCTCCAACATTTATTGTAAATCTGGAGCTGTTTTTTTTTTTTTTATCGTTTCATTTGTTTTTAGTTGTTTTTTTTTTCCTCTTGGACTGCAAATAAACAAATTAAAAAGACAACAAAAAAAGAAAAAAGGAGAAAAAAAAATCGAGACTTTTCCATGTATGGCTTTGGACTTGGTTGCTCATCATATTGATGAGTGTGAGGGTGTTTCTCTCTCCGTTTAAGACACGGAATCGACAAGACTGCAGTTTCTACCGTGGGACCGTTTTTTACTCATTCGCTCTGTCTCTCTCTCTATCTCTCTCGGCTTCAGACCACTTCATCGTGACCTCGCCGCATCATCACACTTATCGGCCAACCAGCTGGCCGGTAGCATCAGTCACCTGACCTATATCCCCTGTGTTCGGTGTAGTTGTACCATTTTCTGATTTCTGCCAGAGCGTCTCCTGGATGTTCACTTTCCAGGACATGATGACACTTTTACTAGTCTGCTAAGATGGTAGTTAGATTTCTCATCGGTGTTAACCAATAAAGGACTGAACCAGCACACGGACCCGTGCTGTAGTCAACCTGTTTCTAGACCTCGCCCCTGTAAAAGAGGAAAATCGTCTCTTCACACATCAAATTGAGTTGTGTAGCTTCGATAATGTTTAATATTTCTTTTTTTAGTTGAACTGATGAGAATTTAACATTTAAAGCAGCGTCTCTGTATGTTTTTATTTTCCATATTCTGAGGGTTTGTATTGTTTTGGCCTTTTTTTTTTTTAAATATTGATTTACTATATTAACTTTTTATCCATTTTCATGTCGTTTGGAGATGATATTTCTTCGTGTGTTGGAAGTTTGAGTGCATTTAGACAGGAAAAAAAAGGACAAAAAAAAAAACTTGTACCCTTGAATGTTCTGTAAATTTCTATGCGTATATTATCACTTACTAGCACACCATGTCTCCAAACTCCTTTACAAAATAAATAGTAATATCAAAGTAAAAAAAAAAAAAAAAGATGAAACATTTGAAATAAATTTTTGTCTTATGTCAAATCGTGGGCTTCACTTTCTCACAAGGAAGAATCATGTGATTTATCTTTATGAGGTTATGGTGATTTATTGCAGTTTTTAAATTTATGGGATAAGCATCCAAAGTTTAAAGAAAATGTATTTTGCATAATGGAAATATCTTCACAATGCAAACTTCTTAATAGTTTAAAAAAGAAAAATTAGAATATCGTGCTAATTCAAGTTAATTTCAACTTAAAAGACGAAACTAATATATTATATAGACTCATTACATGCAAAGTGAGATATTTCAAGCCTTTATTTGAAATATAAAGCCTTTTCACAATATTTTAATTTTGACTTTTGGGTTTTCATAAGTCATAATCATCAAAATTATAACAAATAAAAGCTTGAAATATCTCACTTTGCATGTAACGAGTTTCACCTTTTAAGTTGAATTACTGAAATAAATGAACTTTTGCAGGATATTCTAATTTTTTGAGTTTCACCTGATGTATACTACCGTTCAAAAGTTTGGGGTGAGATTTTTATTTTATTTCATCTCATACTCGAGGTTGCATTTATTTGATCAAAATATTAAAAACAATTGTAATGTTGTGATATTTAAAAGTATTTAAAAATGCAGTCTTCGGTGTCACATGATCCTTTAGAAATCACTATAATATGATGATTTGCTGCTCAAGAAACATGTCTGATTATTATCAATGTTGAAATCAGTTGTGCTGCTTCATATTTTTGTGGAAACCGTAATCTTTGATGAATAGAACATTGAAACAAACAGAATTTTTTTTTTAAATAGACTCTTTTGTAACATTATAAATGTCTTTACTCTCACTTTCGATCAATTGAATGCATTCTTGCTGAATAAACAGTTTGAATGGTAGTGTCTTTAGTTTAGTTTTAATTGCCAATTGCTAGTTGGTTGACAAAACTCTGTGTAGTGAGTATCACTTTTGTTCTACTTGTTTTAATTGAATCAATAATCAGACTTTTTTTTTTTTACCTAAAATGAATTATGACATTGAGGTGTCATGTTGCGAATGTTCAGCAGATGGCGACAAACTCAAACATTACTATAAGTTTCCAGCCTTTCCAGCTGGTGCCATTTAACAACTGATTAAAGGGTGTTTGTCAGAAATCAATAAAGCTCTTCTGAAGCTGACGTCTGACAAACCCAGATTTTGACTGGCTCTCACGCTGTTTACTTTCGTGTCCGGGGGTCAAAGGTCAACCAGAATCAGATGGTTTTGTGAGAGGGACTTCGACTTCTGGGAACAAGCAATGTGTGAATCATTAAGACGAGGTGTAGCAGTCAAAAACCTTTAATTAGACATGATTTCTACATGTAAATAGTTTACAATCGGCACTATTTCAGTGTTATTTCTAATGACAAATCGAATGCGTTTGATTGGCGAGCGATGATGATGACTACAGCTTCCATGCGTTCTTCATCATGGTGATGAAATACTCGTCGCTGTCAATAGAAGCGCTGACCCCACTGTAGTAGTTCACAAACTCCTCCAGCGTCACCTATCACAGGAAGAGAAAAAGGTGTGTTCATGGCATGTTGTAATTTAGACTTTTATTCACATTTAACTTTAATCAACTCGCACATCAGTTGTGATAAATCACGTTTGAGCTTCTGCGAGAACCAATGAGGTTCATTCTCGTGTTACGCATCACGTTTGAGCTTCTGCGAGAACCAATGAGGTTCATTCTCGTGTTAAGCATCACGTTTGAGCTTCTGCGAGAACCAATGAGGTTCATTCTCGTGTTACGCATCACGTTTGAGCTTCTGCGAGAACCAATGAGGTTCATTCTCGTGTTACGCATCACGTTTGAGCTTCGGCAAGAACCAATGAGGTTCATTCTCGTGTTAGCATCACGTTTGAGCTTCTGGGAGAACCAATGAGGTTCATTCTCGTGTTACGCATCACGTTTGAGCTTCTGCGAGAACCAATGAGGTTCATTCTCGTGTTACGCATCACGTTTGAGCTTCGGCAAGAACCAATGAGGTTCATTCTCGTGTTACGCATCACGTTTGAGCTTCGGCAAGAACCAATGAGGTTCATTCTCGTGTTACGCATCACGTTTGAGCTTCTGGGAGAACCAATGAGGTTCATTCTCGTGTTACGCATCACGTTTGAGCTTCGGCGAGAACCAATGAGGTTCATTCTCGTGTTACGCATCACGTTTGAGCTTCGGCAAGAACCAATGAGGTTCATTCTCGTGTTACGCATCACGTTTGAGCTTCTGCGAGAACCAATGAGGTTCATTCTCGTGTTACGCATCACGTTTGAGCTTCGGCAAGAACCAATGAGGTTCATTCTCGTGTTACGCATCACGTTTGAGCTTCGGCAAGAACCAATGAGGTTCATTCTCGTGTTACGCATCACGTTTGAGCTTCGGCAAGAACCAATGAGGTTCATTCTCGTGTTACGCATCACGTTTGAGCTTCGGCGAGAACCAATGAGGTTCATTCTCGTGTTACGCATCACGTTTGAGCTTCGGCAAGAACCAATGAGGTTCATTCTCGTGTTACGCATCACGTTTGAGCTTCTGGGAGAACCAATGAGGTTCATTCTCGTGTTACGCATCACGTTTGAGCTTCTGCGAGAACCAATGAGGTTCATTCTCGTGTTACGCATCACGTTTGAGCTTCGGCAAGAACCAATGAGGTTCATTCTCGTGTTACGCATCACGTTTGAGCTTCGGCGAGAACCAATGAGGTTCATTCTCGTGTTACGCATCACGTTTGAGCTTCGGCGAGAACCAATGAGGTTCATTCTCGTGTTACGCATCACGTTTGAGCTTCTGCGAGAACCAATGAGGTTCATTCTCGTGTTACGCATCACGTTTGAGCTTCGGCAAGAACCAATGAGGTTCATTCTCGTGTTACGCATCACGTTTGAGCTTCTGCGAGAACCAATGAGGTTCATTCTCGTGTTACGCATCACGTTTGAGCTTCGGCGAGAACCAATGAGGTTCATTCTCGTGTTACGCATCACGTTTGAGCTTCTGCGAGAACCAATGAGGTTCATTCTCATGTTACGCATCACGTTTGAGCTTCGGCAAGAACCAGTGAGATTCATTCTCATAATACGCATCACTTTTGAGCTTCTGCAAGAACCAATGAAATTAATTCTTGTGTTACGCACGAATTTTGAGCTTCTGCAGGAACCAATGAGGTTCATTCTCGTATTACGCATCACGTTTGAGCTTCTGCAAGAGGTTTGCATGTCAAGCAGGTTTGGTTGAGCTTCTGTTTATGTTTTCTGATCAATTTTATATGGGAATAAAAACCTAAATTAAATCTTTTCATAATATATAGTGATCAAGTCTCTTAATAATTTGTATATAAAATATATGAAAGAATTGTATTAATTTATAAAAGTTATTAATTTCTTAAATTAATTTGTCTTTAGTAACCGTTTTGTTTTTGTCATATATTTTAAATACAGTAAAGGTACAGGTACAGTAAGTTAAAAGTTAAAATCTCTGCCACATTAAAAAAAAAACAGCTAAATGAAATCATAACTTTAGTTAATTATGAGACTAAAAAAAATAAACATAAAATTCTATATTTTATAAGTCTTAAAAAATATGACAGTCATAATTATGAAATGAAAAGTGACAAAGTCATGAGATTTTTTTTAAAATGAAGACAAAAAATCATAAATTCAGATTTAAAAAGTCACAGTCGAAATTATGACAAACAATTAAATTACATATTAGGTCATAATTATAAGATCTTCAGCAGTTTTATAGCAACTGTTTTGTTTTTGTATCTTTTTGCATAGCTAGAGATATGCTTTTAGTAGTGGAAGTGATGCTTATGAAAAAGCTTCGGCCTACACCTTTTCGGTTAATATAATGTACAATTAGTATGGTATTGTGTATGAGGAGTAAAATGAACACTCATGATGATGATGATGATGATGATGATAGTAATATCTAATCTCCAGACACTTATTAAGACTGTAATGCAGGAACCTTTCCATCCTTGTCGTACGGAGAGTCGAAGCTGTCGAGGAACGAGTGGAAGACTTGTTCTTCTGTCCACTCTCCGCTCTTGAATTTGGGGTGATGTTTGCTGTTGTAAACCCCCTGCAGATCTTCTACAGTCACAACACCGTCGCCTGTCTTATCAAGCTTCTGGAAAGCCTGACCGATCACCTGCCTCCGCGCACTCGACATGGGCGGCTGAAGCAAAGACACGGATTCAAGTGGTTGGTATATTTCACTGTGGATTTGGTAAATCAGTTGAAATTTCGGTGCAGGCTTGTAAGTTATGGACCCGACGATAAATTCTGATTATTCATTCTGATGCCTGATCTGTGATCAGTAATTTCTGATAATGATTCATGCACAGTCAGAGGTTCTTCGTCTCAAAATCATTAAATTTAAGTCAGTAAATCAAGCCAGTGACTAAATGGTTAACTTTACTTTGTTTCTCTTAGTACACTCTAAAAAATGCTGGGTTGTTTTAACCCAATTTTGGGTCAAATATGGACAAACCCGAAATGTTGGGTTAAAAATGTAATGTAAAAATTTAACCCAACGGCTGGATTAGTCCATATTTGACCCAAAGTTGGGTTAAAACAACCCAGCATTTTTTAGAGTGTAGCATGAAAATAATTGGTTGTTTAAATTGTGATTTAATTATATACAGAAAGCGATCAAAGAACGCGAGTTTATCTGTGACTGAGTTCTGGACTCATGCTTCAACTTCAATTATAATCAATGACGCTGTCTACACTGCATATTGAATCTCTTATTTACATTTCTGCATCCTGGAAACGTTTGTGTAGTTTCTTACCCTTAGTTTCTCCAGAAACTCATCAAAGTTGAGGGTGCCGCTTCCATCCTTGTCCATCAGGGAAAAGATCATTTGTGCTTTGTCCTTCCCCACGGACACGCCGTAGTTCTCCAGCCCCTTCTGAAACTCCTGGAAGTCCAGAGATTTACTGCCATCATCGTCCATAATGCGGAACGTCCTGGAAACAATATTTATGTTCGTAGTTTAAATGTTCGACTTAGACATATTTTAACCCTCTTGTTTGAACCCAAATTTGGGTCAAATATGGACAAACCCAAATGTTGGGTTAAAAATGTAATTTAAAATCTTTTACTTTCAACTGTATTTTTTTTAAATTGCATTTTTAACCTAGCATTTGGTTTGTCCATATTTGACCCAAATTTGGGTTGAAACAACCCAGCATTTTTTTAGAGTGTACTTTTGTAAAAGCTGAATGAAATAGACAAAATTATAATTTGAAATATTGATTTATCATCGTATCATCTTATTAGGTGAATTTTATCAAGTACATGTCCAAGTCATATAACCTATCAAATAATATTATATTAAAAAAATGTGATAATGTGACTTTAAGTCATAAGTATGGAAAAAAAAAGTCAAAATTATGCGATGAAAAGTTGTAAATTGTGACTAAAGAGTACAAATTATGAATTAAAATGTCATAATTGACATACAATTTGAGATTATGACTTAAAACGTAGGAACAACAACTCAAAAATAAAGCATCTGGGTGCATTATGGGACAGCAGGGTGAGTTTAGCCCATTTTTACTAGTGGTGTCTTTAAAAATGAGCACTTTGATAACTAAAATATGACCCATTTCATTTTTTAATTATGTTCATTTAGGTTTTAATAATTTGTAGTTTGAATTATTTTAGTACATAAAGTTAAACTAAATGAAAACACACACACACACACATAAAAAAAATAATATAATACTGTATACATTTTTTTTTTTTTTTTTAAATGGTTTTCATTTCAGGTAACTAAACCCTGGGTCCCCATCACTGGTTCAGGCTTCCTGGAGTAACCTGAGGTTAATTATCTCAAAATTAATAATTCATCAACAACAACTTTCCCATAACCAGACCTAAATGTTAACCACTGCCCCTCATCACCTCAATGTTTTCTCTCTCTTTGGAATTATAGGATTTACATTTACAACATTTATCATTTTTAAAGAGATCTGAATCTGTCCCTCACCTCCCGAGACCCTTGATCCCCGCGGAGCCCCTGTCGAGGCACTGCTGGCGGAGCTCGTTCACTGCATCTGTGGCCATTACTCTCTGGATCTGCAGTCTGTGCTCTCTTGCAGCTTCAGGTTGGGCTGTGAAATTAAAATATTACAATTATTATATACAATAATTCTACTTTTAGACAAATCACAGCTTAATGTGAGCTTTAATTATATTGTACACTGGATGCATTTAAGATATTTACACCAAAGTCTTTTTCTGAAGTGAACTGAGGTCAGGTGGTCGTCCTCAAGACGTCACGTACAAGGAAGTGCTTTGATGTTGGGCTCTGTTGGCCTAGCGATTTCTGTTGGTTTGGAAACATAAACTCAGAGAATGTCACCATGGCAAATGTAAACATAAACCGCCATAAAATAACGATTGTTACAGACGTTATATATTATTAATCTTTCTCTTGATATTTTATAATGAGCAAAATCCTAATCTCAAAATAACGCACTGCTATATAATCATCACATTTATCAGTAAACATTTCATTATGTGAGGAAATATTAAACAAGTTAAAAAAAGAACAAAATATGAAGCTTATCTTTTAAGATAATTTCTTTTATCGTGTATAAAGTAAAAAAAGTGGTTTAATATGGATATTAAGTTAAATTAAAATACATAAAGGAAATATTATACCTGTATCAAGCGAGGGTCTCTGGAGGTGTGTGTGCAGGCTCTCAGTCTCAGGTGCACATGCTCGTTTCTCCGCCCCTCCAAACCCAACTCTCCTTTTGATTGGCTGCAACGCGTGTCAATCATCACCTTCTGCGTTCATCGTCTATGTTAGCTAATATTTTTTTATTTATTTATTTGATTAACATTTTAAACCTATCAATAGCCGAGTTTTAATTACCTTGGTGAGCATAGTTTTTGATTAAATACCAGAGTATTCAATATTATCAATATTATTTCCGCCGTTTTTTTTATATTATAAAACAATATCAATTCATATGGAATCACATTCAGAGTTTAATAAAAGTTCAATATATATATTGTACTAACAGTAATCTATAACCATTTTAGCGGAAACTACCGGTACCAAAATAATTGTGTACAAGGCGGGAATAGTCGATCACGTGATGCTGAATCACCTGAACGTACGATTAGCTAAATGCTTCTCCAAAATATGGTCTACTGGTTTAAATCAGACACTTAGCAACTGATAAAACCATTCGTATTTACCACGGTAAACTACAACAAATAGCCTACAGGTAAAGAGAATTGTCTAAACAAACCCTATATTACTATGGACTAGTTTGTAGATTGAGGTAACTTAGTTTGTTAGTCAGTGGATAGAAACCTGTCAAAACCAGGTAACGTTAATCTCATTCAAACAAGTCCAAATTTACTGTCTCAAATCCTCAATGATAATTTTCATTTGGTTCACATTAGTAGTTTTTGATTGTGTTATTTTGAAATATTATCCATTAATGTTCTTGACAGGTTTCATTAGATTCAATGTCTTAATATGGTAAACAGCTGGAAGTGGTGGTGTTTTCTATTCAGATGTTTGTATTTACAGTTTTATTTACAGGAGAAGCAATTGAAATGCTATTAAGTGTTTTCATCTGTTGTAGAAGTGGAAAGAAACAGACGTGTTTACTGGTTTTTAACATAGACCAGCATTAGAGGTTCATTGGATTCATGTGCAGCACCAGTGATGATGATGATGATGTGGCCAGAACAGCCACAGGATGAAGTGACCAAATCTGACAAATCACCCTGCTATGGGGTAAGTGTTTACAGCCAATTAGCAACAGTTGTATTTGTGGTAATTTTCAAACATATCAAGCTGCTCTGTTGATGTTTTCTCTGCACCAGTGACGGTATTAACATTAAGTGACAGGACATCTGATGCACAGAAGCCAGTAGAATAGTAACACATCCGATTCACCTACTTACATTACACCCTAAATTTTGTTAGGTAAAACTACACACTTTCTGGTGTGTAGCAGACGAGTAGACAAGCTTTGGGAGTGGGACGCACTATCACCTCATACAATTGTCTGTAACATTTGCTCTTTGTCGCAGTAAACTGGCCTGTCAATCATCTTGTCTCAGTTAAAATCAACATTTATTTTCCTAGTGTCCCAGCAGGGCCTGAAGTTAATTTTTTCGGCCACCGGCCACTGTGGCAGGTGGATTTAAAAATTCACCCGCCACAGAGACTTTTTACCAGCCATTTTTTTTTTTTGCCTCATAAACGTAAAAAAACAAAAAAAAACAAACAAAAAAAACAGGAATTTCACAATATTGTTCTTTAACTTGTAAGAACACACATTTTAGTGCTGTCAAGTAATAATAACTCTAATAACATACATAAAAAAAAAAAAAAATTTATTCATTGATTTTGACAGACACACACACACACACAACATAGGCTAGTATATACTCAACAGATAGACCTACCGCAGCTCGTAAACAAATCACACGCGGCTGTGTTGATGGCGGATTTAGTCACGTACAGGTCTTACTCTTAACAGCTTTTAGTTACAGCGTTCAGGAACGGTTAAATATGAACTAAATTAATAATGTTATTACTGATAAAATTACCGGGTACCGGACATTTTCTCACCGGTTCCCAACTCCCAACATGCACAGTTGCACACGCACACACATCTGTGCAACTGTCATTGTACTGTAACCTACAACAGCGACGCGTTACATTATCTCATCCCATCTCATCAACAGTTTAATACTCGCACACGTAGTCAGAAAAAGAGCCTCATCTTCTTTCTGATCGCATGAACGTTACGAAACAACAGTCGCTGTCATAAATCAGCCGCTCACGAACCTTGCCATTGCCGCCGATTGTTCACTTTGTATTAAAATGTCTTCTTTACTTTTATTTTTCTCATCCTCATCTTTTTGTTGGCTGTTTGTTTTGTTTCAGCTGGCCTCTTTACCCCAGTAATGTGCCGCCACATTTTAGCTAAAGTCCACCGCAATAGCGGACTTCGTTGAAATGTAAAAATCCTAATGAATCACTCAATTCTCATTGGCTACCCGCCAATGTGGCAGGTAGATTGACAGTGTTACCCGCCAATAGCAAAATTCACCCGCATTTGGCAGGTGGTCGGGTGTTAATTTCAGGCCCTGTGTCCCAGAGAGAAATGCAGAAGCACGTCAGCAACGCGTCTTTCCTGCGGAGACTCTCATCATATTAATGCATAATGATGCATTTAAAATTTAATGGCCAAACAAATCTTTATAAAAGTCCACATTGTTATTGCAGATGAAATATAACACGGATAACATTAAATACATTTTTTTTATCAGGTTAAACTTTGGTTAGTCACTCAAACCTTTATGTACTGTAGGTCGCGCATGTTTCGTAGTTTTTTTTAACACTTTTTACTCGTGTTTGTAGTTCCTCCTCCAAAACGCCGTCGTAGCCTATATACCATTCAATAGGTGTCATAATCGCACAGTCTACATACTGTACATGTCGTACCCAAGTTTATTAGCTCCATGTCATACAGTGTGATTTGTAATGATCACACAGTCTGTAGCAGCGTAAGATTGAAGGTTTCATCCAGTGTTGTAGTCGAGACCACTTCACTCGAGTCCGAGTCGACACCGAGACCAGAGTCCGAGTCGACACCGAGACCAGAGAGAGTCGAGTCCGAGTCAAGACCGAGTCCATAGAGAGTCGACTCCGAGTCGAGTCCGAGACCAGAGACGGTCGAGTCCGAGTCGAGACCGAGACCAGTGAGGGTTGATTACCTAATTTACTTTTATTTACTTAGAGAAATCCTTTTTTTTTTTTTTTTTTTTTTTTACTGAATTTACTTAGAGTTTAAAAAATATGATCAGTTTAAACTTTAGGGTAAAAAGGCCACATAGTAGGTGGTGTTAAAAGTAATTTTATTACAATTTGTCATGCGCAGTTGCGCACTAGAAAATCACCAATCACTGGGCGTGTCAATCAATTTAAAGAAATATTTTATTAACATACATTAATAATCATGAAAAATATTTTTAATTGAACTCGAGTGGACTCGGGAATAAGTCCGAGTCCTAAAAAAAAAAATGTTCGAGTACGAGTCAATTCCGAGTCCAAATGGACACGAGTCCATGACAAGACCAAGACCATTAAAATATGGTCTCGAGACCGAGTCCGAGACGAGTCCGAGTCTCGAGTACTACAACACTGGTTTCATCATCAATCCTCAGATTCCAGGACGTCCAGTTGTCATTGATTACTTGGTGGATTTCCAGTTTACATTTCTTATTTATTGATTAGAGCCCGACCGATAAAGGATTTTGAAGGCCGATGCCGATACAAATACTTTTGGGTTTTAAAATCCGATATTCCAATATATCGGCCGATATTTTTTTTTTTAATTAAATATTGTTGGATTTCACACACGTGTAAAAGAAAAGCTAACTTTTCTGCACAAGATATGTTTGATACTTTTTCTCTATGTCTAAATGTTCACTCCTCGCAAGTATAATTTACATTTTACAATGCAGGGACTGTAACTAGAGATATGCTAGTTATAAATACAGTAATCATTACTTTATTTAGGCAGAAAAAGTTCATTGTGGTTTCTAAGCTCATTAATTTTAACGTTAGCGGTCTTCCACTGATGATAGTGGTGGTTAGCTAGTCTATGATGAGCCATAATTTAGCAATAGATAACGTCATACATCAAACATACATTTTCAATATAACAGGCCAAGAAGAGATGATTGAAGCGTGTTTTATTTTATTTTTTAAATATTCGATTATCGGCCATTATAACTGCCGATACCGATATTATGGAAAATGCCTAATATCGGCCGATAATATCGGCCGGCCGATATATTGGTCTGGCTCTATTATTGATTTAACTAACTTTACTTCAAGGGATATTCAGAGCTTTGGAAATCTTCTGCTATCCGTTTAACCTTCTTTATGCTTTTTAAGTAGTTGCTTGGAGTGATGTTTTTTTCTTAATGGTGTAAGGTCAGCTACAGTACTTGGACTGACTCACTAAAAAGCTTGAACTTCCAGATTGAGGTGTTATTATAGACTAGACTACACAAGTGATCTACTATTTATGTGACCTGGAAACCCAATTGGCTGATGATACAGGTGTTTCATATTAAAGGCGGTGAATGCTTAGTTATAATAGATTTTAATTCTGTTTATTTTAGGGCACTTTGTAGAATCTGTTTTCACTTTGACGTTTATGAGTCATCTTCGTCATCTTCTTATTTCTGTTCTTGTTTTTTTTTATCGTCCTTGCATCACCCCAATAGCTTACACATCAAAGCTCATAAACAAGATCTCTCCCACCAGAATTGAATTCTTCTGTTTGTGCCCTGAAGTTGCGGCGTTGTAAATATTCTGTCTACACATGAGCATAAACAGGAAAGCGAATTTAGAAATTCAAGACAAATAAGCAACTTTGTTGTTGTAAGCTGGGTATGTTTATTCAGCTGACTTTAGAAATTCCATTTGGCACAATTGTACAATAATAAATAAGTTTCTGTCTCCCTCCTGAAATATCTAAATATAAATGTAAAGCATTTTGCAATAAATATGGTTTATCCACAATACAGATGCACTGCATCGACATTTCTGCTGTTGGTGTGAAAAATCCAACACTCCCAAATGCTGATCATGATTAGTTGACATGGGAAATGTAACACACATGCACACACACACACACACACACACACATTTGCATTCCTGTAATACTGCCGCACTTTCAACTCATTTTTACACACAAATACAGACACTGAAGTACTCCACTCCAATATAAATGGACAGAAGTAGAGTCACTGAACCCCTTGTCCTATTTGCATTATCTTTTTTTCAGAGGAGGACAATAACTTTGCATCTATTTCATTTCCGTACATGCATTTTTATAAAATAAGAATTTTTATTTGCATAGACGACACTGATGCAGCCTGGTCGAAACAAGTGATCACGTTCTGTATCCAATTAGCAAGCTTAGACACAGTTTAATCGCTTACTGGGGTTGCATTGGCAAGCTGCCCTAAATTTCAAAAAAACAAATTAATGACATATTTTCTCATCTACCGTAGATATTTCCACAGGGCAGGATGTACGTATTGTTTAAAATTTAAAAGTCTTCGTGTGTGTCAATTTCATTTTCAATCAGAAGATTTGTTTTAATTTGCAATTCAAATATATTAATGAAAAAAAAAATGAAAAATTTCCACTTGAATTGAAATAGAATTGATCTATGTAAAATGACTGCATGCTCCGTTAGCTGTTACCTTGTTTTTACAGTAATTCCATTAGCTTTGAAGGAAAGACGTGTTTAGGGCTTGATGGATCCCGGCGTGACTCCAATCTCATTTGTAGTTTTGTCCTTAATTACTTCAGTGTTATTCAATTAGACCAGTCTTTTTCGGTGAGAAAGAACAACAAGGACAAAGTCGTCGTCGTTTTGGGGATTGTGCCTCATTTGACTCAGACCAAATTCAACTAGCCCATATCAGATTGTTCTTTGCACTTTGTATACAAACCAGATTCGTTTTATGTTTCTGACTGGGGTTGAAGCTTGGGATACGGTGTGATGTATACAGGGATTTAATTGTAATGTAGCTTTAAGAAGACTGGCTGCACTTTTACAATATGTTTCTGAAAGGACAAGGCTAAACTTAACGCTTAATCCTGTATGTCTGAACAGCTTAGATCTGTCAACTCCACCATCAGTTCATCTTCACACATGCAATTATCTATTAATTGTGTTTGACAGATTTCATACTCTGTGATTAGTCCAGTACCGAAAGAACGTTTTCTAATGAAAGGGTGAAACATCTATACTCTTAAAAATAAAGGTTCAAAGGGGTTTTCAGCCTGGTGTCATAAAACACTTTTAGGTAATTGGTAGCTTTAGGAAAACATGGATCTCATTAAAAATTTGTCCAGGTCACATTTCACCCAAAAAATCAAAAGTAAATATGAATTTTTATTAAGAAAATGAAAAAAACAAAACAAAAAAAAAATATGCACATTTTGCCAGCAAATTCTCATTATCGCATTATTCTCACTTTTCATTATTTTTGTTACTGCAATATAGTATTTTTTTATTTAAATCTGCATAAATTAAAGGTGGTACAAATCATGCAAAATGTATAAATAGTTGAAATAATGCATTTCTTTTTGCCTTACTGTAATGCGAACGAGTGCAATGAAAAACTCATCACTTCATGTAAAATATATATTGTTTTGTCTTTTGAGTTTCAATGACCTACACATGTTCTTGACTGGTTTTCTAAAATTTAACGTTACGTACTGGTGCTTTATAAGCCAGAAACAAATACGTTGATCTGAATAATCAAGAATTTTATTTCATCACCAAAGAAAAAGGGACTTCTTAAAGGGACAGTTCACCTAAAAAAATGTATTCTGTCATTAATCACTCACCTTTATGTCGTTACAAAGTAAGTTCATCTTTACAACACAAATGAAGACATTTTTGATCAAATCTGAAAGCTTTCTGTCCCTCCATTGACATCTACGCGACTACCACTTTGACGCTTCAAAAAGTTCATAAAGAGATCGTAAAACTAATCCATATGAATTGATTGCTTTATATGAGAACAGATTGAATTTAGGCTGTTATTCACATATTGATCAGTGAACATAAACAGAAGCTCAAACGTGATGCGTAACACGTTGGTTCTTGCTAGGGGTGTAACGATTCACTCGTTTTCTCGATGCATCGATTATAAATCCTGGCGATGCATATGCATCGATCCTGAAACATGTATTTTGAATCGTGAATCGTTTATGTACGTGAATAACCGATTTAAAAGGCTAAGAATCGAATTAATCACGATTTTATAGCGATTCAGTGGTTTAAAATATATAAACACAACCTTAAAGTGTTCCTGGTACAAGCTGCCTCACGCATTGGCCGTCATCCACATTTGATTGGTTTCAGGCGCTCACACACCCCTGATGTCTCACGCGGAAGCCCGGTCGGTCAAATGCCTGAAAGACGAGTTTATCTTTCTACCTGTTGAGCTAGAAAAAAAATCTCCCGGAATCTAGAGCGAGCGTGCATACGAGACAGAGGTTGTGCTCCAAACCGCGTATCGCGCGTTCACACACGGCTGCACGCACTCGGCAGAGAGGGAAAGCGAGCGAGAGACCACCTTGCGTGTACGGAGAGTCCATGTAATAAATGAATGAAAGCGGTTTATTTCATAGTGCCCACGCAATGGCATGACAGCTTTATCAATGGCTTGAGCGGTTTGCCTCAAAACTATTGCTTTCTCGACAGAGAGCTCAAACATGGACTGCGCAAAAATCTGTAGTTAACATTATGAAAGCATGAGAGCTTTGGGACCGAGCGCGAGCAAAATCCAGTGAAAAGATGATAACGAGTGCACTGAGAGGACGCAAAAAAATGAAAACGTCTCCATTAATTTGTGCATGTAGTCATTTAATGCAATACTTTAAAAGCCTTTTTCAAAATATTTGCTACTTGCAAATGCTAATTTGTAGGCCATTGAATTTTTTTTATAATAATATATTCATTAAAATTAAAAACAAACATGAACTAACATTTAACAATGGACAAAATCCCCACTATCTGATCCCCGAAGGCCGCTGTAGGCTAATTCAAACCCAGACAAAGATGGGTGAAGCATTGAAATAATACTATAATGCATATAAAAAATTAAGAATCGAATCGAATTAATCGAATCGCATCGAATTTGTATGTGAATCGAATCGAATCGTTCTGAATTTGCACAAATCGTTCATGAATCGAATCGAAAACCTATGAATCGTGAATCGAATGGATTCGCTGTCTTCCCAAAGATTCACAGCGATTCACAGCGAACATGATTGAGCTTCTGTTTACCACAACTGATGTTTGCGTTGATGAATATTTATGAGTGAATAAAAGCCTAATTGAAATCTTTGAATCACATAAAGCGATTGTGTCTCATCAGAAAATTTGGACTAAACCGTTCAATGCTCAACTATGGCTCAGTTTACGATCTTTTTATGAACTTTTTGAAGCGTCAAAGTGGTAGTTGCGTAGCTGTCAATGGAGAGACAGAAAGCTCAGATTTCATCAAAAATATCTTCATTTCTGTTCTGAAGATGAACGAAAGTCTTTCAATTTCATTTTTGGGTGAACTATCCTTTTAAGAGGACAGGTCTTTGTTTAATGTAAAGTGCTACAAAGAATCATTGAAGAACCTTTTTTTAAGAGTTAAATGTTCCATCTTTATAAATAAAGGTTACAATTACTTGAATGATAAATGTATACGTTTGCTGTTGAAAAAGTCTAAATCTGGAAGTACTTTCCAAAAGACAATGTATCTCAAGTTGATCATTGTCTAGAAGAATGTAAACATGAACATGTTCATGAGAAAAATGAACTTTTAAGGTCTTTGAGGGTCGACACCTTTGGGAAAACATTTGAAGTTGTACTTTTTCCTACTGGATTTTGGAAATGGGTGGCCTATTCCTACTTTAAATCTAAATATTTGGGTATACATTGTCTCAAAGATGAGGGAAAGTGGGATATGATCAGACGTGCTTTGGCAAGGCTTTAAGGTCAAATTTTCAGGGCTTGATGTATAGTGTGCTTATACGTTTCAAGTGACAATGTTGTTTTAGGTAATTTCTATCCTTGAAGACTTTCATTAGAGAAGCATTTTTCCACATGTATACCTCTGATTCATATTTCTGACTAATGTAATCCCAGGAAGTGGGTGCGGTAGAACAAGATTCATTGCATGTACATTCTTCTAAGAAAACAAACATAAAAGAAACGAAGAAAGAAATTAGGTAGTTTTCACAGCTGTGTTGCACTTCATACTTCAGTATTCAGATTCGTAACAAAAGCGAGCAGCGTACAGTTGTCGCTGTAGCCCTCTACCATTTATATATATATATATATATCTTCGGATAAATACTATTATATTTGTACTTGTTCTTCTGCAGAAGTTTCCAGTGGAAGGCAAAATGAGTCTCCCGCCAGCTTTCGGGCCCATTGATTAAACCAACGATCCACCTTTAGTTAAAGTCCAGTGCCCTGCACTAATCATAAGTGCCAGTGTCCACTGAAAAGGCAGAAACAAAACTTTTGAAGGGGTGTGCATAAGACTGACGTGACTCCTTCATAATCATGACAGAACACATGCCATAAATATGAAGGAGGTTTTATGCATGTTTATGACAACTGTCATTAAGTGTCATTCGCTCAATTATGACATTTTTAATGCAAATATGACATTGTTTGAGATGTCTTTGTTAGGGCATATTGACAAACCAATACATCATAAACATGACATAGCAGAGTAATGATCAACCTTAAGAAACCACTTAGCTTTATAGGTTAAAGGTACAATATGCAGGATTTTTGCAGTAAAATATCCTAGGGCTGTCAAACGATTAATCGCATCCAAAATAAAAGTTTGTGTTTACATAATATATATGGGTGCACTGTGTATAATTATTTTGGATATATACTGTATATAAATACACACACATGCATGAATATTTAAGAAAAAAAATATTATTTATATATAAAATATTTATATTTATTCATAATATAAATCTATATACAGTATATACATGAAAATATTTCTTAAATATATACAAGCATGTGTGTGTGTGTTTATATATATATATATATATATATATATATATATATATATATATATAATAATGATTATACAGTTATACCAGCGCCATCGCACCCTGCTTCACACCACAGTCATATTAAAAACATCAATGTATTCACTCATCCACAAAAGATCCATCAGCTTGACGACAAGATTCATAATTCTGCTTAATGCGGAATATACGTCATTAATATACGCCTTTGTTATTTTAAGAGGTTAGCGACCCCTAGTGGCGAAACAATCTTGCATATTGTACCTTTAACATTACATTAGACTGTCATTGGCTTTGACATTGGCTGTCATGAGGCCATTATAACTGTGTCATGAATATTTTTCGTGACCTCAACTACAGTGGTACAAATTCAATTTGTTTTTAAAATGTTATAAATGTTAAATGGTTTCTTAAGTTTGATCATTAATCTGCTATGTCATGTTTATGACATGTTTATGATTGTCTTAGTAATGTCAAGTTGTCAAATAATGTCATATTTGCATTAAAAATGTCATAAGTGAGCGAATGACACTTACATAAAACATTACGCACCCCCCTTCAGGTAAAGTGTTTTTTCCTGTGACGAACTTTCCACATGGCTTTAGACAATTCAGGCCTTTTCTTTTGTGTTTCATGCATCACTTTTCTGTACCTTTGATTCTTTCCATGGTGGCGTACCGGACGGCATCTTTTTGTTTCTCGTTCTCGGATAGCGTGTCACACGGTCGCCCTTTCCAAAGCTCCTATGGAGTTCTGAATCATTTTTGGGTATTTCTAAGGTAACGTATAGACACACTCCCTGAAGTTTCCACAGCTCCCCGAATGTCATACGCAACCGCACGCTCTCGCAGACACGTTCTGGATTGTGTAGAATCTGTCCTTGTTGTCAAAGAAAGACATTTTCTTCTCGAACCTCGTAGGCCGACAACAAGGAGTGTAGCGCGCCTTGTCTTTTTTCCCGTTTTCCCGTCCACGCCGGCCTTTTTCACTGGAGCCGTTATTTAACTGCATGTGCTCCATTACAAAGTCATAGTTGCGTCTCTCGTGGATGCACTTCCCACTGCAGTATCTGAAGCGCACTGTCTCGTCGCTTTCGTACCCGAGCCCAAGCTCGCTCACCGTGAGCTCGACCTCATGCAGAGAGCACGGTTTTGGGCCTTTCCGTGCTCGTTTGGTTCTCCGTCCGGTCTCGGTTCTCATCCTCCTTTCCTTTCGGTCCACCAGAGTCGCAATCACCTTCTTCAACTCGCCCTCGGTGAAGCTTTGGAAGAGGTACGAGACTAGAGGAGGAAAAACACCCAGAGGAGAATGTTAATGTTTGCTCTTCCATAATATAATTCAAGAGACTCAATTGAGTTCTTAGGCCAGAAACGTACTTCACATCAATGTATGCTTTCCAGATTTTTGCTAATGAGCCGTTAAACATACTTTGTGTTTCTGTGGCGGAAACAAACCTCAGTTCTCAAGGGGCGATTGAGTTACCTTCGAATGTCTGTGTCATTAAACCAGAGCTTGGATAATTTACCTTCAGTTCCATCTGGAGTTTATTGTGGGATTTTTCTTTTTAGAATAGCGGTTTTGGATTTATGAGTAAAGTAAGGTTCATTACTATCACAGTTTTTGTTCTACGACATAAATTATACACTATTAGGTTTCAAATGTGAATTTTGAAGCCACTCTTTGTCTGTTTTTTTTTGCTAACAAGTTGTCGCAAAAAAAGGTTCAATGGGGTTCTTTACAGAACTAGGGTTCTTGATTCGAATTTATAGAACATTTTATGCCAGAAAGGTTCTAAATACGAATAAATGTTTAATGGGTGATTTCAAATTATTTCTAATAATACACAGAACCTTTTAAGGTTCTATATAGAACCTATCAGCGCTATGTATTTGGATTGGAACCCCTAAAAGGTTCTATACAGATAAGGTTCAGTAATAAGAACCCTTTAAGGTTCTTTGGAACGACAAAAAGGTTCTATTTGGAACTTTATGGGTTCATTCATTATCATTTGTTTTGTCCTTTCCAGATTAAATATTTCATATTATTGACAAACATCAAGACCCTAAAATGTATTTATGAATGCATGTGAATGATCACAAAATACAAGATATGTGGATTATATTTATATAATTTATGTAGTTAATCAATATCACACGAAGAGTGCCATTTCAGTTTCTCCTCCAAAAATCAGCATGATTAAATGTGATATTAACAGTTTAATAAACAATAATCTAATTACAACCTCAAAATGTTGCAGTATAATGTAATATATGAATGAGTAATAGCCTATAAAGAACCTTTGTGCCAAAAGGGTTCGTTCTTGTCATTATAGAACCTTTTTTTACCATAAAAGGTTCTTTTGAGTTGAGTAAAGAACCCTATGCTACATATATAGAACCCCAATGAACCCTTTTTTCTACGAGTGTAAAGTATGTTATTGAGCTGCTTAATTCATAAAATGTAATTAATTAATTAAAACTAGATTTATTCTAGATTAAATCTAGAATAAATTTAATTAAATGGATATTTTATCTAGATTTATTCTAAATAAATTCATAAAATGATGACATGATGGAAAGGTTCTATATATGAAGTGACTGACGGAACACTTTAATGTTCTATTTAGAATTTTTTCTTTTAAAAGTGATGTAAGAACTACAGGATATGTAGCAATTTACAAACTACTTAAGTTTTTTCAAAAATGCAGCAAATTAACAAATTCATGTTTGAGTCTGACTGTGTAATTTACAGTGTGTTGTTGTGGAACAAAATGTGAAAGTCTCTTTTTGTTAGCCTCAGAATTTATTTTACTCAAATGAAAACACAGGAAAGTCTTGAGGGAACTCATTAAACTGCCAATTCTCTTCTGGGTTTTGCCTACAAACTCAACAACTCTATATGGGGAACTACAGTAGCTATAAATATGCTAACAATAACTATTAAGATTCTCTTCAAATTGTTTCACCTGTCTTTGCTAATTCCCGCTATAGTCAATCTTGTGGCAACTTGTGCTTGCATAAAGTGTGTTTTAGACCTTAGTAGTGTTTGCGTGAAGTATAACTGTCTTAGATGTTTTTACTAAAGTTCCTTAGAGGTAAAATGAGACAGTTGTTGAAATACTGTAAGATTATAGACCTTATTGAGGATGGAAAGCATATTTAATTTGACACAAATGAAAACAAGCCTGAAGACTGTTGGGTTTAAACAAGTAGTTCATTCAATAGGCTCATCAGTAGGTCTGTTTGAAAGTGTGTTTCGAATCAGTTATTGAACATTTTTTATTACCGGTATATATTATATTTTACATACATTTTTATTGCAAACTCAAACATTCTAGCTGGCTTGCATTGAAGCAGTTAAAATGACTGGAAAGCATCATTAAGAATGTGTTAAACTACAAACCAAACTAATGTTTCGCATTATATATTTTTGTTTTCAAGGAAAAGTGTATTTTTGAATTTATGGTTTTCTGGCCAGAAACAAAATCCTGATTGTTGAGCTCTGGAGTTAATCTATAGGACTTTGTATATCTTTTGTACTTTCTTTTTATTTTCATCTGCGTCTAATTTCATTTTTACGGGATCTACCCTCACTGTGGTCTATAGAACTATAAAATGAATGTAAATAGGCAGAAAGTTTGGCCTTTATAGTTAAGAATTTGAAATGTTTAATATGACTCTAAAGGAGACGCGTGAGATTAATTATACTCGACGCATCTGCACTGTAAGAAAATATTGTTGGTTTAACTTAAAAAGTAAGTAAGCTGGTTGCCTTAAAATTTTAAGTTGATTGAACTGGAAAAAGTGAGGAGATTAATTTAATCAATAAATTAATTTAATATATTTAAGTTGATTTGACAAAAGAAAAAATGTTGTGAAAAAAAAAATTGAAAATATTTTTTTTACAGTGTGTAGAATTGCAGTCGGTAACCAGCTTTAGCTCTCCATTTGAACTCATTGCTGTCTAGGATAGGGCTGTGCAACTTATCACAATTGCAATACAATTACAGTTCGATAGAAGCTTGAGTCATTTCTAAATTGCTAAAAGCTGCCATATAAAATCATTATTTAATCTCTTTAACATTCTCATCTGTATGCTAAAGATGTTTGCCAATCAGAATTCAGCTAAATTCATGAAATTAATTCATGCTAAAAAACTGAACGCGGATCCACTACAGAACCGGAAGACAATACAATTCTGAATAAAGTCGTAGTTTTTGTTATTTTTGGACCAAAATGTATTTTCGATGCTACAAAACATTGTAACAAACCCACTGATGTCACATGACTACTTTGATGATGTCTTTATTTCCTTTCTGGACAAGGACAGTATACAGGGATGTGATTTTTCCGGATTAATCCGGAATTCCGGATTTTCCGACCTGAAAATGTGACCTACGTAAATCATGCAGATCTGTAAAAAAAAAAAAAAAAAAAGAGGGGGACGGGTGTCGGCAGCCGGAGTGAAAAGGAGAGAATATGAGGACATAACCCATAACCGGCTGACGTGCGTACAGAAAGTTCCTTTCAAAGTATCAACAAGGACGTATTTGCGTTCAGCCAGAGAATGTCTAATTGGTTCAGCTTCGCTCTCGTGCTGGTATCGTTGTCAGTTGACAACATCACAGTTAGGTCACCAGGGCTGGGCGATATATCGATATATTTCAAATTTGCGCTATGATCCTTGCTCCAAGCAAGCTGCTGATTGCTTTTGTATGAATATGTATATCGTGCATTCTGTCAGTTGCAGTCCTGACACCTCCGTCTCAACAGCATTAGTGTACAATGCGACAAATACTCGCAATATTAACGCAGAGGAACGGCTATCTGTTCAGCGAGTTTACAAAAGTTAATTTGCATGTGCTTTAAAGCCTTGTCGGTTAAACATGTCATTCACTGCTGATGCGCTGTTCTGAGCGCGAACACCCGACGTGCACATGCACTAAAAGCTTGTCTAACAGCGCCTGGTTGCTGGACTAAGTTATCTTTCGAGTTTTATTTCGCTAATACTCTCAAATACACACAAGGTTTACATAAGAACATTTGGTTATGTCTAAACTCAAAGCAAACCGAGAAAATTGAGAGAAATCTGCTTGTCAAATGCTCCGTGTATATTAGACGTGTCGCGTACAGGTCTTAAAGTGACAGTAGCCATAATAATACAAATTCAGCCGCTTGTTCTTAAAGGGATAGTTGACCCCAAAATAAAAAATTCTGTCATTATTTATTCACTGTAATGTTGTTCCAAACCTGTATTAATTTATTTCTTGTGCTGAACATTTTTTGAAGAATGTGGGTAACCAGACAGTTGCTGGTCCCCATTGACTTTCATAGGGAAAAATTTACTATGGAAATCACTGGGGTACATCAACTGTTTGGTTACCGACATTCTTCCAAATAACTTAAATAACTTAAACAGAAGAAAGAAACTTTTTCAGGTTTAAAACAACTTGAGAGAGTAAATGATGAAAATTAAATTTTTTGGGAGAACTATCTATTTAATGTTAATTAAACAACAAAACACAGAGGAAATCACTCACTGCTCTTGACTGAGAACTGTAGCTTTAATAAGAATCAATGTATAATTTATACAGTGAAGACTATATTTGACTTTGATTGAACATTTGCTCTCACTTTGCGGAAAAGATATTGGGATATATATTGATTGGAGGGAGGGAGGGAGGGGGGGGGGGGGGGGGGTACATTTTCCTGCTTTTTTTGTCCTTTGCCAATCACATGCCTGAGTATACCGGACACACATTTCCAATGGAGGGACAGAAAGCTCTAAAATATCCTAAACTGTGTCCTGAAGATGAACGGAGGTCTGACGGGCTTGGGACGACACGAGGAAGAGTCATTAATGACATCATTTTCATTTTTGGGTGAACTAACCCTTTAAGTGCTCAAAGGGCTTGACCTGCACATTTTGTCTCGGATTCACCAGCTTTAAATCTCTATAATGGTCAAAGTTATAAAGTAGGATTACGTCCATCTTTAATATGGGTTTAGAGCATTTTTTTTACTGACCTTTCGATACTCCATGTCAATAGTTCCTATGGTCCTAACACTACACATTTTGTATGTCTCTAATTAAACGCCTGATTTTAAGTCATTATTACGTCTTTAGAGACACCAAGAGGGGTGTGTCAGATAAGAGAAAGATACAAAATGTGTACTAGGTTTAGAAAACCTGTCCTATGTGTAAGATAAGAATAGGTCTGCTTGTCTGGATGTGTTTTAGGAAAATTCCTTTCGCGTGTAATTGCACACATGGTTGTATTTCAGTTATAGCTGCCTCATTTTTTTTAAATTAAGGGATTAAGATCAATTTCCAAAAGGTTGATTTTTTTTTTTTTTTATTCCTCTTCTTAGTCAACTTTAGCATGGGTGTGTTCACTTATGCCAGAGACTATTTATATAGAGACATGCCACTTCCTCAATCCTTAATACAACTATATAGGGAAAACCTGTAACACCAAAGATGGCGGTTGTTTGCATACACTGTCAGAAAAAAAGGTACGAAAGCTGTCACTGGGGCGGTACCTTTTCAAAAAGGTACACTTTTGTACCTAAAGGGTGCATATTGGTACCATAATTGTACAAATATGTACCATGAAGGTACCAATATGCACCCTTTAGGTACAAAAGTGTTTAATGAAGGTACCAATATGCACCCGTTAGGTACAAAAGTGTTTAATGAAGGTACCAATATGCACCCGTTAGGTACAAAAGTGTACCTTTTGAAAAGGTACCGCCCCAGTGACAGCTTTCGTACTTTTTTTTCTGAGAGTGTAGGTCCCGCCCCTCCTGCTGGACAGCCAATCGTCTGCTTTTAACAGTCAAGCCGGGAAACATTTAAAGGGTTAGTTCACCCAAAAATGAAAATTCTGTCAGTATTTACTCACCCTCATGTTGTTTCAACCCCGCAAGACCTTCGTTCATCTTCGAAACACAAATTAAGATATTTAAGATATTAAGATCACTCCTGCATACTAGTCCATAGGCTTCTTGAGGGAATGACACTTGATGGCATCTAAAAGTCATTAAAGACATCGTTAAAATAGTCCAAGTGACTACAGGGGCTCGATCATAAGTTTATCAAACGTCGAGAATACATTTTGTGCGCAAAAACAAACAAAAATAACGACTTTATTTCAACTATTCACTTCCTTCTCCATGGGCCTGTAGTCAGTTAACGTAGTGTGATTGCGTAGAGCTACGTCACACGTAGGCTCACTATTGGCCGACGCTGGTCATGTGTGTGATGCGTGTGACGTACAATAACAGAAGCTTACGCTATTAAACTAGTAACCTGACTCGCGCAGAGGGAGAAATAAACCAATAGTTGAAATAAAGTCGTTATTTTTGTTGTTTTTTCCGCACAAAAAGTATTTTTGTCGTTTGATAAAGTTAAGATTGAGCCACTGTAGTCACTTGGACTATTTTAACGATGACTTTTCGATGCCAGCAAGAGTCATTCCCTCAAGAAGCCTATGGACTGTATGCAGGAGTGATCTTAATATCTTAAATATCTTAATTTGTGTTGCGAAGATGAACGAAGGTCTTACGGGGTTGGAACAACATGAGGGCGAGTAAATACTGACAGAATTTTCATTTTTGGGTGAACAAACCCTTTAAGCCTATCGTCTGGTTCCACTGACGCATGCGCACAGTTGAGGTTTGCGACAGAGGAAAATACGTAACTGTTTGAAAAGGCGGGAGATTTGATATGCAGTGTATGTGTGCGTTGTGTAAATATCAGACATCCCAAGTCTCCCGGAAGTTCAACCAAATGACTCGAAAAATGATTTGTTCGAACAGGAGAGTCACAAACGCACATCACAGAACAGAGCAAGGCGACCATTTTAGCTTATAAAACTTAAATGACAGCTTTTTTTTTCTCCATTATATGGAGAAAAATGCTGGAATATTTTCATCAAAAACCTTAATTTCTTTTCGACTGAAGAAAGACAGACATGGACATCTTGGATGACACGGGGGCGAGTAAATTATCAGCAAATTATCAGTAAATTATCAATATTAAAAGTTTTTTTAAAAGTGAACTGCTCCTTTAACATGAGATCGACTGAAACGGTGTTTCACCTCAAGTGAGCTGACAGACGCTGTGTGTGTGTGTGGTAACTGTGAACTGATGATATACGAGGTTTTGTGTGACTGAGCATGTAGTATAAACACAAAGGCGACTGAAGAATGACTTTAAATCCTTCCTGTCATGTCTACGTCAACGGCACCTAATCCACACTAGGAAAACCAAAAAAGGTTTCTCTTACACTCGGAGAGAAAGGTGCCCATGTCCTCCGTGGCTCGGACCGCTCGTCGCGGCGCTGGCTTCCTCTCTGAGGTTGATGATCCTGAAGATGAGGATGATGACGGTGGGGATTCAAGTGCTGAGGCTGGTGGATGTGAGGAATAGCCTGAAGAAATCTTTAAGGCCGTTGGGTAACGTGGCCCGACATGTAACGTGGTTCTCATAAGCAGGAGGAAAAACGAGGCACCAAACAGGATGAAGGCGATGACCTCTTTCCATACCCTCATCTTAGAGCAGCGTGGAGCATTGAAACTCTGAAAAACAGATGTTAAAACAGCCTCATTATTAGCCAACTCATCTCACTCATGTTGTTTAAGTGACTTATAGTTTTTATGAATGTTTTGGATTTTATATATACAGTGTAGGACATTGTATTCTTGTGTTAGGACAACGTTGATTAACTTTTTTTGATATATATATATATATGAAGAGTTCAGATGCAAGCCTCTAAATGCCATTTGAAATTTTCATCTTTAATGATGATTTTTATCAAACTTGTATATTTAAGTTCAGTAATTTCACTTAAATAACAATTAATAGGTAATTATCATTGCCATTTAAGTGAAATCACTGAACTTAAATATACAAGATTGATAAAAATCATCATTAAAGAAGAAAATTTCAAATGGCACTTAGAGGCTTTTGCATCTGAACTCTTCATATATATATATATATATATATTAGAGGTGGGCATAGATTTATTTTTTTAATCTAGATTAATCTAGATTAAAATGGTTCATTTGAATTCTACCAAAGGTAAATAACCTCGCAGGTAGTTTGTAATTAGGCCTAAATATGTTTTATACAAGATTTAACACTGGAATGTTCATATTATATTACAAGATTTAACACTGGAATTATTCATATTATTGTTCATATATAACACTGGAATGTTCATATTAGGTTTTCTTGTGTAATTCTAAACCCATTTGATCTACTTTTTTTCTATGTAACACGAAATCAATTATTTTGTAGTGTCCGGGAAGCTCTTTTTCTTACAATACAAATAAATAGAGAGGAATGAAATATCTGATGAATGCATATAGCCTAATAGAGAAATCAGCTGCTTGAATGACAATTGCTGATGTTATTGGATTTTCAGGTGAGATTCTCAATTAATTCAGTTAACGGATGCTCTGAGATCACTTCATACATTTTCTGTATCCGATCTTGAAAAGGTGTAAATGCCCTCCGAAACTCCGATCACTCAAACCACATCAGAAGGTAGTCTTGGCCACATTCCAGACGAAACTGGACATGTGTAAATGCATCTGGTTGTGTATATATATTCTGTTTTAATATTATTTGTTTTGTTTTTTTATTATATTATATTTATTTGATGTATTTTTGTCATTTTTTTTTTAATTTGATAACTATAATAACCATTGCTCAGACTGGCTTTTTATCCATCTTTGAAGTATGTGGCTTTCTTAACATTTATTGACAGCATTATATGAACTGTAAAAGTGTTCCTGAGCATAGTGTACAAAAAAATGCATGGTATTAAAGGAATAGTTCACTCAAATTACACAGTTTGTCATCTTGTCATTTTGTCTTATAATGTCGAAACCTTTGCATGCAACAAAAGTGGATGGTGATTTATACTTATAAAGACAACATAAAAACACTGTAAGAGTAGTTTGCATGACTTTTGCACATATATATATTGCATATACAGTATATCTTTTTATATCTTATTTTATATATATATATATATATTTATATCTTTTGCTATATATATATATATATATGACTTTTGTATTATATATATATATATATATATAAAATACAAAAGTCATATATATATATATATATATATAAAAGTCTTCGAAAAAATTCACACTGATGTTTAACTATGGCAGATTGCATATGTTTAGATTGTTTTTTGATATTTAATATTGCATGCTCATTCTATATTTAGATTACATTTGCTGTCATCTAACGCTTATTTACATTTAATCTTTAAAATTACTACATTAAGTGTTAAATGCTATCTTTAGCAAATCTTAAAATGAATATATAGTGATTTCTAAATTTGCTTGTTTCATTTAAAAAAATTTAGTGTTTTATTTTTTCATTTAGACCAAACGGTATAGAATTTGTATGTGTGTGTGTATATATATATATATATATATATATGGAATATTTATCAGTATATTTAAGTCATTATTAACTTGAAATCTATTTTGCTTTGTTTTGTACGTGTTGCATCACTATCGGTCATGTGACCCAAAACAAAGGGCGTTTTGGAGCAAACTTAGGACTGCCATCCATCTAAAGGACTATTTTTATACTGCTTTTTATTTTTATTTTCAGAACATGGCAATATAAATAACACTCCATGTTTCTTGTCTGTGTTAAAGACAAAAAGTGTTAGAACAGATGATAACGAAAACTTTGGGTCAACTATTCCTTTTAGGGACTTTACCTTTTATATATTGGCTTCAACCGCATACTTGGCATAGACAGAGTGTTTTTAATAACCCCTAATTATACTGTAAGAATACAATCTAAAGAGTTACTGTTCAGTTTTGAATGGTCACACAGATGTGCTGTGTGTGTATGAATAGAGGTTCTCTCTTTCAAGTCATGAATGTTTCTATGCATTGTGTCCTTTTCCCAATTGATTCCTCATCTTTATGAAGGCGCGTCCTTCATAACATCCACCTGGGTGGAGATCCGATATCATTGTTCACATGCAAGTCCAAACAATTAGTCTTACGTTTCCTGAGGGGGAATCTTTGTTTGTCGAGATGGTCCATTCAATGCAGGCAGATTTGGGATGGTAAACAGACCTTCAGTAGTTGTTGAGATTACACAGGGTGAGATGGATCTAGTTTTTTGCATTAGGTGATGATAACAACGATGAAGTGCTTTCTTCAAAGTTTTGCATGTGGGCCTGCTAGAACGCTCTCCACCAGATATATCTGTTGGGTTTTGTTTGTTTGTTTAGCAATACACCTTAATGTATGCCTGCATGTGTGCACATACTTTCCCTTCATTCTCTCAAAAGACTGCATTCTTTTCCTGCTGGGAATCTCTGTTGTTTTTACAGTTGAACGCACTGATTGAAAAGTCCCACTTTGTTATTACTAGTTACTGTTTTCTCCAGAGTAGGAGGAAAGGGGGAAAACTCTTCCCCAGGTCAGGAAATGGCAGATGAGTAACATTTAAGGACAAATCCAGACCGTATATGCTGGAAGTGTTTCGCCAGATTGACAGTATGGTGGTCTTATTGGGTTAATGGGGGTTTGGCTGTCAAGTCTAGAGTTAATGTGTGTGTCTGAGGTGTAGAAATGGTGTAATTGTTTGTTTTTTATATTGAGCACAAATATTTTCATGAGTGATTATCACTACATCAGAGTGATTCATGTCTGGTTCAAACTTTACACTAAATTCAATAGAAGGAAATATAATCCTAATGCTCTGCAAGATGAGGCTATGACGAAATTAATTATCTAATATGAATATAAACTATAGATGAAGCTTATTTTTAAGACTTGTTTTTGTTTTTATCAATTCTACAAAGACATTCACATTATTGTGATACTTTTTTTAAGAATGTATATATATATATATATATATATATATGTATATATATATTCTTTATATATTATATATGTATGTATGTGTGTATATATATATATATATATATTATGTATGTATGTATGTGTGTGTATATATATATATATATATATATATATATATATATATATGCCAAGTATATATATTATATAAATGAAAATGTAATGAGAATCATCATTAAAAATAAAACTGAAAATGAAATAATGAAAATTTGGCATAATAACAAAAAAAAAAAATGTTTGACTAAAATAACAGTCAAGGGTAAAAAAAAAAAAAATTCCCAAAAATGAAAACGGAAAAAAGGAATTTGGGGAAAAATAAAATGGCCCTCTATCTGTAGCGTCATCTGCTACGTTTTAATTAATTTACATAGTTATAGAAATAAAATTAAAAAAAAATAACCTGCAGGGAACGTTCTTTTGTACTTTTACGTTTACTTTTGTAAGGAAGAAAATACTTTGTTTACCAGTTGTGAAGTTGTGTGACAGTTTTATCATTTTAATTGGCATTACAAAGAAACACAATAGTTACTTTCCCTAGTAATTATTTACTTTTATAATGATTTAACTTCACTGTAAAAAAAATATTGTTGGTTTAACTTAAAAAAAAGTAAGTAACCTGGTTGCCTTAAAATTTTAAGTTCATTGAACTGGAAAAAGTGAGTTAATACAATGAAGGAGAATGATTTAATCATCAGAAACTCAAAATAATATGTTATCTGAACTAAATAAATTATTTAAGTTGATTTGACAAAAGAAAAAATGTTGTGATTACTACACTGTAAAAAAATATTGTTGGTTTAACTTAAAAAAGTGAGTAACCTAGGTTATCTTAAAATTTTAAGGTGATTGAACTGGAAAAAGTGAGTTAATGAAGGAGATTGATTTAATCATCAGAAACTCAAAATTATAAGTTATCTCAACTAAATAAATTATTATAAAGTTGATTTGACAAAAGAAAATATGTTGTGATAACAAATCTTGTAACAAAGTGTTGGTTACTGAACTAACTAACGAACTGAACTAATTAATGAACTAACTCGGTTACTATTTGTGAGAAGTAACTATAACTAATTTCCTTTTTTAAGTAACATGCCCAACACTGATCTTTAATAAGGAAAATGAATGCCTTTTTTAGTCTGGAATTCAGTTTCTTTTCTGAAAAAGCATGCTGTGATTTGTGTTCTGGTGTGTTTATCTCGTCCGCTGTGTGTTTTGGAAACGGCATTATCACTCTGGTCACTTTCTTCGCTTGACCAAGTAGATCTGGCACGTCTGAACGCTTAGGACTTCCAACAAATGATAATAAATAGATCATTATTTAAATGAATGTCACGAAAACATGTCTAGCTAGTTTCTACCCAAACTCTCCTGAAACCAATGTTACTTGAAAATTCATTATGATCCTCAGAATAGGCTAAATTGTCGTCGATTTTGGGGAGAAATATGGCCTTCTTGATTGGTTTCATGAGATTTGTGTATTTTGAAACCCAAGGCAGCAAAATGTGTCAAGACAAAAGACTTTCTCTAGATTCATGCGCCATGTGTTATTCCCACTAATGGTTATTCGCCTTTCTGCTTTAATCGTCCTTTAGTTCCAGTACAAATAATCAAACCACAGTTTGAGTTTTCAGAGATGGGTGTTTGATTAATTGGCCTGTTGAGGCGAATTGTTACCATCAGTGGGGTTCTGCTAATTAACTTTATTTACACAGACCACTATGAACGCAATGGACAATTACATTTGAGACATACTTCATGCTGATTATTGAGTCTGACATTAACTGTGTGTTTGATGAATTATGTTATGATGTAATTGCTTTGTATTAAGCGTTACCTCATCATCCATTTTAAACGGCCGTGATCTGATTGATTGAGTAAAACATTAGTGATGTAATAGTCCTTATTTTTTAGACTGTTACACTCTTCAGTAGTTGCACATTCAACAAGTTGTTTTATTTGTTAAATTATATAGATATACTTTTATGATTAAATCATAAGCTAAGGAACATGTACAAGTGTTAAAATGTAAAAAAAATGCACTAAAATAATTTTTGTTGCACAAGCTCTAATGCTTACACTATAAAAGACTTAAAGTTACCTGTTAATTGCATTAATTTTGAGTTCATTGAAATATATATATACGTGTTATTAAAGGCGTTAACGCAAACCCATTTTAACGGCATACATTTTTTAAATCGCGCGATTAACAGTCTTTTTGGTCTAGCAAACTTTGTAGTTTTCTTTCACATGCTTTTGCAACAGGACGCGGCATGCGTGGCGCTCTGAAACCCATTCATTTAAATGGCTTGCGTCGCGTGAGGAAGTTTTGTTTCTTTGTCGACCAAAGCGCAAGCGGATCTAGTTTATTCAATTTTTATATGCTACCTAAAAAGCACTGTTTATTTCACGTATTTATTTGTGCTATTGCATGTAATCTGATTATTTGTTTTTATTGACTTAAAATAATGTTTCAAATTAGTTATTAAAATTAATAAGGCTAGTAGTTTTAGCTGTGAAATCAAAATTGGAATAGAAGATTGTACATTTTCACTGGTATGTAACATTTTGTTATTATTACCTTCATAATTATCAGGTTTTTAGGCCCTGCTGAAATATTAGGTTCTTGTAAAACATGCGTTTGTCCAGATGCCGCAACTAACTAGCATGTAGTAAATCATGTTTGATGGCTGTGATGTTTAAGCCTGTTGGTCTTCAATGGGGAATGCATTAACCAGCGTGTCAGAACTGTCTTCATGAGAAAGCAAAACAAACATTTTCCCTGGAAAGAGAGTGAATGTCTGTTTCTTTTCATCCGTCACAGTATTGGTCCCCTCGCATCTTATCTCATCTTATCTCTACTTGGCAAGGACAAATTGTTTAACAGGAAATCACACGTTGACGTGTCAGTTCGACTTTTTAAGTGTCTGTCTGTGTAATCTGATTGCAGTAGTCTGATATTATCAGATTGATACAAGTATGACAGGATGCAATATTGTCTAAACAAACGTTTGTTTGTTGATTAATGATGCCGGTCCTTTCAGCCTCATGCTGTCTCTACATAAAGGCTCATATATGGTGTGTGTGTGTGTGTGTAAAGGTGTATAATGACATGTCAACACCACGGTGGAGCTGCGCATCCTATTGTGTCTATACAGTATGTCTACATACACTCTAAACATGCTGGGTTGTTTTAACCCAAATTTGGGTCAAATATGGACAAACCCAATTTTTGGGTCAAAAATGTAATTTCAAATTTTAACCCAACTTCAATATTCACTTTTAACTGTAAATATTTTAATTGTATTTTTAACCCAACATTTGGGTTTGTCCATATTTGGGTTGAAACAAGCCAGCATTTTTTAGAGTGCAAAAGTCTGGTGTCTGTAAAAAAAAAAAAAAAAAAAAAAAAAAAAAAATTAATTTTTTTTTTTTTTTTTTTGAAACTCTGATGCTTGTTTTTTCACTGGATTTCTTTGATGAATAGAAATTTCTAAAGATCAGCATTTATTTGATATATGTGTAACATTATAAATATTTTTTACTGTCACTTGATCAATTTAATGCATCTTTGCTGAATAAAAGTATTAAATTCATTAAAAAAAAAAACATACTGACTGACCCCAAACTTTCGAACGGTAGTATAACTCATGTTTGTCAGAAAACTTAATGCATTAATATAGAAGTCAACTTGTGTGTATATCTGCAATTTCACATGCAGCAACTTTGGTTTGTCCATATTTGACCCAAATTTGGGTTAAAAAAATAAAAGTAATGTTTATGAAAGAGTTTTTTTTTTTTTTTTTAATTCTGATACTTTTTTTTACCGGATTTCTTTGAGTTAATAGAAATTTCTATTCTATTCTATTAACAGTATTTATTTGAAATGGAAATCGGTTTATAACATTATAAATGTCTTAACTGTCACTTGATCAATTTAATGCATCTTTGCTGAAGTATTATGTAAGTATGAAGTATGAAAGTATTAATTTCATTAAAAAAAAAACATTCTGACTGACCCCAAACTTTCGAACGGTAGTATAACTCATGTTTGTCAGACAACTTAATGCATTAATATAGAAGTCAACTTGTGTGTATATCTGCAACGTTGGCTCATACAGTCACAATTGTCCGTTTGTTTGTCTTACTGTTTTAAATCTTTGTTTTCATGTGTTTTTAATAATGTAAACTTTAGCTCTGATGTCAGACTTATTCTTCATAATTTGATCTTTTGGTTTGTGTCTATCATGTTAATTCAGTGCATTACACAAACATTGCCACAAGGTTATTTAAAGGAGTAGAATCATTTCGCCAAATGACTCGAAAAAAGATTCGTTCATTTGAACAGGAGAGTCACGAACGCGCATCACAGAACAGAGCAAGGCGAGCATTTGTGCTTATAAAACTTAAACTTTTGTATTTATTTTTGAAATGACGGATCATTTCACTAGATAAGACCCTTATTCATCATCTGGAATCGTTTAAAGCCCTTTGAAGCTGCACTGAAACTCTCATTTGGACCTTGAACCGTTTGGACCCCATTGAAGTCCATTATATGGAGAAAAACCTTAATTTCTTTTCGAATGAAGAAAGACAGACATAGACATCTTGGATGACTAAATTATCAGCAAAAGTTTTTTTAAAGTGAACTACTCCTTTAATACATACTACATTTTGTGTAGTATACATAGTAGTGCCAAAACCAACTATGTTGTGATTTAGTTACCATGATATGTTATTATTCATACGTGGTGAGACGTGAAGATTTGCACGTTCAGCACCGCCCACCCATAAAGTCACATTTGCTGTTGTCAACTTCAACACGCCCAGTTGTAATTTATATGACTGTGTGTGAGCAAAGTTTTCTACTGGCAATTGCAAATGATTTGAGAACATAAAGTGTGACAAACTACCTGTTTCCTGAGCAAGTCTATATCAGCTCTGGAAAGGATCTCGCTTTCCCACCGTTTGAATTTGACTTTCCACTGATGGAGAAAAGTCAGGAAACGTTAGTTTGTCACTAAATTTTCTGCTAATGTGGAATTTCCAGTAAATGTACTGAAACTGTTGACTTACAAAAACAAAAAACAACTTCCAGTTGTAAGTGATTTTCTGGAATCACTTTCACAAAGAGGAACATTTTGTCCGAAACTGCTTATCATATCTAGAAACTAGACTCTAGTAGTGTAAGAACACTCTTATTAATTTAACTTTCTCATTTTCTGTCCTGTCTTTCACACACTCTATAAAACACATCAGCGTTGTGTCAGAGCCATCAACCACACGGTGAAAGGTGAAGCCACTTAATACCGTAATAAATTCTGATGAAGCGTGACACCTACTTTACGCTCTTCATTGAAAAGAACAGGCGCGTAAGGCTTTGCTCACTTCAGCTGTTTGGGTGAAGGCCTGGCACCGGTCGGGTCCACCATAGGGCAGATAGTTGGCAGAAGGGGGGCAGGAACACACTCCAAAGATCAGGCTGGGATTAGCACTAATGCGGCCTGCTTTATCTAGCATCACGTGGGATAACACCTGGGATTGGCTCGCGGGGTGTGGAAGCAGCCGGCCAGGCTAATCTCACTGTCGCCTCATCCGTTAGACACACACACACACACACACGGTCTGGTTCACTATCTTTGTGGGGACTTGCCTAGACGTAATGGTTTTTATACTTTACAAACTGTATATGAAGAGTTCAGATGCAAAAGCCTCTAAATGCCATTTGAAATTTTCTTCTTTAATGATGATTTTTATCAAACTTGTATATTTAAGTTCAGTAATTTCATTTAAATAACAATTAATAGGTAATTATCATTGCCATTTAAGTGAAATTACTGAACTTAAATATACAAGTTTGATTAAAATCATCTTTAAAGAAGAAAATTTCAAATGGCATTTAGAGGCTTTTGCATCTGAACTCTTCATATTCCCTCCCCTTAACCTAACCCGACCCCTAAACCTAACCAACACACACACACACTCTAAACAATGCTGGGTTGATTGAACCCAAATTTGGGTAAAATATTTACAAACCCAACTGTTGGGTAAAAATGTAATTTCACATTTTAACCCAACTTCTACTTTCAATGTCAACTATATTTTTTTTAAATTACATTTTTAACCCAACATTGGGGTTTGTTCATATTTGACCCAAATTTGGGTTGAAACAATCCAACATTTTTTAGAGTGCACACACACACTTTCTGCATTTTTACATTTAAAAAAAAAAATAATTCTGTATGATTTTTTTAAGCTTGTTTCATCATGGTGACACAAGTCCCATGTTAAAGTCCCCAGCGGGATAGAAAAACATGCACACACATATATATATATATATATATATAGGGGATATATATATATAAACACTCTAAAAATGCTGGGTTGTTTTAACCCAACTTTGGGTCAAATATTTACAAACCCAAAAGTTGGTTAAAAAATGTAATGTAAAAATTTAACCCAATGGCTTGGTTTGTCCATATTTGACCCAAAGTTGGGTTAAAACAACCCAGCATTTTTTAGTGTGTGTGTGTGTGTGTGTGTGTGTGTGTGTGTGTGTGTGTATATATATATATATATATATATATAAATAGAATAAATATGTACGCACATACACAATCATTTTGTTTTTAATATTATATGTACAATAAAATAAATTATATTCAAATAATAATTATAAATTCTATTTTAATATATATATATATATATATTTAAATTAAATTTTTTATTAATTATAATTAATATAGTTATAAGCAGATGCTGTGTAGTTTGTATGTTTTATAAGTGTAAGATGTGGTTTATTTAAAGACAATCCACAGTTTTGTTGCAGGCTAATTATAGTCTTGGTATTAGTAGCTCATCTATATATAACACATCTGAGTACGACTTCATTTCCGCATTGTAAACAGAACACTCTTGGCCATATTGGGTCTAAAGATCCCAATCAAATGTAAATTAATGTACTAAAATCTTAAATTCAAATGTCATATTTCAGCGGTGACCCGGATCACTAAAATTCTGTGACAACAGACAGATTCTGCACAATACCATGCTTACTAATATTTTAAATTGTGATCTTTATGCAGTCATACAAGACGTGTATTCGTACGCTTAATTCCTGAATGAATTGCATTAGATAAAATATCAAAGTAAGTGTCATTTATTATTTTACATTTTACAAAACTGGTAGATGCATTGTTGAACGGAGAATTTTCTGTGTTTATAGTGAATATTGTTAACGTGATACACCTGTGGTTCCTCTGCTTATGAATTTCATAAATCCACTAAAAGTCACTCAAACATCAGCTGATTTAAACACATTGAAGTTGAAAAGATGTGAAATGATCCTGCCACATTTAAGACACTTGCTTTGATATATTGTGATCTATTTTAATGACATTTAAAGTGTGACTTGTGTGTTCAAAAGTGTTCACATACTTTTTAGGGTTACTGTATATGAAATGCTGGAGTTGTAGTGGGTCACTCGCAAATCTGCCAGTGCTTACATAACTTACATAATCAACTATTTCAACATCTATTGTTGAAACGTTTTTCTAGTCTCTGTGTTTAATTTCTGGATAACACAGGAGCAGTTAGCATGCAAAGTTATCAGATATTATGCCAATGTGTCCTTTCATCTGCTGACCCTAAATTGCATTTAAGCTAAACATGATGTCACATTTGGGCTCATTTTCAAAATAAGCTATAAACATTGACAAAGTCTCTGAGCATCTGCTCTCAGAAATCGCATGTTTACTGGAAGTATTAGTCGACAGCTGTGAAAGACACCATTTAGCATTTAGCTTGTGTATTTGGAGGTTAGCCAGTCCATGTGCGGATGCTATGTCTGAAATACAACAGCTGTCACGTACTGAACCTGTGAATGAGTGTAAAATCTCACTATGACCCTGGAAATAACACACCTCATTACTCTATGCTGAACGACACATATCTGTATGAAGAGGTTAAAACTGTGAGTTGGTCACATGCTTTTATTTCAATGTTAAAATGTACTTTATAGATGCCAGAGTTCAGTGCGCCATTCAGAACTGAATTGAGAATGCCCTTTAAATTCCAACTAAATGTATTTTTTACAATGCATTTGAATGTAAGTAGAATTCAAATCCAATGAAGTTTAAAGATATTCACATGCTTCTAATTTAACTAACTAGAACAGCAAAGTTTGTTCATCATGATACATTTTAAATGATAGATAGATAGATACAGTAGATAGATAGATGGATGGATGTATGGATGGATGGATGGATGGCGGGTGAGATGGAGCAATAGATAGATAGACAGACAGACCGATAGATACTATAGATGGATAGATAGACAGACAGACAGATTGATAGATAAATAGATAGATAGATAGATAGATAGATAGATAGACAGACAGACTGATAGATACTGTAGATAGACAGACAGACAGACAGACAGACAGATATAGACAGACAGACAGATAGATAGATAGATAGATAGACAGACAGACAGACAGACAGACAGACAGACAGACAGACCGATAGATAGATAGATAGATAGATAGATAGATAGATAGATAGATAGATAGATAGATAGATAGATAGATAGTCAGACAGACAGACAGACAGACCGATAGATAGATAGATAGATAGATAGATAGATAGATAGATAGATAGATAGATAGATAGATAGATAGATAGACAGACAGACAGACAGACAGACAGACAGACAGACAGACAGACAGACAGACAGACAGACAGACAGACAGACAGACAGACAGACAGACAGACAGACAGACAGACAGACAGACAGACAGACAGACCGATAGATAGATAGATAGATAGATAGATAGATAGATAGATAGATAGATAGATAGATAGATGGCGGGTGAGATGGAGCAATAGATAGATAGACAGACAGACAGACAGACAGACCGATAGATACTATAGATAGATAGATAGACAGACAGACAGACAGACAGACAGACAGACAGACTGATAGATAGATAGATAGATAGATAGATAGATAGATAGATAGATAGATAGATAGATAGATAGATAGATAGATAGATAGATAGATAGATAGATAGATAGACAGACCGATAGATACTGTAGATAGATAGATAGATAGATAGATAGATAGATAGATAGATAGATAGATAGATAGATAGATAGATAGATAGATAGATAGATAGATAGATAGATAGATAGATAGATAGATAGATAGATGGACAGATAGATGGACAGATAGATGGACAGACAGACTGATAGATACTGTAGATAGACAGACAGACAGACAGACCGATAGATACTGAGATAGTTAGACAGACAGATATAGACAGACAGATAGATAGATAGATAGATAGATAGATAGATAGATAGATAGATAGATAGATAGATAGATAGATAGATAGATAGATGTGTTGTTATTGTCTTGTGTTGTTATTGCCTCGATCTTCACGATGACTTCTTTGATTTAGTCCTCAGATGTAAGTCGCTTTGGATTAAAAAGTCTGCTAAATGACTAAATGTAAATGTAAATGCATCTGGTCATTGAAACCACATATGCCTATGTAAATTTGACTACTTCCAAAATGTTAAAAAATAAATGTTTGAGAGCATTATAGGCGAACAAATCTTTTTTCGAGTCATTTCGTTCGTTGAATGACTCAAAAAAAGATTTGTTCGTTTTGACGAACGAATTCGAACAGGAGAGTCACGAACGCTCTTCACAGAACAGAGCAAGGCGACCATTTGTGCTTATGAAACTTAACTTGTGCTTCATGAGTTGTACTTCATTTCGTTGAATGAACCAAATGGCTCGAAAAAAGATTCGTTCATTTTGATGGACGAGTTCGAACAGGAGAGTCACGAACGCGCATCACAGAACAGAGCAAGGCGAGCATTTGAGCTTATAAAACTTAAACATATGTATTTATTTTTTAAACGTCCGATCGTTTCGCTAGATAAGACCCTTATTCATCGTCTGGATTCGTTTAAAGCCCGTTTAAGCTGCACTGAAACTGTCTTTTGGACCTTGAACCGCTTGGACCCCATTGAAGTCCATTATATGGAGAAAATCCTGGAATGTTTTCATCAAAAACCTTAATTTCTTTTTGACTGAAGAAAGAAAGACATGGACATCTTGGATGACATGGGGGTGAGTAAATGAAACCAAAGATGTCATTATACTACTAACCCTCACCTTCCAAATCTATATGGACACAAAAGATGAAATTCAATGGGTTCCTTACAATATTGTTTTTACACGACCTTCCAAATATATTCTTTTCTATTCAGCAGAGGAAAACTCATACTCAACTCAAGCTTGAGTGAACATTTATTATTGTTTTTTTTTGGTAAACTTTCCATTTTGAGACCTGAGAATGCTATACACACTCCTATTGGCATCTGAGAGCATATTCAATGTTCACATTTTGTTTACTAAATAAACACACAAAGGACAGGGGATATGAAGTAGTTTTTGAATGACAGGCATTTCAGTCCCAGCTCAGTTTCCGTGTGGGCTCAGCCGTGAAGTCAACAGTTTGGTTCGGAGGTTTGATTTGTGGATCCGCTGAGGATTTACAGCGGCAGGAATTTGATATCATCATATAACCGAGCTTCCCAAGGTTTGAGGGGTCGTTTCACCCGCTCTGTGTGAACGTTGCATGTTTTAGAGTGTATTTCCTGCCATCTTTCACCCCAGTTATTATTTGTGGCTGGTTGTAAAAATGAACCTCGTTTAGGGAAAGTCTGGAACATCTGACAGGAATAAAAGCCCAGATGCACGATGGAGAGACATGCACATATGCGTCGCTCTAGCCGAAAAGTACGTGACCTTTACACATCACATCCTGATTAATGCGCACTAAACCGCAATGTATGCAACATTGTTTTAATCACGTATACATGATTAAGAACTTCCAGAGTTGTTTTATTTTTGTTTGACAACAGCTGTGTTATCAGATATTACAAATGGATGGTCAAATCTGCAAACCGTAAATCAGTTGCATCGTGGAATTTTACGGTCTGGATGCAATGCCACGAATGTTTGCTTTCGCAAGCCAAACCTGAAGTTAGCCTCAATCCAGACCGTTCTGCGTGCCTAAGAGCAGATCGCACTTAAAGGGACAGTTCACTTTGAAATTAATGTTTGGTATGTTTTAGCTTACCTCAAGGGCATCCAAGATGTAGGTGTCTTTGCTTCTGCAGTATTTTCAATTTTGATATTTTTAGGTCAAACCGTTCTTGTCTGTCAGTCATATAATGGAGGTCTATGGTCACCACCTCAAATAGCATGCACAGAGAAGTCCAAATTAAACATGATTCAATGTAAAGACACATTGATGGCCTAAGACACGAAACGAGCCGTTTGTGTGAGAAAACGAACAGTTTTAAATTGATTTTACCTCTTGTAACCACAGCCACGTTCAAGTAATCTGAGGGCTCGGGCGCGGGCGCTTTGTGGCTGTGATTACAAGAGGTAAAACAATATAAATACTGTTCGTTTTCTCACACAAACGGCTCGTTTCGTGTCTTAGGCCATCAATGTGTACTTACATTCACGAGTCATTAAATCATGTTTAATTTGGACTTCTCTGTGCATGCTCTTTGAGGTGGTGACCATAGACCTCCATTATATGACTGATAGACACGAACGGTTTGACCTAAAAATATCAAAATTAAAACTACTGCGGAAGCAAAGACACCTACATCTTGGATGCCCTTAAAGGTATAGCGGAGGATTTTCTGTTTCCGGGTGGGTAGTCTATACTATTGGTCGATCTAAGCGTCAATCATTCTGGTGATATGTTTACGTAAGGCCGTCGTACGTGCTCGTCCCTATAGTTTTCACTTTCAGGTGTATTATGTCGGAGTTGCGGTTTCAGCCATTCCTTTGAAAATGGCTGAGGGTCGAAAGAGAAAAAAAATGTATACGAAAGTGTATGATAAGAAGAGAAAGGCCGCAGAATATAGAAACAAGACCAGAGTGATTTTGGGTGAATATCACACGCTGGCGTGCGCTAAAAGCACAGGTTGGGCTTCTCACTGATGCCGCAGTCGTGAAGATTCTACTACACTGGTAAAGTTTGTCACGCTATTTGGAGAAATCCATTTAAAATCACTAGTAAAAGTTAATGCAAGCTACTTAGCAATGCTAGCCCTGGCACGAGTCATGCACCGCATAGACACGGTAAACATCTCAATTTGTCTAAAGTAGCCTTTTGACCAAAATGGTAAATGGTATCACGCTGAAATATTCTAAAACCTTGTGTGTTTATTATTACACAAATGCAACAAGCTACTTCTCCATACGCAAATGTATGAAAATAACTTATTAATACCTACGTATTAACAATGAGACATATTAGATTAAGGACCAACGTAATAGCACTGCTTATATGTTGCTATGTTACGTAATTGCGATTTGCAAAATAGTTTCCTCAGATCGTATTTTGTGTGATACAGGGTTGGACATATCACGTCTTGAGTCCTCGGTCACTCAATCGATCAGTATAATAAGTAAATAAAACACGGAAGGGCATTTGACATGTTGTCTTTTTTATGAATATTTTTGAGTTAGTTTACAATTTGCAACATAATTGTGCAAGGCGTAATAGTAGGTGTCGGGAGTGTTGTGTTTGTGCATGTGCATTTTTTTTTTTTTTTTTTTTTTTTTTAAATTGGAGAGGGCGGGTCTTCTCTAAAATTCGGAAAGATCCTCCGCTATACCTTTAAGGTAAGCTAAAACATACCGAAAATTAATTTCAAAGTGAACTATCCCTTTAAATAAAACCCTATTGTGCGTGATGGCGTTTTAAAAGTCCTGATGATTAGCGACTGGCACACTTACTCTGAGCGTGTCGGAGCAGGACGGGCAGAAAAAACAAACGCACCCATTCAAGAGCTTCTATGTGCAGGGATCAAAACGACATGTCAAAAGCTCAGGCTCGTGTTTTGAATGCAAGCGGATTTTCAGAGTTCCCCCTGAGGTCGGGGGAAAGCGTGTGGGCGAAAGCATCGATTTTTACGGCGTGTTCCTTCATCAGGCTTTCAAACTAAGCCCGGTTGAATCCCAGGTTATGGGAGTTGAAAGGCTCAAGTGAATATAAGCTTAACCTGCCATGACATTGCCACCTCAAAATGCACCAGATCCCACTGACGATTATGATCAGGTCGCCTGCAACAGATTTAACCATCACAATGTTTAAAAATGATCATCCTAGTGAAGATTTGTGATTATTACAACCATTTTCAGATCATTTTTTGTTCACTATGGCAGGGGTGCAGTATTATTTATACAATACGCTTAATACTACAGTCCAGACATAACACTAAGATCACCTAACAGGTTTTTTCTAACTATTCCCCGTGCTCGTCTCAAATTGAACATGCTTTCTCTGTCGCTGGTCCAAGATTGTGGAATAATCTCCCATTGGATGTTAAAGGGTTAGTTCACCCAAACATGAAAATTCTGACAGTATTTACTCACCCTCATGTTGTTTCAACCCCGTAAGACCTTCGTTCATCTTCGAAACACAAATTAAGATATTTAAGATATTAAGATCGCTCCTGCATACTAGTCCATAGGCTTCTTGAGGGAATGACACTTGCTGGCATCTAAAAGTCATTAAAGACATTGTTAAAATAGTCCAAGTGACGACAGTGGCTCAATTTTAACTTTATCAAATGATGAGAACACTTTTTGTGCGCCAAAACAAACAAAAATAACGACTTTTTTTCAAATATTTACTTCCTTCTCCATGGGCCTGTAGTCAGTTAACGTAGTGTGATTGCGTAAAGCTACGTAAAGCTATTAAACTAGTAACCTGACTCGCGCAGAGGGAGAAATAAACCAATAGTTGAAATAAAGTCGTTATTTTTGTTGTTTTTTGCGCACAAAAAGTATTCTCGTCGTTTGATAAACTTAAGATTGAGTCACTGTAGTCACTTGGACTATTTTACCGATGTCTTTAACGACTTTGAGGCCATTAATTGTCATTCCCTCAAGAAGCCTATGGACTAGTATGCAGGAGTGATCTTAATATCTTAAATATCTTAATTTGTGTTTCGAAGATGAACTGACAGTAAATACTGACAGAATTTTCATTTTTTTTGTTAAAACTAACCCTTTAAATCTTAATGTTTTTATCTTTGTTTTCTTTGGCATTTTTAGTACACTTGTTGTTGTTTTTGCACTTTATTGTAATGTACAGCACTTTGAAACTACTGTGGTAGCCTGTAACGTGCTGTATAAATACAAACGGATACAGAGTGTTTCAAAGCAGCTTCACAGTAATAAACAACAGGGACATAACAGCATCAATGATGCAAACTAAAGCTGTATGATTCAATTGTCTCGATTCAAACACCCACGCGATCTCATTCATAAATGACAACGATTTGTCTATTTGACAAAATCACACCAGACTATTAAAATCTGTGTTTGCTCTGCCACTGACCTAGAGAGATCAGTTGTCATTTATGAAACGGCTTCACAAACAGTGTTTTCAATCGCACTGTATCGTTATTTCTGTGTTACAAATATTCAAATTATCACAGAAGTACTGGGATAAAAGTTTATAGCTTGTATATAATCACTAGCTGCGTTTCTATTACCCTTCAATTTGCGCAAATTGAAATTGCGAAATGAAACACGTCAATTTCGCAAAAACTCCCATTTATCGCAAAAAAGTTTTTACGCTCTCATGAGGAGGTTTTTCAGGCAATTCGAAAAAGGATTTTTTCGCAAAACTGAAATGGAAACGGATTTTGCGCATTTACAGTCTTCTGACTTAGAAGACGGTGTGTTTTAGGTCCGTGTTCGCAAATAATAATAATAATTATCATCATTAGCCTATTACAACATTTATTAGGCTACATATGTAGAAGACTCTTTTATCCAAAAAAGGAACAAAGCAATTCGTCACATCTCATTCATAGTACAGGTTGGACAATAATAATAATAGGGCTAAGACTATCACAAATAAACACTCGATTTTGACCAATATTCAAGAGTGTGTTTGGAGTTTGGAGCACGCACTGGATGGCAGACCGTCGCTGGCGCGCCGTGAACACTTTAATTTTCCCATCAACAGTGGAATCAACCTAAAATACTCTTTCATTTCTGGTTATACAGACAATAATAATACATTATTCGCAACTGCTTTTATTTGCTTAATGTCACAATTACAAAAAAACGTTGTGCTTTTGTAAAATAACATAAAACAATCAGACGCGCTTTATGATCTTCGTGAACTGGAGCGCGAGAACCGAAACATTATCCTTTATAGACTAAAGCTTGAAATGTCCACTTTAAAAAGAACAAATTTGAATCGTAAACTAATGCCTTCTGATTATGTAATCCGTATGAAAGGTGCAGTTCTCTCTAAAGGTGGATCCGGAGATTATGTTTTTAGCTCTTATTTTATCAGACGCATTTATAATAACTCGCCTATAGCCTACAGCACTGCGGGAAAAATACACTCTTAGAAGAAAAGGTTTTATATAGAACCTTAAAAGGTTCTATCAGCGCTACGTATTTGGAACCCCTAAAAGTTTATATACACTCTTAAAAAAGGGTTCCTCTGGGTTCTATATAGAACCCTGGGGTTCCATACTCGGCCAATAGAACCTTTTACCAAAAAAATGGTTCTATATAGAAGCATTTTGGAGTTCCATATATGAAGCGGGGGATGGAACCATTTCTGGTTCTAAATAGAACCATTTCTTCTAAGAGAGTTTTAATTTGGCCTTAAAAAAACAGTAAAATCTACTTTTTTTTTTCCCCCATATTAATTTGTTAATATTTTAAATGTTTTAAAGGGGGCAAAAAGTCATAAACAAATATCTGAAATTTCGTTGAGATGTATATAGCGCAGCATTGGTGTGGTCAAACTAAAAGGTTGGTGTTCAACTTTGTGTTTTAAAAATACAACAACCGTTCATTTTTCGTTTTGCAACGACCGTTTGGACATAATACGAGATAGAGTTCTTTATTAAATTCATTTAAAAAAAAAGAAACAATAGCCTCTCTAAACCTCAAAGAAATGCCATCAAGACATCGAAGCAGAAATAAGGGAGAAACACCAGGAACTCCGTGTCTTTCCCTGCCATTAATGCTTGGATAACACACCATGTCTCCTTCCATTAATAATAATAATGTCTAGTGCGGTGCATGGCCGTGAAATAGGTTATAAACCTACAAACGTCCGTTGCCATGATTTTTGGAATGACTTATCGCGCGAGAAAAAAAAAGACGTTTTAGTCGCATAACATTAGTTAATGGAAACACCGTCATTTTGCAATAGTTTTTTATCGACATTTGGAAAATATCGCAAAAGTTTTGCGCCAATCTGTAATGGAAACGCGCCTACTGATGTCTACGGTAGTGATCAAAATAGAGCAAATCCTTTTGAAAGTAACTTGGCGCTTCAAATAAAGATTGTATCGATTACATCATTATGGCAGTCAGTGGCAATAAATCATTCATTCAAGAGAATCGATCAAAAATGTTGATTCATCCTGTAGTGAAACAAGTGAAGTGGTTATGATTGAGTCATTGAATCATTCAGTCAAACTGTTTAAAAACAAAAGGATACTCAATTTATGCAGAATCGTGCAGCTCCAATGCAAACTTCATCAGAGACTTAGGCCGTGTGTCCACCAAAGCGTTTTTCCACCCGCCTGGCGTACGGTTTCATTTGTTTTCAGTGGGAGCGCCGCGTTTTTTAAACGTCATGAGCATTTTTTCATGCTGAAGCGCCGAGGCCAGGCGTTTTATACAGGTCACCGAGAGTTGAAAAGTGTTCAACTTTGGATAAAACGCAGCGCTCATCACCGTTACTTTACCCACCCGTCCAATCACAGTGGAGGAGGGGCGGGACTAAACCACACTGACCAAATGTTACGATATTCTTTCTGTACATCAACCAGCAGAGCTAACAGAACAACATGGAAGAAAAATTAATTTGTAGTATGAAACAAATTATCGGCGAAATCTGTAACAAGTAAACTGTGCTGCGGATATTCTGTATCATAGCAACGGAAAAAACGCTGCGCTGCCAAAACGCTTAAGGACGCATTTACACTTCAGGTCTTGATGCCCAAATCCAATTTTCTGATCATATCCGATTTTTTTACCATGAGCCACTTACATCATCTTTTAAAAGTGACCCGTATTCGAGTTTTGCATTTACACTATACACTGCTGAAACTACCAAATGTAGACGTTCTGACCCGGAAAAGGGAGTAAAACGGCACGAAATGCAAAGTCAGCAAAGCATTGGTCTCGTACGGCGGCGAAAAAGAGGAGAGCCCTTGTTGGCACTGTAGCGACGAGCGCTGTAAACCGTGCCTCCCCGTATCTCATGAAGTGTCTTCAAACATGGATTTTCTTCGCCCCAAACACTTAAAACACATGAAACCTCCACATTGCTCCACTATGTGTATCCTTTGTCCGCTATCAAAATGAACGAATCTTTTTCCAAGTCGATTCGTTCATTTCATGTGTCGATTGAACCAAATGACACGAAAAAAGATTTGTTTATTTTGATGAACGAGTTCGAACAGGAGAGTCACGAACGCGCATCACAGAACAGAGCAAGGCGAGCATTTGAGCTTATAAAACTTAAACTATTGTATTTATTTATTAAATGAGAGATGGTTTCGCTTGATAAGACCCTTATTCATCGTCTGGAATCGTTTAAAGCCCTTTACACTGAAAGTGTCTTTTGGACCTTGAGCTGTTTGGACCCCATTGAAGTCCATTATATGGAGAAAAATCCTGGAATGTTTTCATCAAAAACCTTAATTTCTTTTCGACTGAAGAAAGAAAGACATGGACATCTTGGATGACATGGGGGTGAGTAAATTATCAGCAAAAGTTTTTTCTAAAGTAAACAACTCATTTAACCCCGAGTGGCTATTTAGCAATTGTAAGTCACTTTGGATAAAAAGCGTCAGCTAAATGAATAAATGTAACTGAACTACCCATAAATACACAAGAGATCCACTGTGTAAAGATATGGGTTAAAAAAAAAAAAAACACTGTGTCAAGCTTGTTGAACTCAAATAGACTGTAAGTGATGTATGGTCTAGGACAGGAATCAAAGGTTCTCCTAGGGGACTCCTAAAACACCAAACAAGGATTTCCTTTGACTATCTATTGCATCTGATAAGACACTAAGATTTCCAGCCCCTATCGAGAGACGCATGCAGATGTCTCGGTAATCATCGAGACGAAACAACTTCAGCATCTTGATTCGATTAATAAAACAACCTGTTAACTAATCTTGATGAATGCGCTCTGGCACCGTTGTGCTCTCTGAATCTGTGGCGATCTGCAGTGTTTAACACCCGGGCTGTAAGTGGCAGCTTATGCTAACAAAAGAAGATGTGTCCTTACCAAGTGGCCAGCTAAGCCAGACTTATCAGGGTGGCGTTGCGTTGGCTTGACCTCAGGCAACAGGTGGGGAGGGCAAATCCCTCATGGAGGCAGGATTGGAGATGCTAGTGTGTGTTTTCCATCCACGCTGTACATCCATGTAATCAGGAGTGGATATTAAGTGCTACACCAGTGTCTTAGAGATTCCTTCTCATGATGATGACTTCTCCTTTACATTAACATTTCTTCCGGCCACTCTGGAGGTGGGCTCGGGATTTCCTCATCCTTTGACATAGTTGGTTACGCAAGTCTGAGACTAGTTGATCGTGGCTTTGCAATTTAAATCAGTTTTGGAAATTAGGCTGAGTCCTGGATGGGTTTTTTAGGATCCCAGATCTGAAACACAATTCCACATTGGCAAAGTGAACACTGTGCACTTGGTACGACAAAGAAAGCAGCAGAAAGTTGCATTGTTTTTATTATAGGGCTGTCAAACGATTAATCGCGATTAATCGCATCCAAAATAAAGGTTTGTGTTTACAGAATATATGTGGATGCACTATGTATAATTATTATATATATATAAATACACTCACATGCTTGTATAATATTTTTATGAATATGCTGTATATAGATTTATATATCATTTATATTATACTGTATATAAATATAAAAATTTTATACATAATTTTTTTTTAAATATTCATGCATATTTGTTTATTTCTATATATAAATAATTATACACAGTGCACCCACATATATTATGTAAACACAAACTTTTATTTAGGATGCGATTAATCGCTTGACAGCCCTGTTTTATTATCACTTTTTTATTTTAAAAATTTAATTTTTTTTAAATATTCATGCATGTGTGTGTATTTATATATATATACAAAATAATTATACACAGTGCACCCACATATATTATGTAAACACAAACTTTTATTTAGGATGCGATTAATCGCGATTAATCGCTTGACAGCCCTGTTTTATTATCACTTTTTTTTTTTTTTTTTTTAAATATTCATGCATGTGTGTGTATTTATATATATATATACAAAATAATTATATACAGTGCACCCACATATATTATGTAAACACAAACTGTTATTTAGGATGCGATTAATCGCGATTAATCGCTTGACAGCCCTGTTTTATTATCACTTTTTTATTTAAATTTTTTTTAAATATTCATGCATGTGTTTATTTATATATATATACAAAATAATTATACACAGTGCACCCACATATATTATGTCAACACAAACTTTTATTTAGGATGCGATTAATCGCGATTAATCGCTTGACAGCCCTATTTTATTATTACTTTTTTCATTTTAGTTTTATTTAGAGCATATTGTAGGACAAAACCCTGAAATGTATCACATGACACAATGTACCTAATTTAAAACAAATAAAACTACACTTTATAAAAAAATACAGGTGGAGTAAAACAGACGCAACCTGAAATACTTCATACAATCAAACCTGTAATTTATTTATAAAATAATTTAGTCGCACGTGGAATAAAAGAAAGTTCATGTCTCTTTGTTTTAGGGAACAACACATTCCCAGGCCAGGGAAGCAGGTGGATGTGCAAAACCTTGCATTTTAAGGCTTAGTATAGTTAAAGTAGTCCAGTCTATTAAAAAAGGACCATTTCACCAAATATTTGTGTTTTCTCTATCAAAGTCAATCGTGAGTCAACTCTCCCATGCAGAGGGCGATTTGTAAAGTGCACAGAGTTAGAGCGTTTCAAATCAAACCCTTATGATGTTACGATGCCTATGTAGACAGCACGGCAGCCAAGGTTTTGCAACAGAGCTGTTAAGTGAAGCCAGGACATTTAAGTAAATCTTTAAGGGTCTTTCACCGTCCGTCATGTATGTTCTCAGAATCAATTTAGCCTGAATTGTCAAAATCGAATGTTTTCCTCAAATCCAAATTAAATATGATCGCAGTGAGGTTTGTCTTAAAATTGTAAGGTACTTAAACTAAGCTTATTCCTTCCAGACTTACCATGTGAAGCTTACAGGCTGTCCAAATCCTGGTTTGGATGTCCTCTCATACGGAGCCTTTCGTGCGTAAGATCCCTCCGTGCGTGTGTGTGTGAGCAGGAGTTTGCGTGTGTATGTTTTTAGGGGTGTGCGCATGGTCCCTGTCAGTCTTTCTCCTCCCTGTGTGTGAGACTCCTCCTCTACCAACACACACCGATCACTGGATGGGTCGGATTACCGTAGACTTTAATCGCTTCATAGATCTCCCCCTCTCTCGCTGGACGGGGCCTGAGGATGCTCACAAACCAGGGCACAATGAACAAGGGCTGTAAACACCTAGTGTACACCACCTGTGATGTGGGACAATCCACATAATTCACACTTATCCTGCCAGACAGGCTTCAGAGAGTGTCACTAACTCTATCGCTGGCTCCCAACCAGACTTCTAATCTTAATTAATGTCATTTAATTGTTATTTTTGTCTCTTGTGAATGCATTGCAAGAGATGCAAAGAATGCAAGCTGCTCTGTGAAGGCAATTAAATCAAGTTGCTATAAAAAATGATGTATATGTAATAAATATCGATTTCTCGATATTAATCGATTCTCATTTTTACGAACCGATATCGATTCTTAAATCTCAAGACTCGATTAGTCATCCTGTTTCATTTGAATGAATGGAACATTGTATCGCGGCTGCGTGCATCCAAAAACTCACAATAATCTTTGTCCTTTGTTACTATTGATATGAAACAAAGTCTCAAATTACGTCCATTTTTCTTTAGAAATTCAAAAACATAAATAGAGTTTTGGTGCTGTGGCGTGAGATCGCTCTGGCGCAGCTCAAGAGAAGCAGCAGCGCTGATCTCTCTTCCGGCTTAATAATACCAGTTACAGCGCCAAATAAACATGAATGAGCATCTGAAAGTGTGTTAAAGATAGAGTACAACTTATCGAAATCCGTATCATGTCACATTGATTCGCTCAATCAGCGTTTCAACCGTGGAAAGACGTCAGTTAAACAGCTTGTAATCAATGTCATGTATCGTCATATTTACCTCAGAAAACCCACAAAAAAAACGTTGGTCAGCTAGAATATATTATTACAATATTTAATGCATATTTGAATAAATCTGGCAAGTTTTTGACAGCCACCATTTAAATGTTTATATTTCATATAATCTTCTTATTATAAAAATAAATAAAAGTGTAATTTAAGTGTTTGTATAGCTACAAAAGAGTTAATTATTACCTTCATATTAGGCTAATGAAGTCTATAGGCTACAACTAGACTCCCATAGTTCACAGCATTAGTTAAGAGATTTGATTCCCTTGAGAAAAATGGCCATTTATTGTAACTGATATCCAAAATAATCGATATCGAATCGAATCGAATCGAATTGCAAGCTTGTGAATCGAAATCGAATCGAATTGTGAAATTTGTCTCAATACCCAGCCCTAATATATAATGACCAGGCGCATGCTAAGATGCAAATTTTAAGACTATTTTCAGTAACTCTGCCCACTATTGCTCAGATATTTCACCTTTAGCACAGATAGCATATTACTCTGTTGCATCGATCACTATTTGCACTTGGTGCAAAAAGAATATACCACTACTCAATGTAATTAGCTTTTGTCCAAATTGTCATCATAGTTCATTTCTGAGTTACTGGAGTTTACGAAAACTATACCCCCGTTTCAAGCTGATATCAGTAGATTTTATTACAAGTAAAATAATAATTTGTTAAAAGCCCTTCTAGAGACAGGTGTTGCGAATTAGCCACGGCTATAAACACTGTGATACAGGCATCGGATTGTTTTTATGTAATAATTAGGGCTGTCAAGCGATAAATTGTGATTAATTGCATCCAAAGCAAAAGTCTGTGTTTACATAATATATGTGGGTGTACTGTGTATAATTATTATTTTATATATATATATATATATATATATATATATACACTCTAAAAAATGCTGGGTTGTTTTAACCCAATTTTGGGTAAAATATGGACAAACCCAGCCATTGGGTTAAAAATGTAATTTAAAAATGTAACCCAATGGCTAGGTTTGTCCATATTTTACCCAAAATTGGGTTAAAACAACCCAGCATTTTTTAGAGTGTATATATATATATAAATACACACACATGCTTGAATATATTTAAGAAATATTTTTATGTATATACTGTATATAGATTTATATATAATTTATATTATATATAAATATAAATATTGTATATATAAATATTTTTTTCTTAAATATACATGCATGTGTGTGTGTATATATACCGTATATATATATATATATATATATATATATATATACAAAATAATTATACACAGTGCACCCACATATATTATGTAAACACAAACTTTTATTTTGGATGCGATTTATCGCGATTAATCGTTTGACAGCCCTAGTAATAATCCATGTTTTTTTTTTGTATCTGTCCCTATTCAAAATAAACAACAAATAAAAAAAAATATTTTCCCCTCAGAAAATCAATGAAAATGTGAAAATATGATTATTTAATAACTATATAATTTATTGCAATTTACAACAATAACAATATAATTTATTTACTATATATTGTGACTGAGAATTGAAGGTTATATCAATAAGTGGCAATCCATTGTTGATAATATATTTGATAATATAACATTATTTGGTAAGTTTATCATTCGTGTTTTTAGTCTTTGCATCTTTTTTCTTGTATTTTATAGTCTTTGTCTAGTGATGTTTTCTTTCGTCGTTCTTCGAAATTTTCGCCACGCTTTTTGGACGTTTCGCTTCCCCCACAGCCCATAACTGAATTGAACGGGCTGCATGACGCTGAAGGATTACTGTGATATGTGGTCTGGCATGCATTTGTGAATGACATCAGTTCTAAAATAAACAACTAAGTAAAATCACTAGGCCTTCATGTAATCTCTTTTTTGCTTGTGTGTCATTGGTGCATGTCAATGCAAGCACGCGTACCTGTTTGTCAAGTTTTTCTTGCTCTGACCTTTGACTTAGGGTATTCAGGCTAAACTTTCCGTTAAACTGCTTTGAAATGAGTGTGATTCGTGATATAGAAAACAAACTGACTTGACTTGAGATTTGTTTTGACGTGACATGTAGTTGTGAAAAGCTGCATGCTGTCCACCTCACCTCACAAGTCCTTCCACAGGAAAATAGCTTGAAACTTATGGCCGTTAACCAAAGATGCAGTCTTCCGGGAAGAGGAAGTGTGAGACTCTACAGGGCTCCTGAGAAGGTCCATGCGAGGTTATTGACTCGTACACTCCCTGAAACGCAAAGAGTGTTGGAGTCAGTTAATGCAAAGCAGATGGAAGACCTTCACAAAACATAAATGCATCTGACTGTACGGCAGCATGGCGAACCTGTCCGAAGTCTCGAGCAACTCCTGACTCTCGTAACATTCCTGCCGCGTGATTCAGCACCTGGATGGAGAAAAAAAGTGTGTTTAACAGTGAAGCATGTCTTTGATGAGAGATTTGAGTGGATAGACGGATAGTTTATTTAACTTGTTTGATGTCAACCTTGGAAAGAAGAAACTATTTTAAACCGCAATGACAACTATGAATCATATATAGCTTGAAGACTCTAAGGGTGTGTTCATACTAGTTCGGTTTGCTTGGTTCGTTTGGTCTAGACAAAAAACCCCAAACATTTTAGTCCTGGTTCACTTAGCGTTCACATTTGCATTTAAACACTGAACCTAAAGGCGTAGCGATACATTCACAACCTGATTGGTCAGCTTTTATTATGAATATTTCGTGACAGAACTTATAAATGTGTGAAGGAGTCAAAACAGCGTCAGGATCCCTCCGTCACACACACCCAGATCTGCTGTGAGGAGACGCGGTTCTGACGCCTGAACTGAACTGTGATGAGCAACATCTCGAGTATGACGAGAAAAAGCAGCTGTGCTTGTTTATTCTGTCTTTTTTAGGGTCTCGTCTTGTGACATCATGTCCTGCTTTAGGTTAGTTTACATGTCTTTGGTCCATGTTGCGTTCACACATAGGGTTCGGTATCGAGAATCGAGTATCGATTGGAACCGAGACTAACTTTTCGTTTTTCCCGGAATCGTTCAAAAGTAAAAATTTCGATTCCTAGTTCCGATATTCACAGTCCGCCGAGCGGAAGAAGAAACCGCTGAACAACACCAACGAAGAAGCGTCTACCGGAAGTGTTGGCATAACCGCGCGAGTCGAACATTAGTAGCTTACGTCGGCGGTCCAAAGTGTGGCTTCGCTTTTCTAAAAATAACGAAATCTCGACAAAATGCAAAATTTGTGACAAAAGGAGTATTTGTGACAGGAGTATTTCCTTCAGAAAGGATTATTTCCTTCAGAAAGCCCGTTGGTTAGCAAGGTTAGCTAAACTTTTTTGACCCTGCCTCTTAAAAGAATCGGAATCGAGAATCGTTAGGAACCGGAATCGAAACAAAGAATCGGAATCGGAATCAGAATCGTTCAAATTCAAACGATACCCAACCCTATTCACACATCATTTGAACCGCACCACCGTTTTTGGAAGTGAACCGAGAGCCATCTTTTTGAAAAGCTTGTGATCAGAGTTTACCTCCACACTTCAGTTTACATGGAGCTATTGGATCTGGTTTCATGTTCACAACATGTTCACATATCATGTGTCGAATTCAAATGTGTCAAGCGACTTTCACTGGTTATCACTTCAATAGAGCAGCAAAAGCATCAGCTTTGTGCGCAGACACATCGGTATCTCTCGCGCACTTTCGAGCACGCTCGTGGACACTCGGTCTCCCTCGCGAGCAGACACATCGGTATTATGCTACGTTCACACCGGACGCGAATCGCGCGTCAAATTCGCGCCTGACGCGTCTAGTTTGACGCTTGACCACTTTGTGTTAATTCACGTGTCAAGAGCGAAACTGCCGCGCGTAAAACAAAAGTTTGAAGCGAAATTTACGCGCGTCAGAATCGAAATCCGTTGGCGGCCATTGTTTTTATGACGACCGAGCATTCATCAAGAGAGTTACCGCTCTGTATTTACTCTGGAGAGCAGAACAGTGGCGTGGGGATCATCGTCGCCGTATATTTGTGTCCATCGGACCCTTCAGAGCCGAACCGTTTGGCGAGTTTCACCATTCGCTCGCTCCAGAAGCTGCGCTGGATGACGGCCGCTGTCAGCGGTACTTCCGCCTGTCCCGCGCCCAGTTTGATGACATGTTGTCCCGAATCGGAGCGAGGATCACCCTCGCCCTCATCCATCTAATCTAGCTGTCATTTATTTTTTGTTTTGATGATAAATAGAGCCAGCCTTCAAAAGTTATTAACCCGTCCGGTGATTTTTTTTTTTCTCTCTCTCACGTCCAGACACGAATTTATGCACATATCTTGATTGTCTTTACAACATAATACTATTTCATATAATCTAGCTACGGAATGAATAACATTCAATACAAAATAAACATATATAGAATATATATATATATATATATATATATAGTCTCGTATATAGAAATAATGTTTTAAGTGATAAAACTTTTGCTTTGTTGTGCATAATCCCACCATGCATTTAGTCATATTAACAAAATAATTTATTGAAGCATCCAGACTTCACCACGTGAGCAAGCAGGTAGGCTCCTGATTGGTTAACGCGGCGCGAATTCACGCCAAAGTTCGGGTATTCGGGTCTTCCGTGCCTCGCTCCACGCCTCATTCGCGCCGCAGGAATTTTTCACGCGCGTAAAGCGTCTTTGCATTGACTTAACATTGAAATCATTTGCGCCTGACGCGCTATTCGCGTCCGGTGTGAACGTAGCATTAGGGATGCACGATATAGGATTTTGGCCGCTATTCGATATGCCGATATTTTCAAACTTGTACAAAAGGCCCGGATACCTTTAAATGTCCTGGACGATTTCAACCAATCATAGAGTGCAAGGTTGCCATAGTGACATTCGTGCTGAGGTGAATTGGTGCTGAGGTGGATTCAGTCGGAGAGAGAAGACGCATCATAATTATTAGTTAAGATACTTGACAGTTTCAGTTTAGTTAATCTGTAGTGTTCGACGATTATTCAGCTGGTTTACATATACATTGAGTCGCTGTGTGCGTACATACCAAAATCACACACACATACCCCATATGTAAATCAACCAGCTCTTCAGTAAATAAGTGAAGTTTGAACCCTGCCTGGTGTGTCTGTTCAACTAAGCCTCATCTTATACAGTTCTGACCGACTGCCTGCTGTGTTTCACATCCATTAAAATTAGTCTACTATCGAACCTCTTCATTTCAAAACTAATTTTGCCCGATGCCGATATATTTTATTTTTTTAAGTGCAAAAAAAAGCTTATTAAAGCTCTCAGTCAAGAGCAGTGAGTGATTTCCTCTGTTTTGTTGTTTTATTAATATTAACGGGATAGTTCTCCCAAAAAATTGAATTGTCATCATTTACTACTCTCTCAAGTTTCTTTCTTCTGTTGAAATTATAAAAGTTATTTGGAAGAATGTGGCTAACCAAACAGTTGCTGAACTCCAGTGACTTCCATAGTATATTTAAGCACAAGAAAGAAATGAATACAGGTTTGGAACAACATTAGAGTGAGTAAATGATGACAGAATTTTTATTTCTGGGTGCAGGACAAGCGGCAGTATATTATTACTGTCTCTTTTAAGAACTGCACGTGATGCGTCTAATATACACGCATTTGACGAGCAGGTTTGCTTTCACTTTAGACAACCAACTTTTTTATGTAAACCTTGTGTGTATTTGACAGTATCAGCGCAATAAGACTGGAAATATTAGTCCAGTATGCAGTCGCTGTGAAAGGCTTTTAGTTCCTGTGAGGGTCGGGTGAACGCGCTCAGAAAAGCAAGGCAAGTTTATTTATATAGCACATTTCATACACAGTGGCAATTCAAACTGCTTTACATGGAAGAAATTAAAATAATCAAAAGAAGTCAGAATAATTAAAACAGTTTATAATAAAAAAAATCATAATAATAAAAATAAAATACAGTGTCGAGAGCTGGTTTACGGTGCTACTGGGCCTCCAGCCCAGGGACTTCTTATATTCAAAAAGCTTATATATCAAATATATATCTTCTGGGGTGTAACGGTACACAAAAATCACGGTTCGGTACGTACCTCGGTTTTAAAGTCACGGTTCGGTACGTTTTCGATACAGCAAAAAGAAAGAAATGCCAGAGAAATTTCCTATTTGTTTAAAGAAAAAATATTTTTAAATAAGTGTGTTTTCCTAGATCTAGGTTTATAAATAGGGGTCATCTTTGAAGGATGAACAAATAATGTTTTGGTAATCACATTAAAAATAACATTTAAATATATATATTTATTTATATAATATTAGAATTTTGAAGTGCTGGAAAAAAGATGTGTGAAGTACTTGAAAGCATTTCACCATTCCAGTTAGTGTTGCTATATTAAATCCATGGTGAATGTTGCTGGTCTGTGGACGTAAAGTACTAGTTCATTCACGGCACAATGTTTCTCCTGGTTTCCATGACAGCGCTGTTTGATCTAATAGAGATCTACGGTTAATAACGGAGAAATGTGTATGCATCTCACTAGATCTCGCAGCGATGTTATTACCTCAGTGGCGAATTCAAATGTTTTCTTTACCGGATCTCTTAGCGCGGTGTGGTAACAGTGTTGCTTGATCGAGATCGGCTCGTGCTGCACAGATGTTGCTGGTCCGAACTGATAAACGATCCGTGAAGCACATAACGAGGAGCGCAGTTTCGTTCTGCTTTCATTACCCTTGCCATTTGGATGTTGCGCAACGTTGTGTTGGCCGCGTCAGCACGAATTTTGCCGGCAAGAAAAATGGTCCAAGCAATCGTTCGGTTTGTATGTGTACCGAACCGGAAGCCTCGAACCGAAACGGTTCAATTCGAATACATGTACCGTTACACCCCTTATATATCAAAAAGCGGATGTTAGAACAGCGCATCAGCACAGCACGTGAATGATATGTTTACCTAGCAAGACTTTGACACACATGCAAATAACGAACTTTTGTGAATTGCGGTGTCCCGTGTGTAATGCCGATGCCGTGATGTGGCAGAAACACAGGAAGGAGGCTGGATCCAAACGCAGTGTATAGGCTTTATTTAAACAAACTACATACTTTAACAAAGACTCAGGAACAGGGCTCAGGAACAGGGCTCAGGAACAGGAGTGACTCACATCGACCTCACACGTACAACAACTCACAAACTAAGACAGAAACACAGGGCTTAAATAATCAGACAAGCAAACTTAACAAGGTAACAAGGGGGCGTGGACAATTGGAAACACCTGGAAAAACTCAATAGACAGGGAACCACTAATAATACAAAGACAAAGACAAAACCACATCATGACAGAGCCCCTCCCCTATGGGCGGCTCCTGACGCCCTTAAAAACAAAAAAGTTCCGGTGGGCGGTGAAGCGGAGGCGGTCTGGGGGAGGGACGGAGGGCCAGGCCCGTGCAGGGGAACGGGACCAGGAGGTAGCCAAGGCGAGCCTGGGCCACGGAGCGTGGGCAGAGCAGGACCAGGCGAAGGCCAGGGCGGAGCAGGACCAGGCGAAGGCCAGGGCGGAGCAGGACCAGGCGAAGGCCAGGGCGGAGCAGGACCAGGCGAAGGCCAGGGCGGAGCAGGACCAGGCGAAGGCCAGGGCGGAGCAGGACCAGGCGAAGGCCAGGGCGGAGCAGGACCAGGCGAAGGCCAGGGCGGAGCAGGCTGTGGACGTGACCAGGGCGGAACTGTGGAACCCTCGGGCATCCACAACAGTGAAGGTCCCTCAGACGGCCACGGCGTTGAAGACCCCTCGGGCGGCCACGGCGGTGAAGACCTTTCGGGCGGCCACGGCGTTGAAGACCCCTCGGGCGGCCACGGCGGTGAAGACCCCTCGGCGGCCACGGCGGTGAAGACCCCTCGGGCGGCCACGGCGGTGAAGACCCCTCGGGCGGCCACGGCGGTGAAGACCCCTCGGGCGGCCACGGCGGTGAAGACCTTTCGGGCGGCCACGGCGTTGAAGACCCCTCGGGCGGCCACGGCGGTGAAGACCCCTCGGGCGGCCACGGCGGTGAAGACCCCTCGGGCGGCCACGGCGGTGAAGACCCCTCGGGCGGCCACGGCGGAGAAGACCCCTCGGGCGGCCACGGCGGTGAAGACCCCTCGGGCGGCCACGGCGGAGAAGACCCCTCGGGTGGCCACGGCGGAGACCTACTGCCCCCCCCCAAAATTTTCTTGGGGGTAGCTACGGGGACATAGGCTGGAGCAAGCACCGGCTCAGAAACAGTCTCCAGCTGGACGTGGCTGACGTGCAGCGCCGGCTCTGGAGGCTCTGCTGAGACGTGACGAGGCTCTGGAGGCTCTACTGAGACGTGGCGAGGCTCTGGAAGCTCTGCTGAGACGTGACGAGGCTCTGGAAGCTCTGCTGAGACGTGACGAGGCTCTGGAAGCTCTGCTGAGACGTGACGAGGCTCTGGAAGCTCTGCTGAGACGTGACGAGGCTCTGGAAGCTCTGCTGAGACGTGACGAGGCTCTGGAAGCTCTGCTGAGACGTGACGAGGCTCTGGAAGCTCTGCTGAGACGTGACGAGGCTCTGGAGGCTCTACTGAGACGTGGCGAGGCTCTGGAAGCTCTGCTGAGACGTGACGAGGCTCTGGAAGCTCTGCTGAGACGTGACGAGGCTCTGGAAGCTCTGCTGAGACGTGACGAGGCTCTGGAAGCTCTGCTGAGACGTGACGAGGCTCTGGAAGCTCTGCTGAGACGTGACGAGGCTCTGGAAGCTCTGCTGAGACGTGACGAGGCTCTGGAGGCTCTGCTGAGACGTGACGAGGCTCTGGAAGCTCTGCTGAGACGTGACGAGGCTCTGGAGGCTCTGCTGAGACGTGACGAGGCTCTGGAAGCTCTGCTGAGACGTGACGAGGCTCTGGAGGCTCTGCTGAGACGTGACGAGGCTCTGGAAGCTCTGCTGAGACGTGACGAGGCTCTGGAGGCTCTGCTGAGACGTGACGAGGCTCTGGAAGCTCTGCTGAGACGTGACGAGGCTCTGGAGGCTCTGCTGAGACGTGACGAGGCTCTGGAAGCTCTGCTGAGACGTGACGAGGCTCTGGAAGCTCTGCTGAGACGTGGAACAGCGGTGCGGGCTCAGCGGGCATGATGGTCGTGATAACATCCCTCTCTACCTCTCCAACAGTGAAGGGAGATCCACAAAACTGCAGGACAAAATCAATGAACTGCTCCAGGGTCCAACTGGGGTCCTCCTCTGGTAAATATAAACCAATGTCTAGATCCAGTCCACTCCAGAAACAGTCCTTCAATGCATCTTCTCCATCCGGAACGAGATGGCTATACAAAAGGAATTCCTCCACATAATCCTCGATGCAGCGATTATTCTGATACAGAGAGCAAAGTTTGCTCAGTGAGCTCTGGCTACTACCTGCTGGATCCATGTTTTGGTGAGTTGTTCTGTAATGCCGATGCCGTGATGTGGCAGAAACACAGGAAGGAGGCTGGATCCAAACGCAGTGTATAGGCTTTATTTAAACAAACTACATACTTTAACAAAGACTCAGGAACAGGGCTCAGGAACAGGGCTCAGGAACAGGGCTCAGGAACAGGGCTCAGGAACAGGGCTCAGGAACAGGGCTCAGGAACAGGAGTGACTCACATCGACCTCACACGTACAACAACTCACAAACTAAGACAGAAACACAGGGCTTAAATAATCAGACAAGCAAACTTAACAAGGTAACAAGGGGGCGTGGACAATTGGAAACACCTGGAAAAACTCAATAGACAGGGAACCACTAATAATACAAAGACAAAGACAAAACCACATCATGACACCGTGAGTGTAACTCTACCTCTGCGTTTACATGTGATGTGATGTGAATGTACGTCGACTCGCGTTGTACAGTATGTTGAGATGAAGGCGCCAGAATTGAACTGATAGAATGCACGATAGCCTACTATAATTTTTCTTCAAAAGCAGATCGTGTAGAGATTTTAATCGTACACGATCAAAAACCGTGAGACACACGCACACCCCTTGTTGGAAGTTTAAGTTCATGCTTCGTTCGTCGTCATGTGTGCATAGGAAACACACCACCCGATCGGCAAGGCTCATCGGCAGAAATTAGGGCTGGGTATCGATTCACATTTCAATTTCGATTCGATTTCGATTCGCAAGCTCTCAGTTCGATTCGATTTCGATTCTCGATTCAATTTTCGATTTCGATTCCTGATTTGATTCTCGATTCGACTATAATGAAGATGTAATACAAATCCTATATATTTATAAAAAAAAGAACAGTGGACATAAGTTTACTAGTGGTTAAGTAATACAAGGAAATTAAGAGCCATAAACCTGTATATAAAACTCTTTTTATTTTAGGTACACTAAATGCATACAGAGAATAAACAGGATTTTGATGCAATATGCAAAAAAAGTCAGAACAGTCGCACAGCTTGATCAAACAGTATCATGTTATTTTATGTTTAAGATAGATATAGATAAATAAATATGTAAATATTTAGACTTTTTTTTTTACATTGATCTTACCTAAATGGTAATGTAATTTTTTGTTTATTTTTGTTTTAAGAGTTTATGTATGGAAGCTTGATTTCAATCTTTGAATTAAATTGAAAAAAGTAGCACAAATAAATACAATAGAATAAAGACACAAATTAAGAGACATTTTGGGGTAGTTTTTTGGGTATGTCAGAAATACTACAGAAACTGAATAAAGTAATCCAATGTAAAATAACACTGGATAGTCTTTTTAGTCCATACAAAGGCTATTAATTCTGATTGCTTACAATTAATACTATATTCTGTTGTTATGACAACAGAATTAATGACTGACACAAATGGCTGCGTTCACTTTAAGAACTAGTGCGCGGATCCATTACTGTTTCATTAACTTTCTGTCACACGTGTTTAATGCTAATTTAAGACATTACCGACTGTCTATACGAGGTTACTCACCAAGACCAGAGTTTTGACATAATGTCGCGTGTTTTAACTGTTAAAGTGATATAATCCAGGGATAAAACTTTTGTTTCTGGCGAGCTGTTTGTGAGGCGGATTTAGGCTGTAACGTTACTGTGCACGCAGTGAAAGACATCTCTGAGAGTGCGCGAGCACGGGATGGTTAACATTGCTTGTAAAACTTAAAAAGACGTGAAAATGATAAACGTTAGTTACGATCATAGGTTACGATGCAATGCTGGCCCGATTGTTCAGTGAATATTCCGTCATGTCCCGACTCCTGAACGCGTGTGTGTATCGACAGCTGCAGCGCAGCTGCCTAGTGCAGAGAGACGAGAAGATGCAGCACCGCGTCCGCGAGCCCTTTATATGGAAAAAATCGATTCCCGCCGTTGAGAATCGATTTTAAATCGACCACATTTTAAAAAACGATGAATCGAAAAATCGATTTTTTTGCCCAGCCCTAGCAGAAATATTCATGTCGATGTTGTCCCGTTATCATCGTGCATCCCTAATCGGTATCTCTCGCGCGCTTTCGAGTGCGCTCTTGGACACTCGGTCTCTCTTGCGTGCAGACACATCGGTATCTCTCCCGCACTTTCGAGTGTGCGCTCTTGGAAACTCGGCCTCTCTTGCGCACTGGGGCTCATGGAGGCACGTGATCAGACAGTGGTTTACCGAGCGCTAGATTGGCTTTGGAAAAAAAAAGCTGTTGATATGGAGATTTCTGTGAACGGAACGACGCATTTTAAATATCGCTCGATCACGCGAATTTGATCGTGGGAAGCCAGAATTGTGATCATGATTAAAATGTGATTAATCGTGCAGCCCTAGCGCTCGGTGAAGAGCGTCATTGATGTATGCGTTGTAAAAAATTGCTGGGTTGTTTCATCTCAATTTTTGGTCAAATATCGCCAAACCCAGCCATTGGGTTAATTTTTTTTTAATTACATTTTAACCCAACGTTTGTTTTTGTCCATATTTGATTTGAAAATTGGGTTAAAACAACCCAGCATTTTTTAGCGTATTTACGATAAGTTTTTGTAAATAAATCACAGATATATTTGATGAGCCTGTGAGCACAGTAGCCAATCAGAGTTGTTTATGATTCCATTCAACAGCGCTCAAAGCGTCACATTTTTATATCAGTACTTTTGACAACACTACTTCCATGCTCCGGCCCTGGCATAAAGAACTTCTAACATCCATGGGAACTTTCCATTACACAAAAGTTGTTTTATATTGTGGGAAAAGGTTCTTGCGTTAATTTTGAGCCTGACACTGCAGCATTAAAGTTTGAGGTGGGACTATCTCTCGACCAATGACAGGCCGGATCATCAGTGGGAAAAAAAAATAATCAAGAAATACTTTTGAAAACAGTTATTAGTTTTGTAATTCTGTTTGGTGAATCTATTGTTGCAGAAATAACATACCTCACCTTTAACTGGAAATGTCCAGGTGTTGATGGCTGTGATTATAGAAAACTCAATATTTCCAGTGTATTTAGGTGTCATAACATGCCATTTATTTGTGATGGTTGTATACTGAATCACAATGGCCACGTACACAAATGTGCAAGCGAGTAAATGATCATTCTGTGTGTTTATGGAATACAGGAGTCACTCCTGAACTTGAACTCTTTGGCATCTCATGCATGTAAACAGAAAGCATGAATGTTTAATCGGATTGGTTCAGCTGTTTTTGACCAAAATTAATTAGGTTAGCAACAGGAGACTTGAAATCACTCAAATATTAGTGAACCGCTGTGGATTTGTGCCAAAAATATTGTAATGTTTGCAGGGTTATAATATAGTTAATTAAAACTGAACACTTTTTTTATTGCGACAGACAAAAACACATCAATTACTAAACTTTAACTTAAATGAAAGAGAGTTAAACTTAATGACAATTAAGTTTTAATTTCATTTAATTATCGAGTTATTTAGTTACTCGAGTGAATAAAAACTGGAACATTATGCATCTGACCTGAACACATTTTTTATTTCACTTTCTCTTTTTTCAGATAAACACACACCCATGTGTAAGTTCAAACACTTGCACATTGTTGTATAGTTCTGTGGAAGCAGTTAAACCCTCTCTTGTGCTTTAGTGTTAAAGAAAGCCTTTATCTGCATGGCTGCCTGTATCACTAAACAGACGTTTTGAACCAAGACCATGGGACGCATTTCAAACTGAAGTGCTCTTCACTGGAACCCCAAAACAGGCTTTGTGATGTTGAGATGGCAGATTTTCCTGTGTAATGATGTGTAATGATGAGCGGGAAATCCTCAGTGAATGGTATTCAGGCCTGCGATCACATTAATTTTTTTCTGTTTACTTAAACTATAGCTAAGTGTTTGAACACACTTTTGTCGGCTGGTTTTGCTGATTTTTAGTGGATGTATTTAAGTCAGTTCTCAAGTTTAAAAAAAAAAAAAATTATTTTTTTTTGCTGATAATTTACTCACCCCCATGTCATCCAAGATGTCCATGTCTTTCTTTCTTCTGTCGAAAAGAAATTAAGGATTTCCAGGATTTTCTCCATATAATGGACTTCAATGGGGTCCAAACGGTTCAAGGTCCAAATGACAGTTTCAGTGCAGCTTCAAAGGGCTTTAAACGACACCAGACAATGAATAAGGGTCTTATCAGACTCTCCTGTTCGAACTCGTTCATCAAAATGAACAAATCTTTTTTTCAAGTCATTCATTGAATCAATCAAATGACTCGAAACAAGATTTGTTCATTTTGATGAACGAGTTCAAACAGGAGAGTCACGAACGCGCATCACAGAACAGAGCAAGGCGAGCGTTTTTGCTTATAATACTTAAACTTTTTTATTTATTTTTGAAACGACCGATCATTTTGCTAGATAAGACCCATATTCATCGTCTGGTGTCGTTTAAAGCTGCACTGAAACTCTCATTTGGACCTTGAACCGTTTGGACCCCATTGAAGTCCATTATATGGAGAAAATCCTGGAATGTTTTCATCAAAAACCTTAATTTCTTTTCGACTGAAGAAAGAAAGACATGAACATCTTGGAAGACATGGGGGTGAGTAAATTATCAGCAAAAGTTTTTTAAAATCACAATCACACACAATACTGACTGTCTTAATCTTAAACACTACATCGTTCAGCATTTAACATCAGACAAAAAAGGGTTTCTTTATTTACAATAGATGATGCATGTTGATTTTTTTTATCTAATGTAATGACATTTGTATACTTTTTTGGGTTGCTTAATAAATTGTTTAAATATTTTTATTTTTTAAAGTGGCTTAAATATTTATATTTGCTCACCAAGGCTCCATTTATTTGATGAAAAATATTGTTAATCAAGTCATATTGTTAAGTATTATGTCTATTTAAAATAACTGTTCGCTGTTTAAATATAAGTTATAATGTATTTAATTTCTGTGATTTTTAGCTGAATTTTCAGCATCAACATTACTACAGAAATCCTCAAAACATTTGTGCCGCTTCATATTTTTGTGGACACCCTGATATTTTTTCAGTATTTTTACAAATGGAATGTTATTTATTGCAGTATTATAAATGTCTTTACGGTCACTTGATAAATTTAATGCATCCTTGCTGAATAAAAGTATTAATTTATGTAAAAACAACCTTGGCTCTGAAGCGTCTATTGCCGGGAAGACGTCTGTCAGATGTATCTCTGACAGTTTACATCGATTTCATCAGGCGTCTGAGCTAGGAAAATGAGTTAACTCCAACTCAGATGAGGCAAAATTAGTTCCCTTTCTAAATCTGCAAGGCTGGCTGAGCTTAATCTGTTATAGAGGCTTTAATTAGCTGGCAAACTTCTCATTAGAGCTTTATCAGGTCAAGAGCAAACACACTGCTATTAACACACACATTGATTACACAAGACGTCTGAGTGCGCATAGATAACTTTATGCTGTAACTAAAGTATTCAACAGGCAAACAGCATCTTTCTACAATAACGTGTATTTTGAGTATAAAATATTTTAGTCTATGAAATGTTTTGTTGAAAAGAGCATTTGTGCACACTGTAAAAAAAACTTGTTGGTTTAACTTAAAAAAGTAAGTAACCTGGTTGCCTTAAAATTTTAAGTTGATTGAACTGAAAAAAGTGAGTTAATACAATGAAGGAGATTAATTTAATCATCAGAAACTCAGTTATCTCAACTAAATAAATTATTATAAAGTTGATTTGACAAGAGAAAATATGTTGTGATAACAAATCTTGAAAATATTTTTTTTCAGTGCAGTAAATGGCACTTGATTTAATATTGTATATTGTATGTAAGCTACTTTTTAGTGTGGCTTAAGTGTCTAAATTTATACCTTCTCACCAAGAGTTTAAATATCTGATCAAAATGTAGTAAAAATACTGTAAATATGTATTTAAAATGTAATGCAAAGCTGTATTTTCAACATCATTACTCCAGTCTTCAGTGTCACATGATCTTTCGCCATTTAAATGAAAATTTATATTTTTGATTAAATGTGACGTCACAGCTCAGGATAATCCTTAGTGAAGGTTTGGGGACATTACTAAGATGTAATTTTCCTTTGTATATACCAGTTTATTCACTCACAAAGGCATTAATTTATCGTTTTTTCTTTACTTTTCTGTTTTTGCTTCAATTCACAGTTTATTGTGGTTTTGGTCCATGGCTCAAAACGCTTATGGAGAAAATGACTTCTGGTTCCAAAGTCACTGAAAAGTGGCCGCTAACTGTCGCGCTCTGTTTCACGCACCACAATTTTATCATCTAAATGGATTGGAAAAGCATGGTATTCTTTTATTTGCCCTCAGCTTAATCATACTTGATTTCTTGAAGATTTCCTCCGGACCCCCCGGATTCTGTTTGGATTTGATCAACGATGGTAGTTGTCCTGAAATGCACCAATGATTTAAAACAAAGTGTGTGCATTAGAGTGGTGGTTTTTCGTTCCAGCTCCAGATTTTGAATGCATTGTTTATTTGTTTCGCAGTATACAATCAGACGTTTGAATCGACTCCCTCTGCTCTGGCTGTTTCCCGTTGAAATGCGAGATCTTTGAGTTCTGTTATTGTAAAGGGGTACTTCAGATGTTTGACATATGTCCTGACCTGTTGCCGTGTCTTTCTCGGGTGTTAGGCCTCTTGTGTTTGTGTGAACTCAACCTGTTAGTGTGAAGGTGGTGCAAACATTAAATTCTCCTTTATGTGTTGCACAGAAGAAGAAAAAAACAGCATATGGTTTTGTAATGAAATTAGAGGAGTTCAATGACGAAATGTTTATTTTTGTTTACATTTTTTACACGTTGAATATTGCTTTTCTTTCAGTGTGTAATAAAGCTGTTTGTGAATGTAAAAGGTCTGCAAATTTAAGAACAAAGTGCACAACAAATAAGGTTAAAGTCTTCTAAAAGAAAGAATTGATTCTGAACTGCTGAAACGAGTCATCAGCAATTCCAGTCTCGTTTTCTGTTACGATGCAACACATTTGCATAATGTCAGCCTATATGAAAAAAAACCTATATCACTTAAAAACCTATATCACTTATAAACCTATATCAAGTGATGTATACCTATATCAAGTGTTGTGATATTTAACACTTACCCGCTCGCTAAATCCACCGAATGAGACCACGTAGATCATAGAGCTCTGATGACGTTGACGCAGCTGTCACTCAAAAAAGACGGAATTCACAGTAGTTTCTTGTAAAAGCCCCGTGCCTGTATTATTTTCACAGTAAAAGTCTAAATATGGTATTATATTGTGAATTGTCACAGTTAAAGCCTGTGAAGTGGTAATAATGTAATTAACTGTGAAATTTTACAGTTATATATAGTGAAATCCTGGAAAAATTTTACAGTGTATGTATCTGCGACTGGAAGAGTTTGGTTAGTGTTGTTCATGTCTGGAAGAAGACCAATCACAGCAGACTGGGCCATCTGACCAATCAGAGCAGAGTAGACCAATCACTGCAGACTGGGCCATCTGACCAATCAGAGCAGAGTAGACCAATCACTACAGACTGGGCCATCTGACCAATCAGAGCAGAGTAGACCAATCACTACAGACTGGGCCATCTGACCAATCAGAGCAGAGTAGGCCAATCACAGCAGACTGGGCCATCTGACCAATCAGAGCAGAGTAGACCAATCACAACAGACTGGGCCATCTGACCAATCAGAGCAGAGTAGACCAATCACTACAGACTGGGCCATCTGACCAATCAGAGCAGAGTAGGCCAATCACAGCAGACTGGGCCATCTGACCAATCAGAGCAGAGTAGACCAATCACTGCAGACTGGGCCATCTGACCAATCAGAGCAGAGTAGACCAATCACAACAGACTGGGCCATCTGACCAATCAGAGCAGAGTAGACCAATCACTACAGACTGGGCCATCTGACCAATCAGAGCAGAGTAGGCCAATCACAGCAGACTGGGCCATCTGACCAATCAGAGCAGAGTAGACCAATCACTACAGACTGGGCCATCTGACCAATCAGAGCAGAGTAGGCCAATCACAGCAGACTGGGCCATCTGACCAATCAGAGCAGAGTAGACCAATCACTGCAGACTGGGCCATCTGACCAATCAGAGCAGAGTAGACCAATCACTACAGACTGGGCCATCTGACCAATCAGAGCAGAGTAGACCAATCACAACAGACTGGGCCATCTGACCAATTAGAGCAGAGTAGACCAATCACTACAGACTGGGCCATCTGACCAATCAGAGCAGAGTAGACCAATCACTACAGACTGGGCCATCTGACCAATCAGAGCAGAGTAGGCCAATCACAGCAGACTGGGCCATCTGACCAATCAGAGCAGAGTAGACCAATCACTACAGACTGGGCCATCTGACCAATCAGAGCAGAGTAGACCAATCACAACAGACTGGGCCATCTGACCAATCAGAGCAGAGTAGACCAATCACTACAGACTGGGCCATCGGACCAATCAGAGCAGAGTAGGCCAATCACAGCAGACTGGGCCATCTGACCAATCAGAGCAGAGTAGACCAATCACAACAGACTGGGCCATCTGACCAATCAGAGCAGAGTAGACCAATCACTACAGACTGGGCCATCTGACCAATCAGAACAGAGTAGACCAATCACTACAGACTGGGCCATCTGACCAATCAGAACAGAGTCGACCAATCACTACAGACTGGGCCATCTGACCAATCAGAACAGAGTAGACCAATCACTACAGACTGGGCCATCTGACCAATCAGAGCAGAGTAGACCAATCACTACAGACTGGGCCATCGGACCAATCAGAGCAGAGTAGGCCAATCACAGCAGACTGGGCCATCTGACCAATCAGAGCAGAGTAGACCAATCACAACAGACTGGGCCATCTGACCAATCAGAGCAGAGTAGACCAATCACTACAGACTAGGCCATCTGACCAATCAGAACAGAGTAGACCAATCACTACAGACTGGGCCATCTGACCAATCAGAACAGAGTCGACCAATCACTACAGACTGGGCCATCTGACCAATCAGAACAGAGTAGACCAATCACTACAGACTGGGCCATCTGACCAATCAGAGCAGAGTAGACCAATCACTACAGACTGGGCCATCTGACCAATCAGAGCAGAGTAGACCAATCACTACAGACTGGGCCATCTGACCAATCAGAACAGAGTAGACCAATCACTACAGACTGGGCCATCTGACCAATCAGAACAGAGTAGACCAATCACAACAGACTGGGCCATCTGACCAATCAGAGCAGAGTAGACCAATCACTACAGACTGGGCCATCTGACCAATCAGAACAGAGTAGACCAATCACAACAGACTGGGCCATCTGACCAATCAGAGCAGAGTAGACCAATCACTACAGACTGGGCCATCTGACCAATCAGAGCAGAGTAGACCAATCACTACAGACTGGGCCATCTGACCAATCAGAGCAGAGTAGACCAATCACTACAGACTGGGCCATCTGACCAATCAGAACAGAGTAGACCAATCACAACAGACTGGGCCATCATCATAGGCCGGTTCATTTTGTTGTTGTTAATTTGGGTTAAATTAAGATAAGTTTACAATAAATTTGCTCTTAATTAGTGGGAAAACTTGCCTGGAGATTTTTATGGATTTCTAACTCTTCAAATAAATCAGAAAATAAATTCTCAGATCTGATTTTTCGTTTTATCACACGCCAGTTGAATATAACAAAAGGACACAATGGACACAAGCCATTCAGCGAAAGATATGAAGGAACGCCAGTGGAATCACATCCAGATGTGTGTGTTTGCAGGAGACTTTATTTAGCAGATTTTAATATGGGTGAAATCCGTCATTGAATCTGAGAGGATTGTTCTTCACACACTAAAAGTATTTCTGACGTGTTGCAGACTGCTAATGTGCAGAGCCGCAATGATGGATCATGACAGCTTACAGACCTGGACTGAGTTTATAAATCAAACACAAGTGTCAGACAGCGAGGGCTTGATGTGATCAGCACCCGTATTGAACCCGTCATGTTTTGGACTGTATCCTGTCAATGATTATATCATCAGATGTCAAATCACAATGAATCATAATTGTTATTTATAAATGAAATGGCCCAATAGATTTGGTACTGTAGATTTGAAATGGCTTCTGATATGATTAGAAATACCTTATACAGTTCTTTATGTTTATATTATGTGTGTGTGTGCATGTGTGTATATATATATATATATATATATATATGTGTGTGTGTGTGTGTGTTTGTGTATGTATATATGTATGTTTAGGGCTACGAAACAATTCATCGCATCCAAAATAAATGTTATATATAAATACAATTTTATATATATATGTATGAAGAGTTCAGATGCAAAAGCCTCTAAGTGCCGTTTGAAATTTTCTTAGAATGAGCATTTTTATCAAGCTTGTATATTTAATTTCAGTAATTTCACTTAAATGGCAATGATAATTACCTATTAATTGTTTTTTAAGTGAAATTACTGAACTTAAATATACAAGTTTGATAAAAATCATCATTCAAGAAGAAAATTTCAAATGGCATTTAAAAGCTTTTGCATCTGAACTCTTCATATACACAGTATATAAGGAATTAATTCTTGCATATATATTATATATATATTTTATATATATATATATATATATATATATATAACATTTTTTATTTTACGCCATAAACAATGATGTAAAAAATTATTTCTTACAGAATTCCCAAATGTAAGTTCAAAACTATTTTACTAATTATTACCAATTGTACTATTATTAGTTGTGTGTGTGTAATATAATAAATTGCAACAAAAATTTATATGAAATACTCTTTATACAGTATATGTGTGTGTGTGTTTGTGTATAGGTATACATTGACTTACATATGTAAGATATATATATATATATATATATATATGTATCTGTATGTGTGCGTATAAAATACATTTTTATTTGTATTATTAAAATGTATAACTAGAGCTGTGTTTATGCATGTGTAATATATATATATATATATATATATATATATTACACATGCATAAACATATATATATATATATATTTATATATATATATAACAATACTTATAGATATTTATATATTTTTTACAATTATTTGCTAGCTGTATTTTTGCTGTATCACGGCTTAATATATTGTAATCTTGATCAAATGATTTTTATTTATTTTTAACTATAAATATTTAAACTTATTTACATAATCCTGAACTGATTGTTTCAAATATTTTAAGGTCAAAAATTACACACAAAGCAATAGGTTTGGTTTTCACCGTCCTTATTTTTCCGCCCCGTTCTGGTGGTTTGCATGATCTTCACATGAATTCCCTACTGTAATTATGTATTTTTAATTGTCAGAAGTATTTTCAAAATAACCAGATGTTATAAACATGTCTTGTCAAATCATGCAACCAATTACGGTGATTCAAACCACAACCTCATGGAGAAAATGATTCCTCCTTTAGGTTGGTTTTAGGTTTGAATCAACATGTTGTATTTATTTTTTAGAATTATGTCGAGAGCGCGGGGCTTTTCTCGAAAACCTCAATCCATGTCATTTCAACCACCAGATGCTGAAATACTGTATGAAGATGAATCTCTTGTGCCATCTGTTCATGTCATAATTAGTGCCTCAGACAGGCAGACTACACAGAAACTTGACTTCTTAGTAAAGGTTTTCATGAAAATATACATGCAGGATGGGACTGTCATGTGACCAAAGAGTCACATGATATTATGAAAGCTTTCTGGACACGTTTCCGTGGCAGTGAAGTTTGTGAAGTAGTACAGTGTAAATATTTGGCCATTTCCTTTGATTCAAGACTTCCTGACCACTGCTCAGAAATGTGCGTTTGTGTTTATACCAAAACACCCCAACAGAAAAAAAAGTCCGCTGTTTATGAAACTAACTGTAACCAAAAACTGTGGGAAATATATTAATATCCTATAAATTAAATATCCAAGCCAAGTGTTCAGGAACAAACGTATCTTTATCTCCATCTAGTGGTTGTTTGGTGAGATTGCAACTGTCATGAAGAATCAAATCCTTGATGTTTTGAGGGAAAGAAACAAGACGATTGTTATTATTTTTTTCATATTTTTATATACTTTTCATTACATTTTATATGCACATATTTTCAGGCAGTGCATGGTTATAGTACTTCCCCATAGATATACTGTATGCAACACACACATTTGACACAAACTTGACCACAATGACATCGGTACACGACCAGAGGAAGAGGAATTCTTCTTCATCACCATCAGTCTTTAGTGTCATTCGGTGTCTGTATATAATATTCATCTCCTACAAACCCACTTCAGAAGTTTGTTCACTCACACGGTCCAAAAATATCAGTCCATTCGCTCCTGACCCATGAGAAGGGACCTTTGGCAGTTTTTAACAGTATTGGCCAGTGTTTAATAGTTTCTCTTCTCTCCAGAAAACACTCCCAGGCACTCAGAGGAAAGCCAGAACTACCATTAGCATAGAAAAGCATTATTGCTCCCGGCTGTGAATTAGAAACAAAGGATTTAAAATGTCACATTCTTTCTCTGTGTCTTCAGAAACACTTCCATCATGTGACTGCTATGAGAGTTCTTTTAGAATGTTGCTACATGGTTGCTAGGGTGTTCTGCATGGTTGTTAGGTGATTACATACTGGCTTTGTGAAGTCTCTGTGGTATTTCTTTTTGCCAATGATGCTTGCTTGTCTCAACCCCTATTAAAATGCCTATGGACAAGATATATGACCAATATCCAAAAGTGAATCATTCAGACGAGTCACATATGGTATTTTATCAATAAGGTTCACCCCATTCACACCAAGAATGATAACTATTTCATAAAGATATCATTGACAATAGTTCTAAAAGAATAGCAGATTCCTACAGAAGCTTGTTTCCGCCACAGAATAAAACTATTTAAAATACTTTCTTTTCTCAGAATTGCATGATATAAAGTCGTAATTGCGAGTTATAAATATATATTTTTTCATGCAATTGTTTACATCTTGCAATTTGACTTTCTCTTTCAATTGTGATTTTTTTTTTTTATTTCGTAATTCTGACTTTTTTTCTTAGATTTGTGACTATTTATTTCTCAAATCTGACTTTTTTCTTGCAATTGCGTCTTTTTATCTCGCAATTATGACTTTCTTAAAATTGCTAATTTTTATCACACAATGCTGTTTTTTTCTCGCAATTGCAACATTTTATCACGCAATTCTGACTTATTTCTCGCAATTGCGACTTTTTATCTCGCAATTCTGACTTCTCGCAATTGCGATTTTTTTTATCACACAATTCTGACTTTTTATCTCGCAATTCTGACTTTTTATCTCGCAATTCTGACTTTTTATCACGCAATTCTGACTTTTCTCACAATTGCGACTTTTTATCACGCAATTCTGACTTTTCTCACAATTGCGACTTTTTATCTCACAATTCTGACTTTTTTCCCGCAATTGCAACTTTTTATCACACAATTTTTACTTTTTTCTTGCAATACCAATTTTTTAATGACACAATTCTGATTTTCTCGTAATTGCAACATTTTATCTCGCAATTCTGACTTTTTTCTTGCAATTGCGACTATCACACAATTCTGATCTTTTTTCTTGCAATTGCAATTTTTGAATCACACAATTCTGACTTTTCTTGCAATTACATTTTATCTCGCAATTCTGACTTTTTTCTCACAATTGAAAAATTTTATCTCACAATTCTGACTTTTTTCTCACAATTGCAAAATTTTTATCTCGCAATTCTGACTTTTTTCTCACAATTGCAAAATTTTTATCTCGCAATTCTGACTTTTTTCTCACAATTGCAAAATTTTATCTCGCAATTCTGACTTTTTCTTGCAATTGCAACATTTAATCTCACAATTCTGACTTTATTTCTCGCATTCACGAGTTTATATCACAAAATTCATAGAAAAAAGACAGAATTGCAAGATGTAAACTCGCAAATTCAAAGAAAAAGTAAGAATTGCGATATAAAAAGTCGCAATTACCCTTTTTATTCATTTAGTGGCAGAAACAAGCTTCCATACAAGCCACTACTATAACAATGAATAATTTTTCTCCAGCTGATGAACATTAACATCCAATCAGAATCCATCCTGTATTTAAAGCAGCAGACGTCAAAATCGCAGCGTACGGTTAGAATAAACACTCGTTATCATCCACTAGTGTGGACGCTAATATGGTTATCTTTATAGTTATCGTTCTTGGGGTGAATTGCCCTTTAGGTAGCACAGCCTCAGCAAATGTACAGGCAAGTTTTTGTCAAAAACATTGTTTTCTAATTCACAGGAGTGGCTGCAATAAAATTTATATATTTTCTGCACTGCATTACAATGTATTTGTATATGCACGTAACATTTTAATAAATATTTTGAGCTTGGTGCAACTTAAGCTTTATGAACAACATCTGTCAGAACAAATCATTTTTGCATGTACAGTCAGAGGTGTAAAGTCCAGGTTCAGAAAGTTAAAATCCTCCACAGTATTTTGTTTTAATCACCTGGATTTGCCAATTAGCAGTTTTTCAGCCCGAACAAAGAAGTAATTAGTGAACTGGTGGGATACACATATGGCAGGACCTTTACTTTCTGAACCTGGACTTTACACCTCTGTGTACAGTAATGCACTTTCAGTGGAAATCAATGCGGCACTGCACTGGGATAAATGGATAAAACGTACACCATTTTGAATGTACAGTATAGCCATCACACGGTACATGTTAATTACTGTTATTTCCATTATTTAGTCCTATTATGACCATGAAAAATCCAGTAACACAGTAAGTGCATCACTGTAAATGAAATTTAAGGACGAGTGAAAATTATTGTATATGCTAAACGACAGCTGGCCACAGATAGAAATCAGATGCTTGAACTTTCAATCTGGTAACACTGAAATTGAGCAGATGTTAAACACTGGCATCATTCACGTCTATAATATCTCCAATTCTTCCATCAATCACACAGTAATCATATAGCAGACTGTAAGGTTTCTTCTCAGCACATCAAAAAAGGTGTAGACTCCCTTCCCTTCAGTTGAATTACAGTTATTGTAATTTATTGTTGTAATGTGTAGACGTGTTGTTAAATCGGGAATTTAGAGTTAGACTACTTTTCAAAAGTTTGAGGGTCAGAAAGATTTTTTTTTTTCATTAAGGCTGCATTTATTTGATCAAAAATACAGTGATATTGTGAAATATTATTAGAATTCAAAAAGACGGTTTTCTATGTGAATATATTTTCACTTGATATTTCCAGCATCATTACTCCAGTCTTCAGTGTCACACGATCCTTCAGAAATCACTCCAATATGATGATTTGCCGCTCAATGAAACATTTCTGATTATTATAAATGGTTCGTATTTTTCGGATTCTTTCATAAAAAAAGAACAGCATTTATTTGAAATAGAAATCTTTTGTAACATTTCACATCCTTACTGTTAATTTTGATCCATTTAATGCATCCTTGCTGAAAAGTATTATTAATAATAATAATAATAAAACTTATTGACACCAAACCTTTGCACAATAGTGCACAATAAGTTTCATATCAGCTCCTTATCTGTGCCCAATTAATTATTAATATAATAAATATCTAAAAGTGTGGATTGAACATTGTTAAAATGATAAGTGGACATTTTTTTTTAATTACATAAATACCTGAAAATGTGTCCACCAATTCATCCGCTGTGATACAGGGATGTTTGGTTGCATAAACGCTCAGAGCCGGCACACATCTCATGACGTCTCAATGATCGGAGCATCACACGGACCAGACCTTCTCCTCCTAATCCAGTTTGCTCTTGACTACTGTTGCCACGGTAACCGACCGGAGGCGTGCAGAAGCCTCCCGTTATTCCTTGCATAGACAGACAGGTCTGTCCTATTTAGCAAATCACATTGCACATGATTGAATCGACCTGATGATCAGATTCTAGATTTTCGTGCAATTCGGTGCAAAAGTGACACTATAGCTTATATCCTGTTTTTCCTCAGCACCATCATGTCATATTGTGGCCAGCAGCATCATTATAACTCTCTCTCACCGTGTATCTGCTCTAATGCCCGACTTTCTAGTTGCTAAGAGACCAACAAGTGCCAACTGGCATGAAATCTCCCATTGCGACGGTCGATTTCCATCTGATGTTTTTGCTTGTCCTTCATGTGAACCAACATCTGTTGCTTTGTTGATAAATTCGTACAACTTGTTTCAAGTGAAATAATGTGTAGCTAGCATGAGTTCGTTTTATCTTTCAAGGAGTGTTTTAACAGAATTCAGTATTTTATACGTCTGCACTCGCTCTTAAACTCCAAGCGATGGATTTGCTTTATAAGGAAGACGTGTTAAAATGTGTTGATTTCAGTATTAGTACTTGTATATCGCATAATATGAACGCGGACTCTGTACAATTGTCCTTTAAAGTCAACATGAAAGCGACCCTTTTATTATAAAACACTTGTGCACAATTTGTGCATGTTATTTTAAAGCAAAATCTGGTCGTATGACATATGAAACACAAATATATGTATTAATATTGAAGTGAAATGGGTTGCAAACAGGGCTTGTCACACATACTGTCACTTAAAAACAACTGTGTTTACGTGAATACTCGGCATCATTTTGTGTGTATTTGACTGTTTAAGTGCAATAAGCAACAAAATATAACTCAATTTAGTACTTTAGAAGTATATTTTTTAATATTATGTCATAATTTGGCTGCAGGAAAATTAGGCTGCTGTCACTTTAAGACCTGACACACAAATTCATTACACATACTGTCACTTAAAAACAAACTAACTGTGTTTACGTGAATACTCGCCAAGACGGGCATCATTTTGTGTGTATTTGACTGTTTAAGTGCAATAAGCAACGAAACATAACTCAATTTAGTACTTTAGAAGTATATTTTTAATATTATCTCATAATTTGGCTGCAGGAATATTAGGCTGCTGTCACTTTAAAACCTGACACACAAATCCATTACACATACTGTCACTTAAAAACAAACTAACTGTGTTTACGTGAATACTCGCCAAGACGGGCATCATTTTGTGTGTATTTGACTGTTTAAGTGCAATAAGCAACAAAATATAACTCAATTTAGTACTTTATAAGTATATTTTTAGTATTATCTCACAATTTGGCTGCAGGAATATTAGGCTGCTGTCACTTTAAGACCTGACGCACATATCCATTACACATACGTTTTTTCTCTCAACTGTTACATTCACGTAAACATAATTGACTGTGTTTACATGAAGACTGGCATTTTGACATTATTTTGTGTGTGTTTGACTATTTAAGTGCAATAAGTAACGAAATATAACTCAATTTAGTCCTGAGAGGCGTCTTTATGTGCCGGACTTTGGGGGTTTGCGCACAAAATCTGCTAGAATATGTAAAATTATACACAATCGCACAGGGAAATTTAAGCCTTATAACAGCAACAATATTCACCCGGAGCAAATTAATCGGGTGAGTGAGGAGACGCGGGGTTGTGTGTCACTCGCCGTCTTAGATATACGAGAGAAAGCGCAGCTAGCATTGGAAGCATTTCAGATATTTCAGTACGGATATGTATCGAAAAATCAATGTTTGACAACACTACATTGCACTTACAGTAGTTTATCATTTCAGATGCCTTTTAATAAGACTACTGAAATTGAAAAATGTATATATTATATATAATATTCAACCCGCCAAAGTGTCTAATAGAACGAAGGGACTGCGTTACACGCCACTGATGCAAACAACCGCATTTGTTCATGTCAAATTGTCAAGCCCAGGTTGCAAACGTTTCATGTTGACTTTAAACACTCTCTTGATTTGGATTGCAATAGTTTTTTCTCATAGTTCAGTCCCACCTGGACAACAACGCTTGAACACACTTTGATTTCGGACATCCAGTCCTTTTGTTTAGACAGCACAAGAAGGAAAGATATTGTCCAAAGGTAGCAGAGAGACACAAAGGCATCGTGATGTCATAAACCACCATCATTGGTTTAAATCAGCTGCTTCTTTTTTCCCCCTCATTCTCACCGAGAGTCTCTTTGAACATGTGATTCTTTCTCACCCCCGTCTCGACACCCGCTAGGACCATCTGACCAAAAATCAGCTCTCAGCCAAGGTGACGGTTTGAGCCTGCCATCAACAGCCTTCTGATTGCTTTACCCCAAAAACGTCAATCATCAGGTTACTTGTTAAGGGGCTTGTTGACCTTGGGAGTCCCTGTGATGTTGCCGTTGGCGACACTGAGCGTCTGGACGGGCGTGGCGTTGTTGGCTGCTGTCTGGTCGGCTGTTACCTTGGTAACCGTGTTCTTTTTGGAATTGTCAGGTTCCCAGAGGAAGAACTCATGCAAGAGAGTGTTGACCGTTTCTGGGCATTCCATCATCACCATGTGACTGCCTTCCTCGATCACTTTCAGGAATGCAAACAAGAGGATCTGAAATAAATAAATAAATATTTATTTTCTAAAGTATTATATTATGTGTTTATTATAGTGCAGAATATTATATTACAGGATGTATTTTTGAAACATTTACATACCTTACAAAAATATATTTTTATAATCGATTTATATAGATGTTATTTTAATGTAATAAAGAAATAAAAAAAATCTATATTATATTTAAAAATAAATAAACGCGCATGCGTACACACACAAACATATATATAGACATGTATTTGTAAATGTTTATGTAAATAATGCATTTATAAAATTAACATTTTAATGTATATGTATATAGAATTCTAATTTCTAATGAATAAATAATACAATTAAATAATAGTATAATAATTTATTACAATAAAAAACGAAATAATGTAAATTATATAAATAGTAAAATATTTTTTAAATGTATTTTGTCAATTTTATTTGAGTATAATAAAGACATTTAAAAATAAATATCTGCTATTAAATTTGTTTAAAAATAAATACACACATTATATATATATATATATGTATATAAATATATAATAGATATGTGTTTTTAAATGTGTATGTAAATAATGTATAATGCGTATCTTATTTCTAATAATGAATAAAGATGGCTTTTCCATCTGAAGTCTTCATATATACATACATATACTGTATATTAGTTACATATAAACTATCAAAAATATTTAAATTATATATAATATCAATTATTAAACTAATGTTAATCTTGTTATTTTTTTTGTCTTATGCTTTGAGCTAATTTTCTTCTTTTTTTTTTCATTTGCGTCCCTGCAGGAAGTCCTAACTGACGTCAGCAGAGTTCAGTGAGCAGCACAATGAGACGCCATTGTTTGATTCAGAGCACATCTGCATGAGGACACGTGTAACGCTCCTCTACTCATGAACAGCCCATTACAGCACAGAGACACTCTTGTGTTGAAGAGTCATGAGTGAGCCAACATCACCCCTCCAGAGGACACACACGGGCTGCAAGCAAAGGCTAAGTCACACACTATTCATCCTCCAGAGAATGCAAGATTATATTTGTGTGAGTCTCAAAAAAAAAAAAAAATGTTATGATAATATTTTACCACAAAATCAAAAATACAGGTTATAGAGTCACAGTAGGAATCACTGTGATTATTTATACACACCAAGTGTCAGCATTAGTGTTCAGCTTTAATGATGCAAAAACACACCTAGCTGTGCGATTGACTGTACAAATAGAGTCAACAAGAAATCAGGGGGCAGTTGCATAAACATAGCCATTATGTTAAGAAATAGAGTGTAACTGGATCCAGAAATATATTTCATTTTTCCCATAGGGAGGCAAGTTTAGTTAGATAGGTAATCTTCATTAAATATTGCTGTGATTTATAATTAAAAGAAAATAGGAAAATATCTAATTTTACATTTGAATTTGAGTTTCTTTATTTAAAGGGACAATGCACATTAATTAACATGAGAACAAGGTCCAACATGTAAATGTGCCAGATTTAGCCATACAGGCTAATTTTCATCTGCAGTCCCTAGCAGGTTAAAATTTAAAACAATAGCTATACAATAAAAATAAAAACATGATAAATACAAACACATTATTCTGTATGGCAACCAGGGCCTGAAATTAACACCCGACCACCTGCCAAATGCGGGTGAATTTTTCTATTGGCGGGTAACACTGTCAATCTACCTGCCACATTGGCAGGTAGGTAGCCAATGAGAATTGAGTGATTCATTAGGATTTTTACATTTCAACTAAGTCCGCCATTGCAATTGACTTTAACTAAAATGTGGCGGCACATTACTGAGGTAAAGAGGCCAGCTGAAACAAACAGCCAACAAAACGATGAGGATGAGAAAAAGAAAAGTAAAAGAAGACATTTTAATATAAAGTGGACAATTGGCGGCAATGGCAAGGTTCGTGAGCGGCTGATTTATGACAGCGTCAGCGACTGTTGTTTCGTAACTTTCATGCGATCAGAAGAAGACGAAGCCCTTTCTGACTACGTTTGGATGTGCGAGTATTAAACTGTTGGTGAGATGGGATGAGATAATGTAACGCTGACGTAGGCTACAGTACAATGACAGTTGCACAGATGTGTGTGCGTGTGTAACTGTGCATGTTGGGAGTTGGGAACCAGTGAGAAAATATCTGGTACCCGGTAACTTTACCAGTAATAACAATATTAATTGAGTTCATAGTTCCTGAATGCTGTAACTAAAGCTGTCAGGATCTGTCTACGTGACTAAATCAGCCGTCAACACAGCCGCGTGTGATTTGTTTACTTACGAGCTGCGGTAGGCTATGTCTATCTGTTGAGTATATGCTATAGTATAGCCTGTATATATGTTGTGTGAGTGTCAAAATCAATGAACAAAAAGATTTTTTTTAAATGTATGTTCTTAGAGTTATTATTATTATTACTTGGCAGCACTTAAATGTGTATTCTTACAAGTGAAAGAACAATATTGTGAAATTCCCGGGGTTTTTTTTTTTTTTAAAGGAATTTCACAATATTGTTCTTTTTACGAGCCATTTTTTGGCTGAGGCAAAATATGAGGCAAAAAAAAAAAAAAAAAAAAGTGGCTGGTAAAAAGTCTCTGTGGCAGGTGAATTTTTAAATCCACCTGCCACAGTGGCCGGTGGTCGAAAAAGTTAATTTCAGGCCCTGATGGCAACATATTAGATTAGTTAATAACCAATGTTTTATGGATTTGGAAAATGATTTGATCATTTCTTTCATTTTGTTTATGAGTTGAATTATGACCTGGACATGTTCTCAAACTGCTGAAACCACCAGCAAAAATCATGCATTGTGTGCACAGTAGCAGTATGTGATTTGTGACGCAGCCACACAAAAAAAACTCAACCGCAGCACAATGAAAATACATTTGATGTGCACGAACCTCTGCCATCCGCTGATCCTCTTCAATTGGAACAAACTTGTCGTACATGCCGTGCACCAGCAGAATGGGTACGGTCAGCTCGGCGTGGTACACTTCATCCCCCTCGGGCCAGTACTGACCGCTCATCATCGCTCGCAGGACGAACGGGGAGACGTTAAACGCGTTTCCCTCTTTCAAGAGCTGCTTCTCTTTAGCACCCTGCCTGGCGAAACCAGCTCTGTGTGGAAAACACAAGAACACACATGCTTTAAACAGCCACCGAAGAAGTCATTACAGAAACCATGACATGCTGGAAAGTGGTGGTGTTTTGTTTTTCTCCTTCTCCCTTTCTCTTGTTTTTCATTTTCCTTATTACATCTTTGATTATTACTACTGCTTTATATGTATAATATATACATAATGAGCATTGTTATACACACAGGTGAAACTCCAAAAATTAGAATATCGTGCAAAAGTTCATTTATTTCAGTAATTCAACTTAAAAGGTGAAACTAATGTATTATATAGACTCATTACATGCAAAGTGAGATATTTCAAGCCTTTATTTGTTATAATTTTGATGCTTACAGCTTATGAAAACCCCCAAATCAAAATATCATATAGAATTATTATACTTAATATCACGCAAAAGTTCAATTATTTCAGTAATTCAACTTAAAAGGTGAAACTAATCTATTATATAGACTCAATACATGCAAAGAGATATTTCAAGCCTTTATTTGTTATAATTTTGATGCTTACAGCTTATGAAACCCCCAAAATCAAAATATCATATAGAATTATTATGCTTAATATCACACAAAAGTTCATTTATTTCAGTAATTCAACTTAAAAGGTGAAACTAATATATTATATAGACTCATTGCATGCAAAATAAGATATTTCAAGCCTTTATTTGTTATAATGTTGATGCTTACAGCTTATGAAACCCCAAAGTCAAAATTATTATATAGAATTATTATACTTAATATCGCGCAAAAGTTCATTTATTTCAGTAATTCTTCAACTTAAAAGGTGAAACTATTATATAGACTCATTACATGCAAAGTGAGATATTTCAAGCCTTTGTTTGTTATAATTGTGATGATTATGGTTTACAGCTTATGAAAAATATTGTGAAAAGGCTTTCATATCTGTAAGCCATAATCATCAAAATTATAACAAATAAAGGCTTGAAATATCTCACTTTGCATGTAATGAGTCTATATAATATATTAGTTTCACTTTTTAAGTTGAATTACTAAAATAAATGAACTTCAAAATGACAATTTTTCGAGTTTCACCTACAATAAAGATGTACATAATTACACATACGTCCTATATTCTGTTTGTGTTTTGTTTTGATGGTCTCGTCTCTAACTGTGCTTTGATAAATAGAAGGTGTGTTACTTGAGGAAGCTCCAGGCGAGGCACGGGGACAGACAGTGCAGGACACAGGAGGGCAGCTGGAAGATGGAGCACAGACTCGGTTCCAGCGCTGTCGGGCCGCCTCCGTTGATCATCACCACCTTATGCACCTGCTCCGGATACTCGTGTGCCAGGAACGTACAGAACGACACCCTTCACAGGGACAAAACGGTGCAATAATTGCTCATGAAAACATGCCAGGAACAAACCACAGGCTTTTGTTAATTATTATAGAACTATTCAGTTTAAAGGAGTAGTTCACTTTACTCACCCCCATGTCATCCAAGATGTCCATGTCTTTCTTTCTTCAGTCGAAAAGAAATTAAGGTTTTTGATGAAAACATTCCAGGATTTTCTCCATATAATGGACTTCAATGGGGTCCAAACGGTTCAAGGTCCAAATGAGAGTTTCAGTGCAGCTTCAAACGGTCAATAAGAGTCTTATCTATTTAAAAAAAAAAAATGAACAAATCTTTTTACGAGTCATTTCGTTGAATGAACCAAATGACTCGAAAAAAGATTCGTTCATTTTGATGAACGAGTTCGAACAGGAGAGTCACATTTGTGCTTATAAAACTTAAACTTTTGTATTTATTTTTTAAACGACCGCTCGTTTGGCTAGATAAGACCCTTATTCATCGTCTGGTGTCGTTTAAAGCCCTTTGAAGCTGCACTGAAACTCTCATTTGGACCTTGAACCGTTTGGTGCGTCCATTATATTGATAATCCTGGAATGTTTTCATCAAAAACCTTAATTTCTTTACGACTGAAGAAAGAATCACATGGACATCTTGGATGACATGGGGGTGAGTAAATTATCAGTTTTTTTTAAAAAGTGAACTACTCCTTGAATGATCTTTTAACCAGTGGTGTGTGTACGTTGGGTAGAAAGGCGGTGCCTACCCGTATGAGTGACCAATGAGGATGTTCCGTTTTCTGGCATATCTCTTGAATATGGCGCGCAGGTCCTCCGCGAGTGCGTAGAAGGTGTACGCCGCCGCGATCTGAGGAGCAATGCTGGCGCCGTGACCCGCCAAATCAGGAGCGACGACCTCGTAACCCAACCGAGAGAAGAAGTCCAGCTGCCTCCCCCAGATGTCCAGCGAGCCGCCCACGCCGTGGATGAAGAACAGCGCCACGTCCGAATGCGTTCCCTTACAGCTGCTGATGCATCGCTGCGTGTCGATCATCACGGTGCGCTTGGGTTTCCGTCGCCTGCGTCTGGGCGGAGGTGCTGGTTTCTGCTGGTCAGAGATGAGAAGAGCTGGAGCGGGTTTGGGGTCCGGCGAGGACGGTGCAGTGGTGTAATCCGACAGCTCCACCTCCACCGTGCTGCACTGCTCCACGTCTCCGTTCTGGCACTGCAGGATCTCGGAGTGGAGGACATCTCCCAGGTTCTCGATCACCAGCTGGCCGTTGCGGTACACCGTGATCTTGCGCTTGCAGTGGACGCTGCTGCTCGGCTCTGGTTGTTCGTCTGCGGTTGCGGGACGTTCGGGGAGAATGTGGCGCACGCGAAGAACCCGGCCTGGCTTCACCTCCACAAACTCGAATCCATCAGCGGGCTTGCCGTCGGATGATTCGACTGGCAAAACAACGCTGGTCGTCTTTCCCCACAGACAGCAGAAGATGCTCTCGGTGATGCTGGTCAACATGTCGCCGGTTTACCTGAAGACACAATTACAATTACAACCAGGGCTTGAACCTGAACCTTTGGTCTAGTCGACCGTTCTCTGAGATTTGTTTTCATGATAATCGAATGTAAAGAGTTTTATCTCTAAAAACTGTATAGCACTAGTATATAATAAGTAGGGTTGGGTATCGTTTGAATTTGAACGATTCTGATTCCGATTCCAATTCCTTGTTTCGATTCCGGTTCCTAACGATTCTCGATTCCGATTCTTTTAAGAGGCAGGGTCAAAAAAGTTTAGCTAACCTTGCTAACCAACGGCCTTTCTGAAGGAAATACTCCTTCTGTAAAAATACTCCTTTTGTCACAAATTTTGTCGAGATTTCGTTATTTTTAGAAAAGTGAAGCCACACTTTGGACCGCCGACGTAAGCTACTCATGTTCGACTCGCGCGGTTATGCCAACACTTCCGGTAGACGCTTCTTCGTTGGTGTTGTTCAGCGGTTTCTTCTTCCGCTCGGCGGACTGTGAATATCGAAACTAGGAATCGAAATTTTAACTTTTGAACGATTCCGGGAAAAACGAAAAGTTAGTCTCGGTTCCAATCGATACTCGATTCTCGATACCCAACCCTAATAATAAGTAAAAAGAAATCGCTAGTTAATACCACTAACAAGGCTCAAAATAGCCCCACACTAACACAGTAACATAATGAGGGTCCCTACATGCAAACCGAAGCATTGAGCAACTTTGTAAGTGTACAGACCATTTAATAGACCCCTTTTGCGCCGACGTCACAGTTACGTCACGGCGCTAGCTGGAGGCAAAACAAAGTGAAAACTAGAGCCCGACCGATAAAGGATTTTGAATGCCGATACCAATACAAATATTTTTTGGTTTTAAAATCTGATATTCCGATATATCGGCCGATTTTATTTATTTATTTTTATTTTTTTTTAGAAACGCGCAAAAAAACATGAACAGATTTCCCTAACATTAGTTATTTGTAGCTATTTATGAGTTTTAACTAAAATAATTAATAAAAATAGTAGTAAAAAATGATTTTATTTTTCAGAATCTTTTGTGAATCCAGAATCCTGTTTGTTTTCATTTTCGTTCATTGTAATAACTCAGATTTTACATTTGACCTTACCAAGCCCTTGTATCGCTTTCAACAACTCATAGATGTACTTCAATCGATCACCCACAATTTTTTTCCTTGTTTCACTCAGAAGTAAAATGATCACATATTTTCTCTTCAGAACCGAAGGAACATTAAATCACAGGTCAAACTATTACCAGAGACGTTCTGGAGGAAACCAGTCCATGCTGTTCTGCTACCGATTTAACTTCCACCCAGTTCGGTGAGTTTAAGCCTTCCTAACATCATTTTAGCTCATGTTGCACTAGTGTGGTGTAATTTGGTTATGGTGGATATTGTCGAAGCCTCCAGTGTTTGTGTGTGAGCTGCACAAAAGAAGCGCTGCATTGCTGTTCCTGTGAGCGACGGGACTGTATGACAGATGCTGTCAGCAAGGCTTTCACAAACACACCATGAAAAATGCAAACAACACTGCAGAGAAAGATCCAGAGAGCCTGGACGCTGTCTGATATGAAAGCACATATAGGGAAGAAACAAGATCTCTATCCTATCGCAAATGTTTCTCATAAACAGCAATGACATTAAATAGAGATAGATCAGAGAGAGATCAGCAATCAAAAGTCAGAAATCTCGATATGATTTCTCATCAAATTGCTGTTCAAATACATTTTTCAGCTCTATACTCTTGCTATATGACAACTATTGACCTTTTTTTTATTATTTCTATGACTTAAGATGAAACATCTGTGATAATTGCTACTCCATGCCACCAAACCAAGTATCAAATATCCTGAGCTTTAAACGAGCAACATCTGAGCACATAAAATCCTCTGAGAGTGTGAGATACTACAGAAGCAAGTATTAAAATGCACACACACTCACCCATGCAATTAATCGCAATAAAAGCAAGTTACAGTGGGAACAGAGCGAGCTGCATGTTGGAGTCCTCACATTGTGACCTAAACAAGGATCTAAAAATAGCCCGGGCTCTTCCAATGTGCTTCCCTTGGGAACTAATGGAGAGAGTATCATGTATTGAACGTGACTACGATAATACCTGCATGCAAATCAATACACCTTTACAGCTGTGATTGTTTCTTGGAAGTGAATGCGGTTCCTGAATCCTGAATGGGGAATATTTACAGCATCAAAACAGAAAGTAGACCTAGACCATCAGTATGTGCTGGACGCTTCCTAGATGAATGACGTACATAGACTCTGGGCTGTATTATAAGTGAGCATGATGCCACAACGTAAAAAAAATGTAGCATTTCGAGATTAAAGTCGAAACATTCCGAGATTAAAGTCATTCCGAGATTAAAGTCGAAACATTCCGAGATTAAAGTCGAAACATTCCGAGATTAAAGGTGAATCGTTCCGAGATTAAAGTCATTTCGAGATTAAAGTCGAAACATTCCGAGATTAAAGGTGAATCGTTCCGAGATTAAAGTCATTTCGAGATTAAAGTCGAAACATTCCGAGATTAAAGTCGAATCATTCCGAGATTAAAGTCATTTCGAGATTAAAGTCGAAACATTCCGAGATTAAAGTCGAAACATTCCGAGATTAAAGGTGAATCATTCCGAGATTAAAGTCATTTCGAGATTAAAGTCGAAACATTCCGAGATTAAAGTCGAAACATTCCGAGATTAAAGTCGAAACATTCCGAGATTAAAGGTGAATCGTTCCGAGATTAAAGTCATTTCGAGATTAAAGTCGAAACATTCCGAGATTAAAGTCGAAACATTCCGAGATTAAAGGTGAATCGTTCCGAGATTAAAGTCATTTCGAGATTAAAGTCGAAACATTCCGAGATTATTTTGTGTTGATCCATGGCATTTTGACTTCACAAGTGCTTTTCTTTACACACACACACGCGCGTGTGCTCTGAGCCAGCGGACGTGCACTGTTATGAATGCACACACTTCTATGGAAGACTGTATTATCGTAATGTTTTGACTTCTCGAAACGTTTTGACTTGAATCTCGAAATGCAAGATTTACGTTACGTTTCAGGGCTTCCGTAGCTGATCGTGCTGAAATCACAGATGAAAATATTGCTATTTTGTAATGTATTTGTACTGAAAAAATAATTATGATTTTTTTTTCTGGTAAATTAAATTGTGCATTGAAAAACGTTAAATTAAAACAATTTTCACTAAGAAATTGCTAGTAATGTAACAAATAATTACAAAGAAAGGGCAAGCAACACATTGAATTAAACATGAAACTGAAGTAGAAAGACTGAAATAGTGTTTTCTTGTTAAACATGCCACAATGTTAGCTATAACTGTATAATATATGTAAATATACAGAAAGGTTAATTATTTTCTGGTGCAAGAAAATTTGTCACTGAAACATACCTAGTATTTAAATGTAAACATGTATAAGTACGTAAAGGTGAATTATTTTCTAATTTAAAGAAATTGTAGCTGTAACTCATATTGCAAAATAATTTTGTGTGTAAATGTACAGAAAGATTCATTAGTTTATAGTGCAAGAGAATTGAAGCTATAGCAATAGTGTAATATGCAAATGTAATATTTACTATGTAAACATGCACAGAAAGAAATATTTTCTGCTGTAAAACAAATTATATAAATGTAAACATCTTGTTGTTTTTAAGCTTACATTTGTTGAAGTAGGTCTTGAGTAGGGTTGGGTATCGTTTGAATTTGAACGATTCTGATTCCGATTCTGATTCCTTGTTTCGATTCCAGTTCCCAACGATTCTCGATTCCGATTCTTTTAAGAGGCAGGGTCAAAAAAGTTTAGCTAACCTTGCTAACCAACGGTCTTTCTGAAGGAAATACTCCTTCTGTCACAAATACTCCTTTTGTCACAAATTTTGCATTTTGCCAAGATTTCGTTATTTTTAGAAAAGTAAAGCCACACTTTGGACCGCCGATGTAAGCTACTCATGTTCGACTCGCGCGGTTCTGCCAACACTTCCGGTAGACGCTTCTTCATTGGTGTTGTTCAGCGGTTTCTTCTTCCGCTCGGCGGACTGTGAATATCGAAACTAGGAATCGAAATTTTAACTTTTGAACGATTCCGGGAAAAATGAAAAGTCCCGGTTCCAATCGATACTCGATTCTCGATACCCAACCCTAGTCTTGAGTTATTTGTCCCTCCATGTTTTTACTGCTGTTTGCTAATATATTCACAGTCATCCTCTCTATATCCTCCGTCTCGCTCCTTGTCTTTCACAGCCCTATCAGTCAGCAGACAGCCGCTTCCACAAAGGAAGTGACACGTTTATGACAGGCCAAACTTCCTGTTCTACAGCCAGAGACATTTAATAAGTCCACATGCCCACTCAAACATATAGAAATTCAAATTAAAGACCACAAATAATAAAGCAACAAACATAACACATAACAGGATTGGTCAGGATTGCATCTCTTTCTGTCCTTCACCTGCTCGGTTTTTAGCAGATTCATCTTGAGGACTAATAACTAGTCTTCTGATTGGTATTTGATCGTCTATAAGTGACATATTGTGGTAGTTTTATTCTATGAGTAGTAATTTGTTTGTTTTTCAGGGTACAGAAGTAACGTAATGATGCAAAGACGTGCTCGAATCTCCCGCTGGAATCCACCAGTACCACTGGAATTAAAAACATTATTACAAGCTTACCGCTTTGAATCGAGCTACGGCAAGCAGAGAGTTATGTATTTGCTCAAATATGTATTTTGGATCATTTTTAACCCCAAAAAGAGCTATGGGCTGCAGCTTTAAAAAGATGCTGAAACATTAATGAAGAAGAGAAGACAGTGTAGGAGTGTTGGAGTGTGGCGGCTGCTATATTTTGACTATTTTTCATGAAGATAGTGTGGGAAAGTGCTGATATTTTGTATCTAATGCAATGACATCGTGCCGCTTTTAAGTGCTCAGATGTTGTTCGGGGTCAGATTTACAGTAGTAGTGCTGTCTCGGGTCTTTCCCGCATATGTAAAGACCGTCCGGGATCCTCTAGGAATTGCTGTTTTTGCTGGAGTGCTACTCTCAGCTTCTGCAGCGGTGAAAGTGTCGACTTCAGCACCTACGCTAAAATCAATGCCGCAGGCTGATCCTGCCATAGGACATCTCGTGTTACGCTATTATGCAATGAAGTTAGAGCTCTTTTTATTTATTTCTTTATTTTTAAGATGATTGTGTTTGACCGACAAGATCTCTGCCAGAGACATTTGTTTTTCAAACGCAGATTCTCTATTATTGCAAATGAGATGAAATTGAGTGTATTTATTTACAATTGACTAGAAAATTGTTTATTATTCATTGACTCTTTTGAGGTTTGAATGGCCAAATTCCGTCTAATTAATCAATTTCGCAAGTAAAATAGGCAGCAATCCTTTCAGCATTGATGGTGCCTTTCCAGATGTGTAAGCTGCCCATGCCACACGCACTCATGCAACCCCATACCATCAGAGATGCAGGCTTCTGAACTGAGCGCTGAGAACAACTTGGGTTGTCCTTGTCCTCTTTAGTCCGGATGACATGGCGTCCCAGTTTTCCAAAAAGAACTTCAAATTTTGATTCGTCTGACCACAGAACAGTTTTCCACTTTACTAGAGTCCACTTTAAATGAGCCTTGGCCCAGAGAAAACGCCTGCGCTTCTGGTTCCCGTTTAGATATGGCTTCTTTTTTGACCTATAGAGCTTTAGCCGGCAACGGTGAATGGCACGGCGGATTGTGTTCACTGACAATGTTTTCTGGAAGTATTCTTGAGCCCATGTTGTTATTTCCATTACAGTAGCATTCTTGTGTGTGATGCAGTGCCGTCTAAGGGCCCGAAGATCACGGGCATTCAGTATGGTTTTCCGGCCTTGACCCTTACGCACAGAGATTGTTCCAGATTCTCTGAATCTTTTGAAGATGATAACTTCAAACTCTTTGCAATTTTTCTCGGAGAAACTCCTTTCTGATATTGCTCCACTATTTTTTGCCTCAGCATTGGGGGAATTGGTGATCCTCTGCCCATCTTGACTTCTGAGAGACACTGCCACTCTGAGAGGCTCTTTTTATACCCAATCATGTTGCCAATTGACCTAACAAGTTGCAAATTGGTCCTCCAGCTGTTCCTTATATGTACATTTAACTTTTTCTGGCCTCTTATTGCTACCTGTCCCAACTTTTTTGGAATTTGTAGCTCTCATGAAATCCAAAAAGAGCCAATATTTGGCATGGCAATTCAAAATGTCTCACTTTCAACATTTGATATGTCATCTATGTTGTATTCTAAATATAATATTGAAATTTGAAACTTCCACATCATTTGTACAGTGTCCCAACTTTTATGGAATTGGGTTTGTATGTAGCATAGGGTTCTTTACTCAACTCCAAAGGACATTTTATGCTAAAAAAGGTTCTATAATGACAAGAACCCTTTTGGCACAAAGGCTATTATTCATTCATATATTACATTATTCTGCAACATTTTGTAGTTATTAAATTATTGTTTATTAAACTGTTGTAGCAACTTAATATCACATTTTAATCATGCTGATTTTTTAAGGAGAAAAACTGAAATGGCACTCCTCATGAGATATTGATTAATTACATTTTTTAACCACCATATCTTGAATTTTGTGATCATTCACATGCATTGCATTTTAGGGGTTCCAAATATTTAGCGCTTTAGAACCTTTAAAGGTTCTATATAGAACCTTTTCTTCTAAGAGTGTATCTCCTGTCTTTTAAAGTTATGCGAAAGCTTTGTGTGAGGCAAATGCCATAAGACGAGCTACAGAAGAGGTACAAGCGCTTTGAGGTTGAGCAGATGATGAATTATTTTTTGGTTTTTGGATGAACTCTTTCTTTAAACTGTAAGAAAATAACAGATAGCAAGTTCAGTATCGATGCAACAGGGAGATGGAGGAGGGAAACATCGATCTGCCAATTAGCTAATGATTCTCCAGCATCAGGTGCTGTTCACCCCATCTCCACAGGGAACATCATTACGCATCAAGTTGCTCTGGAAAGGTCTATCTAAAGTATTATGATAGATATATTGAACACTGTTTACCCTTCAGTGAGCGAGCCATTTCTTTTGAACAATAATATATGAAGAGTTCAGATGCAAATTTGAAATTTTCTTCTAGAATGATCATTTTTTTATCAAGCTTGTATATTTAAGTTCAGTGATTTCACCTTTTACCTATTAATTGTTATTTAAGTGAAATTACTGAACTTAAATATACAAGTTTGATAAAAATCATCATTAAAGAAGAAAATTTCAAATGGCATTTAAAAGCTTTTGCATCTGAACTCTTCATATATTCATATATATATATATATATATATATATATATATATATATATATATATATATATATATATATATATATGTTCACATTGCAGGGTAATAAATAATAAAAGCAAAAACCCACTTGCATGAATCAAAACTACAAGACGTTCAACTCTCAAAAGATTAATATCTTAGAATTGAAGTTTTATAACCTCTGACTATAGAAGATATTATATATTTTTTCTACCATTATTTTAAGCTCATCAGTCCCCTTTTATACCAATATTACGGGTTTATTTTGCTGCTCCTTGTGTATTCTGGTCATTTATGTTTTGACTTACTGCATATTACTGGGAATTTGATTGATTTTATTGAACGATGGTGGCGTATAATATTTCACATGAAAGAAACATTCGCACAGCAAATTCCTGCATGCATTGCCCCACATTTGCCGAGTGGGAGTGTGTTTTGGTGTGTCATCACTCAGTCTGCAATGCAGAGTCGGAGTGTGTAGGCAGTCACTAGGCAGGTTGTTGTACAGTATGCTGATTAGTAACCTACATTAAGAACAATATGTACAGTCAATTCAGCCAACTCGTTATCCAAAAGGGTTTAGTGTGTCATTGAAGCATGCTTAGAATGCAAGTCATTTCATTTTAATAAATGATGCACTGCAATGCATCAGCACAACCCCTGCCTCCAGTAACAATGATGCCTCATTAACCTTAGCATTTTTTTTTGCAATTAATGCTAATATTGCATTGCATCCTAGAGTTTCCATGCAAAACATGTACACATCAATGACATTGATTGATTGATTGGTTGCTGCGCAACGCATTGGTTTGCAAAACACACTGACTGCACACTTTAATATATAGACGATTAAATAGCAATGCAACCTTACGGAATGTGATTTTGAAATATGATTCTTACCTGTATCGATGTCTGTGAGACGAATCGGATTTGTAAGCGCGCTAAATTACGCACCACAATTTCTTGGAGGGTTTAAGATCTCTCGAAAGCTATTCAAATAACCTGTTATTTAAATCGGATTCTGCAGAGGAGATGATTTGGCATCTGCATTCTAATCTAGATTTAAGACATTCAAATCAAATGTAAGCAAACGAATTCGGGTGTAGTAGAGAGATAAAGATGCATGTTGATAAACCCGTTCCAGCGTCGGGGAACTGCTGCTCTCAGCATCTTCATCCTCATCCTCACTCCTGGGTTATTATCTAGCCCAGTGCCCTTGTTTTCTCCGGTGGTCGGAAACCATGTCTCGGTTCGTGTTCTGTTTGACTGACAGGAGGTGTAACGAACTGAAGGGCTTCCTGCAGTGAGTTCTGACCAATGCAGTGTCATCTAGTGCTGTTGCTATGCCCTGAAGAGAGAGAGCGCAAAGAGCTCCCCTATAGCACACACACATTAGTATGGAAGCTTGTTTCCGACACAGAATGAAAAATAAAAAAGGTAATTGCGACTTTTTACCTCACAATTCTGACTTTTTTTTCCCCCTCACAATTGCAAATTTACATCTCGCAATTCTGACGAGATATAGCCTTGCTAAACTCGCAAATTATCGAGAAACTCGCAATTATGTGTTATAAAGTCAAAATTGCGAGATATAAACTCGCAATTGTGAGAGTCAGAATTGTGAGATAAAAAGTCTCAATTCTGTCTTTTTTTTCTCTCAGAATTGCGACTTTATCTCGCAATTGCGACTTTTTTTTCTTAGAATTGCGACTTTATTTCTTAGAATTGCGACTTTATATCTTGCAATTGCGACTTTATTTCTCAGAATTGCGACTTTATTTCTCAGAAGGAAGTACCGGCAGTCCTATTCCAAATATGTTTGATAGACAAAAAATTACACTCTAAAAAATACTGGGTTGTTTTAACCCAATTTTGGGTCAATATGGACAAACTGAAACATTGGGTTAAAAATGTAATTTAAAAAAATTAACCTAGTGGCTGGGTTTGTCCATATTTGACCCAAAATGGGGTTAAAACAACCCAGCATTTTTTAGAGTGTAGATAGATCTAAATTTAAGCCTATACATGTAAATTCATAATATTAATACACTCTAAAAAAATGCTTGGTTGTTTTGACCCAATTTTGGGTCAAATATGGACAAACCCAAATGTTGGATTAAAAAATGCATATAAAAATAAATTTAACCCAACAGCTGGGTTGACCCATTTAACCCATCCATATTTGACCCAAAATTGGGTTAAAACAACCCAGCATTTTTTAGAGTGTAGGCAGCAGATTATGACAAAAAACACATGCAAAAAATTCCCCTAGGCCTATCTACTGACTTTTGGTCAGTGGTGTATATAAATATTGAAAACAATACGTATACTGTACGTAATATAAGAGCTGCATGATTCTGGACAAATTGAGAATCACGATTGTTTCGTTTCAAATAGAGATCGCGATTCTGAACCGACAACAGCTAGGCTAAACAAAACAAGTAGGCCTAATTTACTAGTTTATGTCAATGTTAAATTCTGCGTTCTATTTAAAATGTTTAATCAATTTAAATTAATTATATAAAAAATAAATAATTAAATAAAAATAAATGGTTTATCTCAATCATAAATATGTCAGCGTTTTGATACATTAAGTCATTTGTCGCCACCTACTGGTGGATATTTATATATTTGTATATTTATATATTACATATTTGTCCACCCCATATTTCCATGACTAATGCTTAGTTATTTTGTGTTTGTATCAATCGCTTTAACTTAAAATGTAGGCCTATTATTATTATTGTCTGTAATTCTCATTAGTCTGAATGATAATTCTTACTCAATTATTACTGTAATACAGCAATGACTTGAATTCTTGATGTATAGAGATTGAACATGGACCCAAAGTACTGTTGCATTGTAAGTCTGACATAAAATATATAACCACATCCATGTATTTACATACTTTATGATCTGTACATTGCACAGCCATTAAAATCATTATTACAGAGTTACAGTCATAGTCATGTTTTACTTAACATTTACACTTAAATCTTTCTCTTTTTTTGAGTAAAACGGACACCAGGGATTTGTTTAACAGGTTAGATTCACTCAATAAATGAAATAGGCAAAAAAAAAATATGAACAAAAATAATTGCCACAGCTAAAAGAGAACATAATTTCTGTTACAATAATAATGCTGAAGTGTAATTATACAAAGAGTTCTGATTTATGATGTGCAATATTTAAAGCATTAAAGTGATCAACCTCTAACACTCTTGAAGTATTTGGCAAATGTAAGAAAGTGATTGTAATGAAATAAGTGAATTGCATCATGCATGGAATCACTCAATTGCATATTATCAATCAATTGCATTCACTCTTACAGATTTGATTTAAGATTTTAAAATTATAATATGGCAGATCTCCCATGTTTGATATGACAACAACGAATTACATCCTAAACAATTAGTTGACATTTAAAAAAACAACAATAGCAATTATAAACAACAGGTTGATTCATAGCTTCTGATACCAGAGCCGTTCCAGTCTATGAGAGGAATTGCTCCAGATCTATGTAACGATTGGGTCTCCATATGCACAGTTGTGCTCAATGCCGATATTGTACCAGTTGCCTTTCCCTCCTTTAAATGCACTGGTGACGATCCTGGCCCAGCCTGACTCTCCCTAAGAGAGACACACACACACGACAAGCCCAGTTTAAACACAGACATACGTATTGAACGTTCAGGACAAGGTTTATTAAATGCATGAAGCAGTTTCTCCTCACAGTATGTGATCCACGGATGAAAGAAAGTGGAAATGCACCATATGAGGGTGAGTAATTGATGACATAATTTTCATTTTTTTTAATTTCTCTTTTCTTTAATCCACAGTGGGGTAAAGCTAAACAGGAATGTGTTTACCCGTTCGATGCTTTATGAAACCCACTAGCCAGTCACGAGTCAAGACTCTGGTTGCAGTTTCGCTTGTCGCCAGAGGGGGCGTAGTTCTGCAAAAACTCAAAGGCCGCGTCCGAAATCAAATACTTCCCTACTACTGTATATATAGTGTTGTCGTGCGCATACGATGGACACTTGACTATCCCATGATCCCATATTTATTTAGTCGGATTTATTTAGTTGGATTGTCATACAAACTAGGAACTCTCAACTTACGGGAAACACCGACTTGTTGAACTATGCTGATGACACTGGAATTTGCGACCATAGTTGGCTAACGATGCTTTCAGGAAACACAACCAAGGTCAGACCAAAGCCCTGTAATCTACTCACCCAGAAGTCGCCCCAGGAGTTTCTGACGACCCAGTATTCGGTCCCGTCCTCCGTGACGCCCCAGCCCGCCACTGAGATGATGTGATTTGGTATAGAGAGGATGTGAAACTCAGCAAAAACCCCTCCATCATACACCTCCAGGCCTTTGGTCGCCATTATCGCACAGCTACAACACAGAGAAACCCTTTCAGTCCAACTGCAAAGTTCATTCGGTTTGACAAAATCAAACTTTCTAAGTCAAACTTTCCATATCTAATAAAATTTACCTAATAACTACCTTTTATTATTATATTATATAATAATAAAGGTATATTAATGAAGGTAAAATACGACCTATATTAACCTATATTATTTAGATCATTTGTGTGACCAGCATTTAGATTAATAATGAATTTTAGTTTTCACAGGGAAGCGGTCTTCTCTTGTTTAGGGTCAAATTATACTCTGCCCGGCCAAAGAAAAGTTGCTGTTTAGATTTAAAATACTTAAGCAAATACTTAAGAGTCTATGATTGGATCATCATTATTAGGATTCTATCATGTTATATGTTTAGCAACAGTTCTTCCAACTCTAATTGATGGTTTCAAGCATAGTAGCTTTTCATTTCTTAAACACCCATGTAGGAAAACACATCATGATCATATTCCAGGATGACAATGTCATGAAGCTTGTTTCCGCCACTGAATAAAAAAATATAGGAAATATAATGGCGACTTTTTATCTCACAACTGCGACATTAGTGAATTTGAGAATTGTGAGAATTGCAAGATATAAAGTCACAATTATGAGATATAAAGTCACAATTGCAAGATATAAAGTCCAAATTGTGAGATATAAAGTCGCAATTATGAGAAATAAAGTCGCAATTGTAAGATATAAAGTCGCAATTGTTAGATATAAAGTCGTAATTATGAGAAATAAAGTCGCAATTGTAAGATATAAAGTCGCAATTGTTAGATATAAAGTCGTAATTATGAGAAATAAAGTCGCAATTGTGAGATATAGTCCCAATTGTGAGATATAAAGTCGCAATTGTTAGATATAAAGTCGCAATTATGAGAAATAAAGTCGCAATTGTGAGATATAAAGTCGTAATTATGAGAAATAAAGTCGCAATTGTGAGATATAAAGTCGCAATTGTGAGATATAAAGTCGCAATTGTGAGATATAAAGTCAAAATTCTGAGTAATAAAGTCGCAATTGTGAGATATAAAGTCCAAATTGTGAGATATAAAGTCGCAATTATGAGAAATAAAGTCGCAATTGTGAGATATAATGTCGCAATTGTTAGATATAAAGTCGTAATTATGAGAAATAAAGTCGCAATTGTGAGATATAGTCCCAATTGTGAGATATAAAGTCGCAATTGTTAGATATAAAGTCGCAATTATGAGAAATAAAGTCGCAATTGTGAGATATAAAGTCGTAATTATGAGAAATAAAGTCGCAATTGTGAGATATAAAGTCGCAATTGTGAGATATAAAGTCGCAATTGTGAGATATAAAGTCGCAATTGTGAGATATAAAGTCAAAATTCTGAGTAATAAAGTCGCAATTGTGAGATATAAAGTCCAAATTGTGAGATATAAAGTCGCAATTATGAGAAATAAAGTCGCAATTGTGAGATATAATGTCGCAATTGTTAGATATAAAGTCGTAATTATGAGAAATAAAGTCGCAATTGTGAGATATAGTCCCAATTGTGAGATATAAAGTCGCAATTGTTAGATATAAAGTCGCAATTATGAGAAATAAAGTCGCAATTGTGAGATATAAAGTCGTAATTATGAGAAATAAAGTCGCAATTGTGAGATATAAAGTCGCAATTGTTAGATATAAAGTCGCAATTATGAGAAATAAAGTCGCAATTGTGAGATATAAAGTCGCAATTGTGAGATATAAAGTCGCAATTGTGAGATATAAAGTCGCAATTGTGAGATATAAAGTCAAAATTCTGAGTAATAAAGTCGCAATTGTGAGATATAAAGTCCAAATTGTGAGATATAAAGTCGCAATTATGAGAAATAAAGTCGCAATTGTGAGATATAATGTCGCAATTGTTAGATATAAAGTCGTAATTATGAGAAATAAAGTCGCAATTGTGAGATATAGTCCCAATTGTGAGATATAAAGTCGCAATTGTTAGATATAAAGTCGCAATTATGAGAAATAAAGTCGCAATTGTGAGATATAAAGTCGTAATTATGAGAAATAAAGTCGCAATTGTGAGATATAAAGTCGCAATTGTGAGATATAAAGTCGTAATTATGAGAAATAAAGTCGCAATTGTGAGATATAAAGTCGCAATTATGAGAAATAAAGTCGCAATTATGAGATATAAAGTCGCAATTATGAGAAATAAAGTCGCAATTATGAGAAATAAAGTCGCAACTGTGAGATATAGTCCCAATTGTGAGATATAAAGTCCAAATTGTGAGATATAAAGTCGCAATTATGAGAAATAAAGTCGCAATTGTGAGATATAAAGTCGCAATTGTGAGATATAAAGTCATAATTATGAGAAATAAAGTCGCAATTGTGAGATATAAAGTCGCAATTGTTAGATATAAAGTCGCAATTATGAGAAATAAAGTCGCAATTGTGAGATATAAAGTCGTAATTATGAGAAATAAAGTCGCAATTGTGAGATATAAAGTCGCAATTCTGAGATATAAAGTCGTAATTATGAGAAATAAAGTCGCAATTCTGAGATATAAAGTCGCAACTGTGAGATATAAAGTCGCAATTGCGAGATATAAAGTCGCAATTATGAGAAATAAAGTCGTCATATCTCCTAATTGTGAGAAAAAAAGTCACAATTACCTTTTTTATTTTTCATTATGTGGCGGAAACAAGCTTCCATAGAAGAGAGAGAATCACACGTAATTCAAACTTTAAAATATAACCCTAAACACACCATAAAACAAAAGGTCTAAATGTTCTTAAATCTCACAGCAATGTTCAAAACTCTTGAAATAGCGGTCAATTTAATTCTAAAATTCGGGGTGTAAAACTAGCCTTATTGGCCCATTTTTGTAGATCTCAGCCTTCATGTGGTCTCGTCCTGAGACGTCTCCGTAGTCTCCGACTTTCCACACGGTGTAGTTTTTAATTGTGGAGCAAGAACCGAAGAACGAGCATGTGCCACACTGATTAAACGAGTCGCATTCTGCAAAACAAAAGTCCGAGTAGAGGAATAACACGTATATAATATTTAAATCCACGTACAGTACCTCACTGTTACAATGTGCATAATATACAAGAGTAATTAGTGCATGATAAACTGCAACCTGAGCAAAAGTTTTAATGCAAGTTGCATCAATATTACATTTGCATCTAAATGTTGTGATGATATAAACTGCTTTATATGCAACTCTTACTTTGATTCCGAGCTTGATAATTATTGCAGGTCTCATCAGGAATGCCCCGCTCATTTGCATATGCATAAACGCCCATGTGATCTCCTCCATGGCAGGACCCGGCCCCTCCACAGTCGATCACGTTCTGCACTGACAGGTACGCAGAAGGCCACGCCCCTTTCCTCTTGATGTTAATGCGATCTGAATTAGGATGAGAGCACAAGACGTGTGTTTTTTCTCTGGTGTTCTTCATTCCTGTGCTTTGCTGTAGTGTTCTCACCTGCGAGTGCACTGGTGGAGCCCATGGCCCAGCATGAGCCGCAGTACTGAGGGATGTGTTGGTTGCGTGTGACGCTTACATAGTTTTTGCCATCAATGTTACGCCAGTCCCAGGAGGCAGGGAGATCAGAGACGTTTACATACTCATGAGGCCGGGGATACGTCCTAAAACATGCATGAAATATTACTATTATTACATCACCAGTGTCACATCAGTTCAATAAAAGACATTGCAGTTCCTCATACAAAACGTAATGTGACGGTACCGGGGTGACTGAAATACATTATGAGAATACAATATTCAAAATCGGAATACTCTGATGTAAACTATGTTGAATGCATATTAGAATGATTTCTGAAGGATCATGTGACACTGAAGACTAGGGTAATGATGCTGAAAATTCAGCTTTGCATCACTGAAATAAATTATATTGTAAAGTATATTTAAATAGGAAAACATTCTAAATTGTAATATTTTTTTCTGTATTTTTTATCAAGTAAATAAGCTTTGATGAGCAGAAGAGAATTCTTTAAAAAAACATTACAATACTGTGTGTGTGTGTGTATATATATATATATATATATATATATATGAAGAGTTCAGATGCAAAAGCCTCTAAATGCCATTTGAAATTTTCTTCTTTAATGATGATTTTTATCAAACTTGTATATTTAAGTTCAGTAATTTCACTTAAATAACAATTAATAGGTAATTATCATTGCCATTTAAGTGAAATTACTGAACTTAAATATACAAGCTTGATAAAAAAATGATCATTCTAGAAGAAAATTTCAAATGGCATTTAGAGGCTTTTGCATCTGAACTCTCCATACATATATATATATATATATATATATATATAGTCAAGTCACATTTATTTATATAGAGTTTATATATTTCTTCATAAATATTTATTGTCATTTGAAGTTTTTGAACTTGTTTTTAGATGTGTCAGAACTACATGAATGAGAAGACGTTCATTCTGATTTAATTAAGACAATTTGAGGATGGGTTGTTGATTATTTGATTGTATTCAAATGCAGCTTTTTTTAATTAGAGCTTTTTTACAATACAGATTGTTTAATTTGTGCTAATAACCAAGATTTAATTAGTGCTGTCAAATCAATTAATCAAACCTAACATAAAAGTTTGTAAATATGTGTATACATAGGCTATATTTACACACATGTATATATATAAATACACACACACATACATGCATAGATTCATACATACATACGTGTACATATTTAAAAAAAAATATGTTAGATACTGTATGATTAATCGATTTGACAGCACTAATTAAATCTAGGTAATAAGAAAATAAGTGAATTTATGCTTAAAACAATAGCAAAACTTCTTGTTTAAAGCAAAAACAAGACAAAACTATTAAGTAAGAAAATAGTTTTCTTTTTTTGCAGTGTGATTAGCCTACTTGTATATATATTTACATACAGAATAATGGTATTGCCATTTTAGGCTAGATGTAACTGACATTTTATTGCCATGGTGGTATCACTGTGGTACATGTCTAAAAACATAGTATTACCATGGTATCCTAAAGTAGAGTAACGTTACGTGGATATTGCCATATCGCACTAAAATGGCTATAGTTTTGTATGTGGTTTCTTAGTGCAAGTACAACATGGATACAGACATGGAAACGAGAAATATTTCCATACTTTCTGAATGATGGTCTGTGATCCTTCATTGGTTTGTAACATGAATCTGATAGTTGCTGAACTTCAGTGAATCCTGTCGCGTGCACGAACAGCTCGAGCAGAAGTGAAAACCATAACACACCAGACGCCATGATGAATGTTTACATCTGAGTTTGACGCTCAGGAAGAGCGAAAACAAGACTCTTACCGCCCTCTACAGAACCGGAGAGAAAGTCCTCAGTTTAATCAGTCTATGCTATAAAAAATAAATCCCACTTAAATCTTAATTATTAACAAGTCATTTTTATGACGCAAAATTATGGTATGCTAGGTCGTAATTGTGAGAAACTATGACATTATCGAAATGGAATTGGCCTAAGTCGAAATGGACATAGGCTAAGCCTTCATTTTGACTTTTATTTAATTCACTTTTGAATTAAACGTTTTAATGTATAGCCTGTACGTGAGCCTTCCATAATAACACACATACATCACAGTGACTGATGTGTGTGTTTACATCTGGAAGATGTATTTTTAAGAGTGTTTGCTCATCTGCAACATGTTTATAGGACGTTTTCTGTCAGATGTCAAATAGACGTTTAGAAGATGTCTTTAAGATGTAATGATTTAGAATGTATGTTAAACTGACATCTTAAAGATATCAGACGTTAGTAAACAGCAGATGCTTACCAGATGAAGGGATCTTTAACAGACATCGTTCAGGGGTGCAGGGGATACAACCCCAACAATTGATTGAGTAATTGTACAAAAAAATTTAATCATACAAATAATATCTTTTATTTATTTTTTGTTTACTTCTCATCTATTCATTAATGCTGTGTTTTTGTATATATAAAGTAGTACTTTTGTATCCATATACCACACAATTCCTCAACTACACCATTAGCTTTTATGATACATTGCATTTATGCTCTAGTACTAGTCCTTCATTTCTGTGTAAACATTTTCGGATTTATGCTGGATTTTTATTTATTTATTTATATATTTATTTTTGACACATGAAGAATATTTATAGACGGTAAGACGATCATTCTGATTAATCTGACAATTTGAGGACGGGGGGTTGATAATTGTATTTAAATGCTGCTTTTTTTTTGTACATCAATCCTAAATTTTAGTAGCCAATACTTAAGTTGTTCAGTTGTAGTGCTTCGTTCTCAGCAGCAGATGGTGCTAAAATACTTTGAAATACGTTGATAGTTTTCAGTCACATGACTGACGCGGAGGGATATTTAGATGACCTCTTAAGAGACACAATGTGAACAAAATCCCAATTTCCGTATATTGTTTACAGCACCAGCTGCTGGATTTCACTAAAAAGGAAACATTAACGTTAAAACCCCATCAAAGTCCCTTCAAAGAGGCTCAATGTACTAAAATAGTGATATTGAAATGTATTGATGAAATGAGTAGATGAGCCAACCATTACCCTAGCGTTTTCTTTATAATGGTTTTCTATGGAAAGACGCTTATTCTGGGTTCATCTGTATGCATCATCAATTTATTATCATTGTCTTACTACATTAGAGCTTCCGCTTAGTAAAGATTATGAAGGGAAGCCTTGTTTTTCCCTCCAGATGGGTGTCGTCGTCACGTGAAAACTCAAGGATTCAGTAGTATCCACAAAGTCAAAGAATATAAGAACAAGAGGCGAAACTCTGATGCTTTTTTGGTAACAGCCACTAGATGGCGCTTCGGTAGCGCGGCAGCCATATCGGGGTGAAAATTCCAACTGGAGTTACTGGACAACAGCACAGATAACAGTTTTTTTGAGGTAGTTTTTTCTTGCATTAGTGAGTATTTCAATTGTATGCAACTTTACACGTTTACTACTATTATTAGTTACCAACTAGGCCTGAAATATATGTTGGACGTTTTAATCCCCTGGATCATAGTTAACATGATGATCATTGATGCCCTGTGTCCGTTAGCCTATAACTATTAGCCACTTTAGACATTGGTTGTGTTTTTTTGTTTGTTTACATGGTCTTGCGTCATTAATATAAGATAGGCTAGTACTGCAAAAACAAAAAAAACAACAAAAAAAACTGTTTACTGTAAAGCCATTCTATTGCTGTTATATATTTATTGTCAAACATTTACATTTTAGTACAACATTTATTTGCTGAATTTATTTCATTGATAACTTATTTATTTTTGTAAGTAACGTTATGTGTAGGCCTACCTCCCGGGAAACGGTCTATGTTATTATAACTTTATGAACTGATATCACTTTATTCTTACCTGTCACACTTATGTGGAGAGTAATGAATTAAATCCTCAAACTTCCCTGTCTCAATTTATGTGGGGGTAAAAAGCCCGGTTAAGTAGCAACTTTTTTTTAACTGCTATAAAGTTAACTGTTGTGAGTTAAATAATCACCTAGCCTAATTATTTCAACCTAAAAATGATCTCTGCACTGGACTAAATGTCGCTTTCCCGCTTTCACCCCGAAATGGCGGAAGCGCAGGGCTGCTGCTGGGCGCTGGTGTTGCAATTTCACTTCTTGTCAATATACGTTCTTTTGGCTTGTCAGAGAAAGTGTTGAAGTCCCCGTGAACCGGAAGTTGCAAACGATTTTTTTCCAGTGCTGTGACGTATTTCCAAGTGAAACGGAAGTGAAACGGAATATTGACTAACTACTAACTAACTACTAACTAGGTGTAACTTTGGGGTAAGTTCAAAACTGTTGAGTTGTTTCAGTAAAACTGTAGTCTGAAAATACAGAACTAAACTTATTAAAAAAAAGGCTTGGAAGGAGTATAGGGAAAGGCTTTTTAAAGAGGCCAAATAATCTGCCAAAACATGTTTGTGAGGATTGAGGTTATAATCAGAAAGCTTATTCATTATACAGCAGGCTTTCAGAAGGGAAAACGTGCAACTTGTGTCGTATTTGACCAAATGTCTTTTTTAAGAAATTAAAAGTTTAGATTGGGCTATAATTATGGCTTTTAAGAAGACTAGATGTCAAGTTCATCATGGCGTCCGTTTGGAGTTGTCAGGAAGTTTCTTGATCTAACTTTTATGTAATGAAATTATCATCAATACTCATTACTGTGGGAAGTTGTTTAATGATCAGTGTTTGTCGACTCAGCAGAGTGTGTGGACTCAGATTGCCGTGTGATTCAATTTGACATGGTTCTGTTGCTTCCACCTGCAGTTCATGATATCCTCCCAGTTAAATTAGCTCTTAAACTCATGTATATCTCCTGACTCCATCGAAGAGAGGAGTTTCTCCTCATGTCAGAGATGATGTGTGCTTTCAGAAACAGAAGACGATACAGCCTCCATTAAGATCAGCGAGACTCCTGTGGTCAGAGTGAATATGTTAACAAAGCCAGACTAACAGAAAAAAAGGTACAAAAGCGGTCACTGGGGCTGTTCCTTTTCAAAAGGTACACTTTTGTAACTAAATGCTGCATATTGGTACCTTAATTAGCACCCAGAATGTACATACCCTGTTTTTTAAGAATAGTCTCTGCTTTCAAACTACAACAAAAAATATATATGACGCTGTGATGGCCACACAAGGAAACTTTAACGGTGGTAACTTTCATTTGTTTTGAGCACATTACATATTGTAGAAAATAAATAACTGGACACATACACACACTTTAGTTTTAAAAACAGTTTTATTAGTTATTTGACTTGGTTTGGGTGCACACACCGAAGTGATGACGTCACTTAGTTTGTAGGACAACTCGGAAGCTAGCGGCGCATGGGTTCCCTCGGTCGAAAAGCAATGCATTTTCCCCATAGACTTTTGGAAAATCGCAAAAAATAAGATCTGTGTTTAACAAAGGGTTGTGACCCTTACACGTTTTGTCTAGCAAGATAATCTTTACAAGTTAATCCAAAATTTATACATTTTGAAGCCTAGTATATAAAGATTTTAAAAAACACAATCAGACACAATAAAGTTTAAAAAACCACAAGCAGGTTATAACTGTGTGTTCTATGTCAAAGATCAAAACGTGAAAATATTTAGAGGCTTTGTTCACCACAGACCTTATTTCAGCCGATTTAGCAAAAACCCATTCAAAAATCCCATAGGCTTTAGAGCGAGGGAACCGTAGTGCTAAAATGCTAACTCACTTCCGCGTTTTGGCCTACAGAGTGACGTCGTAACTTCGGCACTCTATTAAAGTCCCCGTGAACCGGAAGTTGCAAACGATTTTTCTCCAGTGCTGTGACGTATTTCCAAGTGTAACGGAATATTGAACAGAGGGCAGGGTTTTACTCTAGCGCTCCTCCTCTCCATCTCTCGCTCATAGCAAACTAACGGTTTGAGGGGAGTGGTTAAGCGTTTCCCCACCCAAACTGTGAAACCTACGTCATCAGAAAAAGAAACCGTTCCAGACCGGAAGTAACTTTTCAGATTTTGATTAAAGATTACCAAGGTAAAACATTTTTTTAATATACACTCACCGGCCACTTTATTAGGTACACCTGTCCAACTGCACGTTAACACTTAATTTCTAAGCAGCCAATCACATGGCGGCAACTCAGTGCATTTAGGCATGTAGACATGGTCAAGACAATCTCCTGCAGTTCAAACCGAGCATCAGTATGGGGAAGAAAGGTGATTTGAGTGACTTTGAACGTGGCATGATTGTTGGTGCCAGAAGGGCTGGTCTGAGTATTTCAGAAATTGCTAATCTACTGGGATTTTCACGCACAACCATCTCTAGGGTTTACAGAGAATGGTCCGAAAAAGAAAAAACATCCAGTGAGCGGCAGTTCTGTGGGCGGAAATGCCTTGTTGATGCCAGAGGTCAGAGGAGAATGGCCAGACTGGTTCGAGCTGATAGAAGGGCAACAGTGACTCAAATAACCACCCGTTACAACCAAGGTGGGCAGAAGAGCATCTCTGAACGCACAGTACGTCGAACTTTGAGGCAGATGGGCTACAGCAGCAGAAGACCACACCGGGTGCCACTCCTTTCAGCTAAGAACAGGAAACTGAGGCTACAATTTGCACAAGCTCATCGAAATTGGACAATAGAAGATTGGAAAAACGTTGCCTGGTCTGATGAGTCTCGATTTCTGCTGCGACATTCGGATGGTAGGGTCAGAATTTGGAGTCTACAACATGAAAGCATGGATCCATCCTGCCTTGTATCAACGGTTCAGGCTGGTGGTGGTGGTGTCATGGTGTGGGGAATATTTTCTTGGCACTCTTTGGGCCCCTTGGTACCGATTGAGCATCGTTGCAACGCCACAGCCTACCTGAGTATTGTTGCTGACCATGTCCATCCCTTTATGACCACAATGTACCCAACTTCTGATGGCTACTTTCAGCAGGATAATGCGCCATGTCATAAAGCTGGAATCATCTCAGACTGGTTTCTTGAACATGGCAATGAGTTCGCTGTACTCAAATGGCCTCCACAGTCACCAGATCTCAATCCAATAGAGCATCTTTGGGATGTGGTGGAACGGGAGATTCGCATCATGGATGTGCAGCCGACAAATCTGCGGCAACTGTGTGATGCCATCATGTCAATATGGACCAAACTCCCTGAGGAATGCTTCCAGCACCTTGTTGAATCTATGCCACGAAGAATTGAGGCAGTTCTGAAGGCAAAAGGGGGTCCAACCCGTTAGTAGCATGGGGTACCTAATAAAGTGGCCGGTGAGTGTATATTCACTTGCACGGATTAATTGTTCACCACAAGACTAGTAATATGCGCTAACAAAGTAAATAGGTTCAATTTTGATTTCACGGGGACTTTAAGCTAATTTCATGTTCACTATCTTTAAGTTACGTTCTGTGAAGTTAATACCTTTTCTTTCTGAGTTACCAGTTCCTGAGGAGTTGCTAAGGGTCTCTCCGGCTGGGTGACAGACAAAAGGGTTTGAAACTCAGTTGTTTAAAGGACAACTCCGGCGCAAAATGAACCTTTGGTCTAATTACACATTGCTACCTAGTCAACCGTTATCTGAGATTTGTTTTCATGATTGCCGAATGTAAATAGTTGTATCTCTAAAAACAGTTTAGCCTATAACGCTACTACGCTAGTATAATGCTAGTATATGGGGCATAGAGTAATGACAAATAAAAATCGCTTGTTATTACCACTAACAAGGCTCAAAATAGCCCCACAGTAACACGACAGCATAATAAGGGTCCCTACATTCAAACCAGCATTGAGAACTTTGTCAGTGTCCATACAGTTTAATAAGAAGATATTTTATACACACAGTCAACTTCGCGAATACAGGAAGAAGCCATCTTTGAAAAATAGTCTCTAACAGTCGATCTACGAACGCCGATCCACAAAGGCCACTCATCTACGAACGCCTCCATAATGGCCACTCATCCGGGTTACCGCCCAGAACGTGACGTCGGTGAAAACCGTCTATATAAGTTTCCCCATGTCTCAGTTTAGATGTGTCTGTTTTTGTGAAATAGTTATTTTTTTGTTTTGGAAATAAAAACGTATAATTTTGAAAATATACTTTTTGACTCCTCATGCCTGCCAGTTTGGTCCCTCGCAGAATTCATCAACGATAGCTGGAAAATCCTGTCAATGGTGGGGAAAGAGTTATATATATATATATATATATTGTTCTGACCATAATTTTTTTCCTGGGAACCAAGCCTGAATGTCAAGTTACAGTCATATACTGTAATTCCATGTGTACAGATTTTTCTCAATGCATTATCTAATGTTTTTTGTGTATTAATCTCTTTCTTATTCACAGTAACAGTGTCTTCACAGAAAAGTCCATATGTCTGCCTTCCGTTTGATGGACAAACTTTGAAGCTTAAAAGCCTCATTCTACTAATTCTAATTGGCTAAAGAGTGTTTAATAATGCAGAGCTTTAAGGGTAGATGGTCACTCGTGGTTAAGAGGTTATCAATGTTTTAGGGCTCTAATGAGGATGAGGATGATGCTCTGAAGAAAGTGATACCTGGAACACCAGGCCTAATGTAAAGCTGAGCAGACTGCAGTTCATCACCGTTATACGCGACGCGTGATTGGCTGATCATATGGATGCACAGAGCCATGGTCAGTCCATTATTAATATTCAATATATCCATTATTTTTACTTGCTCGTTTTCTTTTACATGAAACTTGTCGCCATGATGATACAATAATGTCGTTGCTAAAGTGTTCAGTTTATTATTGTTTTTATGAATCATATTTTGAATTCATTTTGTAAGGTAACTCTTTTTTTATGTGTTTACAATTATGCACTAACTAACATGAGCTAACATTGAATAATATATTTTTACGGCATTTATTAACCAATTTAACCATTAATACAACACTCTAAAACAATGCTGGGTTGTTTTAACCCAAATTTGGGTAAAATATGGACAAACCCAAATTGTGGGTTAAAAATGCGATTTAAAATTTCACTTTCAACTGTAATTTGTTTTTATTTGCATTTTTAACCCAACATTTGGGTTTGTCCATATTTGACCCAAATTTGGGTTAAAACAACCCAGCATGTTTTGAACTTTTGAAATGTATTAGTAAATGATTAACTATTTGTTGTATGTTTTTTGTCTTTTTTATCGCATTTTGTCATTTAAAAATATACCTCTCTATTGGTTTTATTTCATTTTTATTTCAATGACTACACTCTAAAAAATGCTGGGTTGTTTTAACCCAACTTTGGGTCAAATATGGACTAACCCAGCCGTTGGGTTAAATTTTTACATTACATTTTTAACCCAACATTTCGGGTTTGTCCATATTTGACCCAAAATTGGGTTAAAACAACCCAGCATTTTTTAGAGTGTGGTTAAAGTAATAGTATACACTGACACTATAAAAAATGCTGGGTTGTTTCAACCCAAATTTGGGTCAAATGTCGACAAACCCAAATGTTGGGTTAAAAATGTACATTTGAAACTGAAATTTGAAGTTGGGTTAAAATTTTAAATTACATTTTTAACCCAACATTTGGATTTGTCCAAATTTGACCCAAATTTGGGTTGACGCAACCCAACATTTTTTAGAGTGTAACTAATTTTATTTGAGTTAAGTAACTATAATAACACTGTTTCTAGTGTAATTTTGTATTTTTGTCATTTTGATAACATTTTGTCAGAACGTCTGTTTAGTTTTTATTCATCATTTCAGTCCATCAAGTTAAACTTGATTCATGTGAATGTGTTAAGCTTATATATAAGTGGCTCTTAATGGATGTCATAAGTCAGAAGCTGTGCACGTGGATCTATGCCAGTCACAAATCCTATAGTTTATTATATATTCCTGTGACTGTATATGTTTATTAACGGTCGATGCCGAACAAAAGTGCAACATCACATGACGTTGTTTATGATCCGAACATCAATCAGGAGACAGGTTTTCTTTGTGATGGACAATCAAGCATTAAACGAGATCAGTGTAGCTAATCACGTTTATGTTTATGCATAATTGAAATGTCAGTGGATTATGGAGATGATCTCCACTCGTGGATTTGGCTGGAAGTGCATCAGAAAAGACGTTTCTTTTAGTTGAACTCATCCTCTTTGATGAATTATGGATATGTGGCCGATGTTTCCTGACATTTGTCCATCATGGAGTCTCCACCTTTAAAGAACAATCGTAAAAACGATTCGCTGAGTATCGATTAGCTGCGAGCCACTTAGACGTTTGACAAGCATATCTCCTCCTTTAGTGTTGTGAAATCCTCTGAAGATCATAGAAATTCTGATATACATTGACATATATATTGATATATTGACATATAGTGATATGTATTGACATATAGTGTTTATTATTGTTTTAAAAAAATTCATGAATACTTTTATTCAGTAAGGATGCATTCAATTGATCAAAAGTGACAGTAGAGACATTTATAATGTTATTGTATTTCTTATAAATGCTGTTCTTTAGAGCTTTCTGTTCATCAATGAATCCTGAGAAAATTTTACAAAAATATGAAGCAGCATATGAACCGTTTTCAACATTGATAATAATCATAAATGTTTATAGAGCAGCAAATCATCATATTATAATGATTTCTGAAGGATCATGTGACTGGAGTAATGATGCTAGAAATTCAGCTTTGATCACAGGAATAAATTACATTTTATAATATATTCACAGTAATAATATTTCAATAAATAGTACTTTTGATCAAATATATGCAACCGTGTAAATGTTTTCCGAAAACATTTAAACTGTACTGATCCCAAACAAATATTTTGAACAAATATTCATAACTTATTTTTGAATAAACACAAATAAATGGTCCAATTACAGTGGGAGCAATTGAGTTCAACGCCACCTTGTTTTACTTTATTGTAGTGTTTTAAAGAAGCCACAAAGAACCTGTAATAAAAACCCATGAAAATACATTTCCAAACAACACAAGAATTGTCAGCAGCCAAAAGTTGTTCTTGATTTAAAAAAAAGAACTATTTAGAAATGCACATATCATAAAACACACAAGAAGAACTTTTAAAGGTTTAAAACACAAGATTATGATTCACTCTGAATTAAAAAGTGACTTAAAGGGTTAGTTCACCCAAAATATGATGAAAATTATGTCATTAATGACTCAAATCATCATATCATTCAAAGACTGTATACTGTCCTTGTCCAGAAAGGAAATAAAGACGTCATCAAAGTAGTCATGTGACATCAGTGGGTTAGTTACAATGTTTCGAAGCATCGAAAATACATTAACTCTGACTTTATTCAGCATTGTATTGTATTGAACGCGGATCCACAACAGAACCGGAAGACAATACAATGCTGACTAAAGTCGTAGTTTTTGTTATTTTTGGACCAAAATGTATTTTCGATGCTTCAAAACATTGTAACTAACCCACTGATGTCACATGACTACTTTGATGACGTCTTTATTTCCTTTCTGGACAAGGACAGTATACCGTACACACATTTCCAATGGAGGGACAGTAAGCTCTAAAATATCCTAAACTGTGTCCTGAAGATGAACGGAGGTCTGACGGGCTTGGGACGGCATGAGGGAGAGTCATTAATCACATTATTTTCATTTTTGGGTGAACTAACCCTTTAACAGTCTGTGTTTGTTGCTTCTTTACTGTGAGGAGTTTGCCGTGCCGAACATGACGAAGGCTGGAGTTCATGAACAGCGTCCCACATAAAACACTGCCGACGTCACCTTGTGATGCTTCAACATGAAGGTACTGCTGCTTTAAATACTTGGGCCTAATATTTCATCTCTAAATGTTCATCTGTGTGTATATGTAAAGGCTAATAAATGTGTATATGCAGACCACTAAGTATATGGATTATAGACATTATTCTATTATTAGCTGCTTATGAGAGCAAGGAATTAAACATCCAGGAAGTTTGATCCGGTGTAAGTGCTTTGTGTTAAAATTTTGATGCCATCCTGAGGCTGTCCAGTTTTTAAAGAGCGTAAGAGTCCTGCTCTCAGATCTCCTATATTCAACACCATTAATGAACAAACACACTGTCAGGCAAATGGATTATTGACGCCTCGCAGCATTAGATCACACACACACACACACACACACACACTGACTGCCAGTGCAGGAGAACAGCAGGTGTGTGTGTGTGGCACAGCTTTATACTCAGTGTTTGGGAATGTTACTTTAAAAGTAAAGAACTACAGATGTGTTACTACCTAAAAAAGTAACGAATTACTTAGTTACTTTTTATGGAGGAGAAACAGAGAAAAATAAGAACAAATATTCTGTATATATATATATATATATATATATATATATATATACGTATATTAGGGCTGTGCAAAAATTAATTGCGATTAATCGCATCCAAAATAAAAGTCTGTGTTTACATAATATATTTGTGTGTGCTGTATATAATTATTTTGTATATATAAATACACACACATGCATGTATATATTTAAGAAAATGTGTTTTTCATATATAAAATATTTATATAATATAGATTATGTATTTATAAATATATACAGAATTTAAGCGCAAATAATTCTTAAATATATACATGCATGCATAGGTATTTATATATACAAAATAATTATAAACAGCACACACCAATATATTAATGTAAACACAGACTTTTATTTTGGATGCGATTAATCGCAATTAACTTTTGCACAGCCCTAATATATATAAATATATATATATATATATACACACATATACACTCACCTAAAGGATTATTAGGAACACCATACTAATACTGTTTGAACCCCTCTAATAATTAAAAGATAATTAACTCATTAATTCAGAAAAATGAGTAGATTTTGTTTCCTCAAGCGAATGCAATACGCTTCCTTAGAGCAAAAATACAGTAATATTGTGAAATATTATTCATAAAGACTTCACTATTATATCATAAAGACTTGTTTCATTACTGGATGAATCAATGTTTTTGAATGACTGATTCAATGACTTGCTCTTAAAGACCGCTTTTTTACTGGATGAATCAGTGTTTTTGAATGAATGATTCAATGACTCGCTCATAAAGACTTCAATTGTTTCATTACCGAATGAATCAGGGTTTTTAAATGAATGATTCAATGACTTGCTCTTAAAGACCGCTTTTTTACTGGATGAATCAGTGTTTTTGAACGAATGATTCAATGACTCGCTCATAAAGACTTCACTTGTTTCATTACCAAATGAATCAGTGTTTTTGAATGAATGATTCAATGACTCACTCATAAAGACATAAAGCGAATGCAATACGCTTCCGTAGAGCAAAAATACAGTAATATTGTGAAATATTATTCATAAAGACTTCACTATTATATCATAAAGACTTCACTTGTTTCATTACTGGATGAATCAGTGTTTTTGAATGAATGATTCAATGACTCGCTCATAAAGACTTCACTTGTTTCATTACCGAATGAATCAGTGTTTTTGAATGAATGATTCAATGACTCACTCATAAAGACATAAAGCGAATGCAATACGCTTCCGTAGGGCAAAAATACAGTAATATTGTGAAATATTATTACCGTGCTATATGTAAAAGAACTGTTTTCTATTTGAATATATTTTTAAAATGTATTTTTATTCCTGATTTCAAAACTGTGGACTTTTTTTCTATGAATTGCACGTTTATTTCGTCATTCAGACTGTATATCTCATAGAAACTCTGAGGAATCCTCAATTCTGAGGAAGAAAAGTCATAATTGTGAGATAAAAGTTGCAAATACACCAAGTTTCCATACAAAGCTGATTTTTCAGCGACATTGCTCCAGTCTTCAGTGTCGCATGAATGTACAGTCGAAGGTCTTTTGAATACTCAGAGGCACAAGCATGGAAGAATTTGATGTAAATGTCAAATATGGTTGGCTTTAGTGTGAAAGTTAAAAGTTGCCTATATTAGATAAGTTGTTTGAGTGATTCATTTGTATTAATTGTGATGTATATTTTGTAAATGTGTGTTCTCATAGTAACGGTATGCAGTGCCAACGAGTGAAGTTGTGCTTTACATCAAGGACCACAATGGAAATAAGTTTTGATTAAACTTTGTGTTATGATTATTTTAATCAAATCAAATCAAAATGATCCTTCAGAAATCATTCTAATATGCTGATTTGCTGCTGAAGATCAACATTTATTATTATTATCAATGTTAAAAACAGTTGTGTCACTTCATATTTTTGTGGCATATTTTTGTATTTTTTTTCAGGATTCTTTGAGAAAAGAACAGCATTTCTTTAAAATGGATTCTTTTGCAACATTACACATATTTTACTGTATTTTTGATCAATTGAATGCATCCTTGCTTAATTTCAATATTAATTTCTCTTAAATATATATGTATGCATGGAACTCATGTCAATGACTAAAGTATAAAATAAATGAAACCTTTTGATCATAAACTATAATTTTTTTCCGTCTTACTTTTTTTTAAAACTTTTTTAACCATGTGAAACTTGCGTATAAATATGGAAAATCAAGAGAGAACCAACAAAGTATTAATAACTGTAAAAAAAATATTGTTGGTTTAACTTTTAAAAAAAATGAAGTAACCTGGTTGCCTTAATTTTAAATTCAATGAAATTAAAAAATTGAGTTCATACAATGAAGGACATTGATTCAATCACCAGAAACACAAAATATTATATTATCTGAATATTGATTTATATTATATTATTTAAGTTGATTTGACAAAAGAAAAAAAATGTTGTGATTACAAATCATGATTTTTTTTACAGTGTTGTAGTCAGTGTTTTTTCCTGTTATCTGTATTAATAAATAAAACCGCTATAGTTTAGCTTTTTTTTTTGCCTAATTATTTGTTTTATGATGCCTTCATATTTAACATAAAACAACTATTTTAATGGTTCAATTGACCTTGTAAGGTTATTTAAAAAAAAATAGTCCCCTTAGATATCACTTTTGGCCACTTCTGTATATAAACATGCGATCAATCCATATATTCGACAGGCTCGTGTTATTTCCTAGCGGACTTAAAAGAGAGCATGACCGTGATAAAATCTGTTCTTCTAGAAGCCCCGTTGTAATGATGATGAGTTCTTAGTAAAACAACAATCAAATGGAGCGTCCCTCAGGGGCCACAGGACCCTCCTCCCGCGGGCTCTCATTGGACCCGCGCTGGATCGCTTCTGTCCGGGCGTGTGTGTTTGACCGGAACGCCTGTGGCTTCCAGAGCAACTGTGGAGATGAAGTGAGGAAGTCCTCCTGTAAAGCGTCAACGTGAGCGCGTAAAACTCACTCCGGGGACACTTTAATTTACTCTTAAAGAACTCGAAACAGTTTTCGCACTTGTGCCTCGGGATACGAAGTGATTTATTATTTTTGTGGACACATTTTCTCAGGATACACGCGTTTTTCGGACGCGTCCCGCGCGCGCGCGCCGCTGGAGAGCCTGATGTCCGCTGGACGAAAACACATTTCTTTATCAGCATGAGTTAGATTCACCACTTCACCCACTCGAGACAGACTTTTAACGCGTTTTATTTGTACAAAAGGGAGTCGTTAACTGGAAGTGTCCGCCGGGACTCATGCATGGAGGATCCAGAGTAAGGGTGCCCGAAGGATGCCGTCCTGTCCCGGATCCAGGACATCTGACATCCTTCACTTCTGAGAGCGATGGCTTCTGAGGTTGTGTGTGGTCTGATCTTCAGAGTGCTGTTGCCGGTGTGTCTGGCGGCAGGTGAGTGTGTGTGTGTGTGTGTCTCCATCAACAGCTGAGTTCAGTGCGGAGTTACGCAGCAGGTGCGCTAGATTATCAATTAAAGGAAGTTAATAGAAGTTTGCGTGTGCAGAAATTATATTAGTGTTAGTATATTTGCTATTCCTTAATGTTTCCATTTATAAACTCATAAAATCACATACTAATATAGCCTACTCAATGTAAAAATTATCATCAGTAGGCCTAAGTCATGGCAACATATGTTTTTACGGTAAACTAAGTAAGCAATTTCAACTTTTTTAATAAGTTTGAACTCGAATTTTTAAGTCAGATTAATATTGAAATATCGTGTAAAAAAAAAAACTGGCAGCAACTGAATTTAACATTTGAAGTTGAAAAGGTGGAATTTTTTTTTAGTTCTCTACAATTTTTGGTAGAAATTATTTTTGTAAAATGTTGCGGTACCACTCATATTAATCACCAAGTAAGTGTTAAATTAATTATTTTATTTATTTATTTATTTGAGCCCATGCTAGTATAAAAAGTGTCTAAGAAAAGTACACCGTGAGACTGGGGCTAGTTGTCACGCTTTTATATAGTAAATACTTCTCAGGGTTTATTTTTTTAATGCCATTTTGTTCTGAATAAACATAAAATACCTTTTTAACAACATATCTGCATTTAAAACCTTCTGTAAACAGTAATACAGTTTTAAATCACAAACCAATTAATGAAAGGGGTTAAGGCTCAGAAATTGTAACTGAGTTGATAAAATTGCAGTTTTTGAGGATGTAAATCTCAATTTGTCTTTATTTATGGAAGTGTTTGAACTCAACAAAGCTATGTTGGCGAAAACAGTTTTGACTCGAAACTGAAATATAGACCCTATGACAACTAATCTCATGTGCAATTCCATTTTCCCAATGCATTTTTTTATTTCAGTAGATAAAGATTAGGTAGATTATTAACTTAACAAAATAATATAATGTAAGATTGTGGCTCAGTAGAGAAATGTCAAATAAAACATTTTACAACTGTTACAAAAATTAACTAATTCTCCGGTTGCGGTAAGTCTTTTTAATAACATGCTTCCATTTTGTTTTAATATGAGTAATGCAATTTTTTTTAAAAATTTTTTTTTATGCCTGAACTTTCTCTTAATGTCATCTAATGTGAAACACACCAGGATGAAGAAGATTTATTAATCCATCGAATGAATCCCTATTAGACTTGTTTGTTATGTTCCTGTGATTTTACTCAGTGTGTGTGTGTGTGTGTGGAATTGTTCTGTGTTTCTATATTATTGACAGAGTAATACACTGAAACCCTCAGTGTTTTGAAGATACCATTGACCTTTGAATTAAGAATGTTTTTTTGTTTTATTAATTATTTTTAATTTTTGATTGATTCCATTTAATCCTGTGTCCTTTTTATCATTATTTAGACATTTTCACATTTCCCCCACACATTTTATTATTCATTTTTTGACACCTGCTCTGAAATGTATAACATATCAATTCATTCCTGTATATATATATATGTGTATATATATATATATATATATAAGAGGAGACTCGTGCATAGAAAATGCAATTTTGAAAATGCATTTTTAATATATAAATGGAATTTTATACTGGAAAACAAGACAAAAATACTGCGCAAGATAAATGATTTAATTTTTTTTACCGTGAAATAATGGTAATGCATGAAGGGACGGTGTGTGTTTTTGAAAACATGTTATTCAAATAATTAAAAACGTCTTATTGATGAAGGTTTTATCCCTTTTGCTGATGTGTTTTATGCTGTTGGTACTTACGGTCGCTTTTACCATCATGATATTAATCTAGAAGCTTTACAGTGTGTTTAAGGGTCTTCATCAGATCTGTGGTTGCCCACAATTAATCCACATTCACATTTCCTCTTATTTATGTATAATTAGCCCTGAGAAATTGACACATGCACGCAGACACACACACACACACACACTCGGGTTCCTCCTATAGGTATAGATAAGATCCACTCTGTAAGATGGTAATGTATCTCTCGACAGCCTAAGTATTTCGTTCTTTTTTCTTCCAAACGCGATTGCCAAGCCGTGGAGCATCTCCATTAATCGGTGGAAAGTCGTTTTAACTGCATGAATTAATAATGTGGCATCAGAGCGGAGAAGAATCGGCTGCCCATTATCGTAAACACCTTTAATATTTGATGATTTTATTTTTTCGCTTGAAGTAGTACTAAGCAAAGGTCATCCGCTGGAAACATAACAGAGGACGGACAGGAACAATAAATGCTCATGTTCAGACGTCAGCACTAACATCTCTCAGATCAAGAGATCTTTAGGTCACTTTTGTTTCTTTTTTTTATATAGAAGTCACGATTCTGAATAGACAACAACTAAACAAAACAGTATATTTAAAAGTATATGTAATTAATTTGAATCGTTTTTTAAAAACTCTTGATTGAATAATTCACTCTCTGACAAAAAGGTACAAAAGCTGCCGCTGGGATGGGATACCCTTCAAAAGCTTCTATGGATCAATTATGTACATTTTTGGCACCAATATTTGTGCCTTTAAGTTACTTAAAAGCACTCTTTAGGTAGAAAGGTGGACCTTTTGAAAAGGAAATGCACAGTGACAGATTTTGTACCTGTTTTTCTGAGAGTAAATATTTTTATATGAATATTGAATGAATGATTCAATGACTCGATCATAAAGACTTCACTTGTTTCATTACTGGATGAATCAGTGTTTTTGAATGAATGATTCAATGACTCGCTCATAAAGACCGCTTTTTTACTGGATGAATCAGTGTTTTTGAATGAATGATTCAGTGACTCACTCATAAAGACTTCACTTGTTTCATTACCGAATGAATCAGTGTTTTTGAATGAATGATTCAATGATTCACTCATCAAGACTTCACTTGTTTCATTACTGAATGAATCAGTGTTTTTGAATGGATGATTCAATGATTCACTCATCAAGACTTCACTTGTTTCATTACTGAATGAATCAGTGTATTGAATGAATGATTCAATGACTCACTCATAAAGACATCACTTGTTTCATTACTGAATGAATCAGTGTTTTGAATGAATGATTCAATGACTCGCTCATAAAGACTTCACTTGTTTCATTACTGAAAGAATCAGTGTTTTGAATGAATGATTCAATGACTCACTCATAAAGACTTCACTTGTTTCATTACTGGATGAATCAGTGTTTTTGAATGAATGATTCAATGACTCACTCAAGGACTTCACTTGTTTCATTACTGGATGAATCAGTGTTTTTTGAATGAATGAATATTGAATGAATGATTCAATGACTCACTCATAAAGATTTCACTTGTTTCATTACTGGATGAATCAGTGTTTTTTGAATGAATATTGAATGAATGATTCAATGACTCACTCATAAAGATTTCACTTGTTTCATTACTGGATGAATCAGTGTTTTTTGAATGAATATTGAATGAATGATTCAATGAATCACTCATAAAGATTTCACTTGTTTCATTACTGGAAGAATCAGTGTTTTTAAATGTATATTGAATGATTCAATGACTCACTCATAAAGACTTCACTTGTTTCATTATTGACACAAATTTGACACATTTTTTTGATACTCTAAATAAACATTTAGTTTGTTTTTGTGAACTGAGGAACAGGCTGAATTCTATGGAAGGTCTTCAATCAGAACAGAAGTGTGTAAAGTGTAGTCGTTCTCCTGCTGTCACTCTGAGCTCTTCTGAAAGGCTTTCAGTTCTCCAGAAACATTAATTATTCCTGAGATGGATCATGGTTTGAACGCGGTCAGTGTGGTTTTGCTACTCAAGGAATTACATGACCGAGGCGTCGTGAAGGAATTAAGATGGGATTTAGATTTAGCCACATTTTCATTATCATCTCAAGTTAACTGTCCACGACAGAACATCATGTTAAAAAGAAAATATCTGATTAGATGTGTTTGTGCGCTGCTGTATGTGTTGCATTAGTCCAAAAAAGAAGGAAATATTGTAAAAAAAAAAAAAAATGCATTTTCATATTTTGCCCTGGTTTCTTGTTTGCTTGTGCAAAACTCACATCATGTTTTGAACTTTTGGAGTGTGTGAGGGTTGTGGCCTCAGGTGACGCGGTCCGGATTAAACTGGTGTGTGTTCTGTCCGCTGCTGGTTTTATTAACAGGATGAATGTCTGTGCTGTAATCTCCAAGACTGCGTTTAATGGCCTCCATCTCTGTGTTTAGTGGTCCTGCACTTATCTCGCACCGGTGTGTGTGTGTGTGTGTGTGTCTGCATGAACCAACGCCACAGCACTTTTCTGTCAAATGCTCAATATTTTTACAGACTCCAGATTATATGATCTCTGTTGCACATAGTTGATAGTTAATTAATCTTATACATTACTGTTGGCTACTGTGCATCACACACACAATTTTATATATACGTATATGTGTGTGTGTGTGTGTGTGTGTGTGTGTGCACTCTAAAAAATGCTGGGTTGCTTCAACCCAAATTTGGGTCAAATATGGAAAAATCAAAATGTTGGGTTAAAAATGTAATTAAAAAATGTACAGTTGAAAGTTGAAGTTGGGTTAAAATTTTAAATTACATTTTAACCCAACATTTTTGTGCATATTTGACCCAAATTTGGGTTAAGTGTGTGTGTGTGCAATGCATAATGAAATTATATATATATATTTCTAATCAAATATTTTTCATTAGAATTTGAAATGTATTTATTTATTTATTTATTTATTTTTACAGCAGGGTTGTAATGTGCGGGTGTGTATAAGATATTGTTTTTATTATATTATAGTATTTATATATTTTAATATCTATTTTAATCTATTTTAACAATAGCGTCGGCTGTACAGGGTACTTGAGTTAATATTGAAAAAAGGGTCTTACATTTTTGGTTCTTCATTTCAATGTTTAAATATTAATGGTCATCGTGTTTGGTTTTTAATTGTTTTCTATTCACTCAAGCTTTTGACAAATGCTTTTATCCAGAACGAATTGCATTGAATTCAAGGATGTATTATTTAAGTGCAATTTTGTTCAAAGTTTATTTTTTTTTTTATTATTGTAGTAATATGTTTCCATAAGCATAATATAGTTATATTATATAGGACTTGAACACTCGTTAATGGAATCATTGAGGGTCTGGAATCGTTAAATCTGAGGCAGAATCATTAAATTCCTTACAATAACTGCATCCATAATTGGCACAAACGAGTCTCCTCAGAGTCGTTTATTTAATGTGAACATAAACCGTTTGTGTTTATACTGGATTTTAGTTTTCTTTTTAATATCACCTTTCCATGTTGTGCTTGTGGTTCAATATTTACGACTCTTGTTATTGATAATAGCGGATGTAAATCCTGCACTTTCGTTCTCATTCCTGCTTTTTCTGTCAAAAATGTGGGTTTTGTCGAGATGTTGGATATTTACCAATCTTGACCAATATAATTAGTATTTCGGCTGTTTTTACATTTGTAAGTGATGTAATGGCATGCTGTTGTTGTATTTGGACAGTTCCAGAGAATAGGATGTATTTGCTGTCAGGTTCACACAAGGTCTTCTGTGAAATATGTGTGTGTAATATTCCCAGTATCTGCTCATAAAATGGCAAACATGTGAGATTAACAACAAGTCGAGCTGAAGAAGAGGTTCAAATCAAGCCATGGAAAGATAGAATCAGGAAAGTTTGGAAAACTCTGGGATAAAGGCCTGTAAACGAGACCGCATTCTCACGGCCATATTAAACATAAAATGTTAATAATACAGTATGTGTCAAATCCATTTGTAGCACTTTCAAAATACAGGTGGTTTTAAATCCGCGTTACAGAAAATCATGGTGTTTATTTATTAATATGTACTTTAAATCATGGCAGATCCAAAATGATGCAAACCTGAAGTGACACTTTGAAAACCGATATCTGATAATCCTGAAGTCCGATTTATTGATCTTATTGATTTATTGGTCTGTTGTTCCATCTATCCATCTATCCGTCTTTCTGTCTATCCGTCTTTCTGTCTATCCGTCTTTCTGTCTATCCGTCTTTCTATCTATCTATCCATCTATCCATCTATCCATCTATCCATCTATCTATCGTTCTATCCATCTATCTATCTATCTATCTATCTATCTATCTATCTATCTAGCTATCTAGCTATCTATCTATCGTTCTATCTATCTATCTATCTATCTATCTATCTATCTATCTATCTATCTATCTATCTATCTATCTATCTATCTATCTATCTATCTATCTATCTATCTATCTATCTATCTATCTATCTATCTATCTATCTATCTATCTATCGTTCTATCTTTCTGTCCATCTATCCATCTATCCGTCTTTCTATCTATCCGTCTATCTATCTATCTATCTATCTATCTATCTATCTATCTATCTATCTATCTATCTATCTATCTATCTATCTATCGTTCTATCTATCTATCTATCGTTCTATCTATCGTTCTATCTTTCTATTTATCGTTCTATCTTTCGTTCTATCTTTCTGTCTATCTATCTATCTATCTATCTATCTATCTATCTATCTATCTATCTATCTATCTATCTATCTATCTATCTATCTATCTATCTATCTATCTATCTATCTATCGTTCTATCGTTCTATCTATCGTTCTATCTATCGTTCTATCTTTCTATTTATCGTTCTATCTTTCGTTCTATCTTTCGTTCTATCTTTCTGTCTATCTATCCATCTATCTATCTATCTATCTATCTATCTATCTATCTATCTATCTATCTATCTATCTATCTATCTATCTATCTATCTATCTATCTATCTATCTATCTATCTATCTATCTATCTGTCTATCTATCCATCTATCGTTCTATCCACCTATCGTTCTATCGTTCATCCATCGTTCTGTCTATCGTTCTGTCTATACATCCATCTATTCTATATGAACATATTCTTATCTATAGGAGCATCATTTAAAAATGTATAATACAGTATGTGTGCTCTTTTTCTTCTAGATTACTCTAATAATGTGTTTTTCTATCTTCTCTCCACAGCATGTCTGTTCAGGTACAATGTACTGTCCTTCATCTACCTCCTCTACCTCCTCCTCATCCCTCTCTTCCCAGAACCCTCCAGCATCACCATGCAAGGTAAGACGCTTCGCCACACGACACTAACTCTTCCCTATCGGAGCGCATCCGTCTTCTCCTGAACCGGCTTTAGAGCCTCATGCAGAGAATCTAATGGAGCGGAAGCGTTAACACAACACTCACTGAGAGGACTACAGCGCTGTAGATCATGAGTCGAGGTGTGCGTTCAGACGGAAGAACTTCATGCGCTCCTAGAGGAGAATCCAGATTTAGGGCGTAAGGAAGGTGTGCTGATCACGCTGAATAATTGAGAAGAACATTATCTGTGTTAATCCACTGAGACTGATCGCCCATAATAGAGTCTGTTGAGGCCAATATAAAAGAGAAACATCAACTCGGTTTGAATCGTGTGATCCTAAACACTTTTGCTATGTCACTCTCTTAAAGCACTAGTTCACTTTAAAAAAAACTTTTGCTGATAATTTACTCACCCCCATGTCATCCCAGATGTCCATGTCTTTCTTTCTTCAGTCGAAAAGAAATGAAGGTTTTTGATGAAAACATTCCAGGATTTTCCTCCATATAATGGCCTTCAATGGGAACCAAACGGTTCAAGGTCCAAATGAGAGTTTCGGTGCAGCTTAAAAGTGCTTTAATGACACCAGATGATGAATAAGGGTCTTTTCTAGCGAAAGGATCGCTCATTTAATAAATAAATAACAAAGTTTTAGTTTTATAAGCTCAAATGGTCGCCTTGCTCTGTTCTGTGATGCGCGTTCGTGACTTTTCTGTTCGAACTCGTTCATCAAAATGAACAAATCTTTTTCCGAGTCAATTCGTTCATTTCATTCGTTGAATCAACCAAATGACTCGGAAAAAGATTTGTTCGAACAGGAGAGTCACGAACGCGCATCACAGAACAGAGCAAGGCGAGCATTTGTGCTTATAAAACTCATAGGCGTCATTTACGGGGGGGACGGGTGGGACATTTTATTTATGTACATCAGGAAGCTACAGGACATCGTCTTTCAAAACATGACCTACTCGAAAGACAAAAAAAGAATGAATGCGTCATTGTACCCAGCACTTTTGAAAATGCCCTTCCGAGTACGTCTCTGTCCCCAGCACATTTCAAACCAAACTGACGCCCATGATAAAACTTAAACTTTGTTATTTATTTATGAAATGAGCGATCGTTTTGCTTGATAAGACCCTTATTCATCGTCTGGTGTCGTTTCAAGCCCTTTGAAGCTGCACTGAAACTGTCTTTTGGACCTTGAACCGTTTGGTCCCCATTGAAGTCCATTATATGGAGAAAATCCTGGAATCCTGGAATCCTGGAATGATTTCATCAAAAACCTTAATTTCTTTTCGAATGAAGAAAGAAAGACATGGACATCTTGGATGACATGGGGGTGAGTAAATTATCAGCAAACGTTTTTTTGAAAAGTGAAATACTCCTTTAAATATGAAATAATGTGCATTATTTAAATGTAACAATTGGGGTTGAACAGAAAGTCCAGGGTCGAATTATATGCATGTTAGAAACAAATCAACATGGTGAAATTAATACTTTGAATTTAGTCATAGTCACACTACTGGTTAAACGTTGTACATTTTTAAACAGTCTCTTATTATGCTCACCAAGGCTTAATTTATTTGATCAAAAATACTGTAAAATAACCGTTTTGTATGTGAATATATTGCAGACAGTAAATTCAGTTACGTGATCCTTCAAAAATCACTCTAATATGATGATTTGCTGCTCAAGAATCATTTATGATTATTATCCATGTTGAAAACAGTTGTTCCTGATACAATTTTTAGGATTTTTTGATAAGTTGTATAAAGATATTGGTATAATATAAAAGAACAGCATTATTTGAAACAGAAATCTTTTTATTGTCACTTTTGATCAATTTAATTGGTACTTGCTTAATAAAAGGCTTAAAAAGAAGTCTTACTGACCCCAAGCCTTTGAACAGTAAGGGTGGTTTATTTTCAATGTAATGTAATGTACATTAGAGTCAGGACAGTGTTTTTATGGTCCACTTCTGCTCTGTTCATGGAGGTGTGTTCGGATGCTTGTTTGCCGATTGTTAATTATGTATAAGAGAAGGTTTTCATGGAATAAGAGGAAAGAGGAAGAGGACTGGACATTTTAAGTGGTCTACTCGAACTCATCAATAGTTCAGTAGACCTGTGCTCATATAAGAGCAATGCATGCTGGGCTTCACACACATTCATCAGGGCTTATTGGGATTCTGGCTGTGGGATTATGCAAATGTTGGAAATATTAAAAAAAAACAATTATGGGATGCTGTTAGTGCTGTTAACATGAGATTTTTCATTATGCAATTGGAAAATAGAAATGCCTGCAGGTTTCTGTGGAAAAAGTGGTGCATGCAAACCCATTCACACATGCACGTCTGTGTTTTTGCTTTGTTCACGACAGACAAAACATTTCAGAGGCTTTGAATGAACGACTCTGTTCCTATGATAACATAAATTGATAGTCTCTATAGAATTGAGTTCACTTTTACATTCTGGTCACGTTTCAGTTCAAATTTTATGCACAGTTTAGGTATAACCTATGTCTGAAAAATTATACTTAAACACTTATTGTGCGCGTCACTGTAAAAAAAATATTAAACTGTTAAATTATTTTTAGTTTAATTCAAAAAATTAAGTTATCTGGTTGCCTTAAAAATGTTGAGTTCATTGAAGTTAAAAATGTAATTTAACAACAGAAACCCGAAATATTTTGTTATTTGAACCATATTAAATATCATATTAAAATAAGTTAATTTTGAAAAATCTTGAAAATATAAAGTTTTCACAGTGTATATATTTCTATTTTAAATAAATACTGTTCTTTTTTGTAAACTTTTATTCATCAAAGAATCCTGAAAAAAGTATCACATGGTTATAAAAAGAAAAAAATATCACAACTTTTTCCAACATTGATAAAAAAAGTAAAAATCACAATAATAGGGTGATTTCTGAAGTGTGTGTATATATATATATATATATATAATTAATAATACAGGTGATTGAAGTGTGGTCAAAATTTTGTTTTGTCTCTCCTGTAAATATATGTTTATATATATATATATATAAACATATATTTACAGGAGAGACAAAACACAATTTTGACCACACTTCAATCACCTGTATTATTAACCTTAAATCAGAAACATTGCAACCACAGGCATACTTACATGAATGAGTATTTAAGTCAAAAAATTGTCAAAAAAACCCAAAAAAACATGAATATGTTCTAAAACTTAAAAAAAAAAAAATATCAAATACGTCAGATAAGCCTTTTAGTTGCTTTATTCAATACAGTTTGATCTCAGATAGGTATTTTTGGCACCATTGGAGCTCATCGAGACCTTTATTTTGATATAAAGAACTCATATTCGCCCAAAATGCCACTTACGCCCCTCTGGCTCCAAGCCCTCGATACTGTATATACATAAATATGTGTATATACATACTATATATATAATTTAACTATTAAATCTTATGATTCAAGGAATATTTTTACCCAAAGTCCACGGATTTATGAAGGTTGAAAATGTTTATGTTTGTCAGTGTAGAAGAATTGGAAGTGTTGTCAGTTCTGGCAAGTGTTTTATCTATGATGTGTGAAGCTGTGCGATGTTGGCTGTGTGTTTCTGTAATGTTATCCAAACACTGAGGTGAAGCGATGTCTTCTGTCAGGTTCTGTTAAGCGTGGAACCTTCCAGTTATTGGGAATATAGATAAGAATATAGATAAGCGAGATAAAGTGACTTTTTATGTTGTATTTCTCTTGGCTTGATTCATCTTTGTCTGATATTATCAAGTGTTGTGTGTATTTGAGGTCCCACACATTTCCAGTACGTGACAAAAATAAAGTTAACCTTTTATTTTCCTTCCAAGGCAGATGCTATTTAAGCTTTCTCTGCGTCTTATCCGGTACAATATATTTATTTTTTACACATTTGACAGATGCTTTCAGCAAATTACTCTGCATTGAAGCGTTACATGTGCGTTCCTTGGGAATCGAACCAATAACCTTGATTTTTAATTTCTATATGTCAAAATACTCTTGAAGGAGATTCTGCGGTTAAAGGGTTAGATCACCCATAAGTTTAAATTTCCCCATATTTCACTCACACTCAAGCCATTCCTAGGTTTATATGATTTTCTTCTTTCAGAGTTATATTAAAAATATCCTGGCTCTTCCCAGCTTTAATGAATGGTAAATTTGAAGCCCAAAAATGTGCATCCATCCATCATAAAAGTAATCCATACCATACGCCTCCATGGGGTTCATAAAGGCCTTCTGAAGCGAAGCCATGCAAATTTGTAAGAAAAATATCCATATTTATAACTTTATAAACTGTAATCACTGGCTTCCGGTAACATCCGTACGCGGGCCTAGACCTTTGACCCTGTGCTTTTGGCCATATACATATCAGTATCTGCACAAAATTGCATATTTATCCTCAGTTTGGGCCTCTGAATAAAACTGAGCTGTGTTTATCCTCCATATTCTCACTATATCACACTATATTAGCCAGAAAAACCTAATGCATCAAATAATATATACATCTGCAACGTTTGGATATTTAAGTAGCTTTTATAAACTTGCCTTAGAAAAAAACATTTCTTTTCTGCATTCAAGACAAAAGACACTGGCATATTTTAAGATATGTACACATACTGTATATATATATATATATATATATATACAGTATATGATTTATTATATATAATAAAATATATTTATAACCAAAAAATTAGTGCATGCATTTTTATTTCAATTTATATGAATATATAATATTTTATTATATATGTATATATATATATATATATATATATATATGCTAATATTTTATTATAGTTTAGTGTGTGTATATATATATATAATTTTATTTTGTTATTTTGTGTTTAATTTCATTTTATATATATATATCATTTATTATGTATAATAAAATATATTTTGTAACAAAAAATTAAAAATTTGTTCATGCATTTTTATTTCAATTTATATAAATACATAATATTTTATTTTATTTAGTTTATATATATATATATATATATATATATATATATATATGTATATATATGCTAATATTTTATTATAGTTTAGTGTATGTATATATATATATATATATATATATATATATATATATGCTAATATTTTATTTTAGTATTTTATTTTATGTTTAATTACATTTTATTTATTTTATTTTAACATATGTCCGTGCAAATTGCTTAGTTAGAACGGCTCAAACATGCATTTTAGTCTGGAACCCCTTTTTTTTCTACTTTTTCCCTGATTGTTATTTCATATGTCAGGCATTGCAGGGTTAAAGGGCCCCTGGAGTCTTTGAGGCCCCAAATGAAAGCTGAAGTTGCCGCAGAGGTGGAAAAAAGTGCACAGTCAATTGAAAGTGGCAGTCAGGAGAGATGCAGTGTTGCTTTTTTACCTTATTGAATGTGGATGAAATATGTGACATGAATGAGGGTGTTGGCAGAGATCTGCTTGCTAAACTACACATAAACTTACAAGGCCGTCCCTCTGTTAGGGAGAAATGAACACAAATGTGTTTTATAGAGTAAATCAGGACAAGCCGTATCTGGCAGCGCTTCTCACCGTCTGGATTCTTACGATTATGTCTCACTTGTGGCTAAAATGATCTCCATTAGGACGCATTACATGTGATGGTTCGCACAGCCATGCTCAGGCCTGCGCCGCATCGGAAAATATCGATTGTTGGTAGAGAAAAACACTCTAAAAATACTTTAATACTTCATTTGACCTTGGTGTTATGCTATTTGAGAGTGCTAAAACAAAGAGGCTTTCACGATTAGCTGTTGTTAGTCTTGTAAGAACAACACCGAACGCTTCTGCTGAAGGAAAGCAGTAACACAAGCTCCATTAGCATCATCTCCGATAGCTGGAGCTGCTTCATAAACACAGTACAGCCACGCTTTCATTGAGTTGTGTATTCTGATTTTTCTCAACTTTTAGTTTTTTTGTTTGAGATCTAGAAGCGGAGTAGATCCAGACAGGGCTTAGATTAAGCCTTAGTTCAATCAGGACATTTAAGTCGCTTTTATTAACTTGCCATAAAAAAAACCCATTTCTTAGTGCATCTTGAGACAAAACAATGGCACTCACATATTTTAAGATATGTCAATGTATATTATAATAAAACATATTTTATAACAAAAAAAATTAGTTAGTAATTAGCATTTTTTATTTAATTTTATATTAGTTTTAATATATAGCTAATATTTAATTGTATTAGTTTATTTATACATAAATATATATACTGTATTTAAAAAAAAAAAAAATTTAAGATATGTCAGTGCAAATTGCTTTTAGTTAGAATGGTTTAAACATGCATTTTAGTCTGGAACTAGTCTTATCTTTAATCTCTTAAATGGTAAAACAAAAGTCTGTTTGGAATTTTGGCCGGAAAAACTGGAATTGTGATACAGTTTAATGTGATTGATAAACTTCAAAAGCAGATGATTTAATTAAATAAATGTTAGCGCTTTACGTTCAAAGTGAAAACATGTCACAGGCTCGCGGTTTCGGAGCATTCGCAAACAATGAAAATGTCAAGCGATTGCTTATCTACTATTGATGAATTATGACAAACTTTACTTTATGGTGTTTGATAAGTGTAAGATGGTTGTCATTTTATCTCCATTTCTTGATGAGCAGCTGAACGCAATGCATATGCTTTTCAAAATAAGAGTCCTGGTGTATTTCTTGCTTGTTTATAATTAAAAGTCCAAAATCCATTGACCTCAAATTCATATGTATTGATAAAACATTTTCAGTGCACATGCATAACCAGAATAAAACATCTCTTGAGCATTTTAACCCCTTAACTGTCACCGTCCCGGTACCGGGACGCCTAACTTTACTTCACTATATTTCTATTAAATCCTAATCTAATTATGACTAATTATATATTGTTGGAAAGGTCTAAGACTTCTAATTAAATATTCGACCCCTGTTTTGTGTTAAAAATTATGTAGGAAGAGTAATTAATGAATTTATGACAAGAGTGCACCTAAAAAAATCTGCATCATAACAGGAGATTTGACCTTTGTCACAAAAAGTTGATGCACCCACTTTTAATCATTGAAACTTCTGTTTTTATGCTAAAAGTTCATAATAAAACATATAATCTAGTATTTTTCAATAAAAAATAAAATTTATAGTATAACATTATCCTCTAAAAATTATAATATATATGTATATATTATCCTCTAAAATACAATAATATTTTTTATCGCCTTTTTTTATTATATCACATATTTTAGTAGTTATCATAAATTAGGTATCATTTGAAAGCTTATAAACTCAGAATTCATCCTGTGAAAACCATTTCATAATTGAACGTTGCGTTACCATAGAAACGGTACTTATTTTATGAGGCTCCTCCCCTTTTGACATCCTTATATTTCATAATTTATGATCAAAACCTTTTCTAATCTTTGACAAAAACACATATTGTCAGAAAGGTCTGAGTCTCAAGGTTCCAAATTTTGTTGACAAAAATTGATATTTGGACAGAAATGTATTAATTTATTAAAGGCAGAATGTACACAACTAAATTCAATGGAATTCAGTGGCACCGGTGGCTATTTTTGGTACTACACCTAAACAAAATCTCATGGGAACTTTCAATTTTTGTGATATCAACTTCAAATTTGGAACATAACTTGGTTAGATTTATGGCTTTGATTTTATAGTAATTTTAGAGTAAAAATATTTTGTAAAATATATATTTTATATAAAATAAAAAATAAATAGTACAGTATATTTGATTTACTGTGAATTAAAACTTCCATAACTTTTTCATACTTTCATTTTTTGAAGTGTTTTCACTTCAGCAATAATCTGCTGAGTGTTTTCTTTAAAACAAGACCAAACTTGGGTATATATTCCAAGGCATTCTTGAATTACAACCATTTAAGTGTGAATAGAGCATTTAACCCCCATTCTCAAAAAGGGGGGGTGACAGTTAAGGGGTTAAAACCTGAACGTGTACCGCACCATTTGATATGCATGTGTTTTTGATGTATGCATTAATTTGTGCTGGTCTTAAAACTCTCGTATTTGCATGAAATATTAACAAACGTCAAGTCATTTGGCAGATATTTTTGTCCAAAATGATTTGCAAAACATTTATCACATGGACAATCATTCTGCAATAAAGGAATAATTCTAAAATGATACAATTCTGTCGTAATTTACTCATTCCAAAAACTTTATGCTGTTTTTTTTTTTGTATTCTGGGGAACTGTTTTTCAAGAAAGAAATGAGGATGTAAATAATGACAAAACCACTATGACTTCCATGAGTAAGTTTGAGATAAATGAATCAGAAAACTGACTGAAGCTAACGGTTGTTCTTCTGCTGTTTCTCCTCCAGGCCACACGGGGCGCTTGCTGATGTCTTTATGCTTCTGCAGTATGAGCTTCCTCTTCATCCACATCATCTATCAAATCACAATCCACAGTTTGCTGGCTGGAAACACCATTGATTCTGAGTTCAACTGTAAGTTACACTTCCTTCATCAAGGTTTCCTTAAAGGGATAGTTCACTTTGAAATTAATTTTGGTATGTTTTAGCTTACCTCAAGGACATCCAGGATGTAGGTGTCTTTGTTTTCGCAGTATTTTCAATTTTGATATTTTTAGGTCAAACCGTTCTTGTCTATCAGTCATATAATGGAGGTCTATGGTCACCACCTCAAAGAGCATGCACAGAGAAGTCCAAATTAAACATGAAACATTGAATGACTCGTAAATGTAAGTACACATTAATGGCCTGAGACACGAAACGAGCGGTTTGTGTGAGATAACGAACAGTATTTATATCAATTTGAAGCATGAACCCTTTAAGTTCATGCTCCATTATAAAGTGCCGTCAACTGATCATGTTATGTCAGTGTTGATGACTAGAAAGTTGTGCTAGTAGAATTATTACTATCTATGGCATAATTTGTTGAAAAATTTAATATTTGTATTTAATAAAATTTTATTTAATTTTATATTTAGATTTTTGGCCGTTCAATGATAAAATTACCATTATTTTGTGTTGTTATATTTTATTTTACGTCCAAGATGTCCATGTATTTTTTTTCTTCAGTCGAAAAGAAATTAAGGTTTTTGATGAAAACATTCCAGGATTTTTCTCCATATAATGGACTTCAATGGGAACCAAACAGTTCAAGGTCCAAATGAGAGTTTCAGTGCAGCTTCAAAGAACTTTAAACGACACCAGACGATGAATAAGGGTCTTATCTAGCGAAACGATCGCTCATTTAAATAAGACCCTTATTTATCGTCTGGTGTCGTTTAAAGTTTGAAGCTGCACTGAAACTCTCATTTGGACCTTGAACCGTTTGGACCCCATTGAAGTCCATTATATGGAGAAAAATCCTGGAATGTTTTCATCAAAAACCTCGACTGAAGAAAGACAGACATGGACATCTTGAATGACATGGGGGTGAGTACATTATCAGCAAAAGTTTTTTTTAAAGTGAACTAATCCTTAAATCAGCCTGAACGGGTGGTATTCGCTATAACAACCGCCTCGCTATACATTATCCCGCTTATTACATGGCTACCTACCAAATAAATCAATAATTTGATTCAAAATATTGATTTAAAAAGGAGTTTATTGATTGTATGGCTTCCGCTAAAGAAAATAGTCTGTTCCGTCTCTGAATTGCGTCCATGGCAACGCTCTGTTTTGCTTGGCAACGGTGTGTTACACTTATCAACAAATCACAGACCGCATTCTACATTGGAATTCCACCAAGTCATGTAATAATTTATAATATAAAAAAATACATTTCATTTTGAGTGACATGTGACCTGGACATTTTTGTGAAATTCACTCTTATGGCATATGACGGTTAAACCTTTTTAGGCCTCAGAGGTCCCAGACAATAAGCTTTATGGACGTGTGTGTGTGTGTGACTGTGAAACGGCTCTTTATGCTGCTGTATGCACCGTTTATGCTGGCTCAATTATTTTATTAATTTTTATTAATAATAAAAATTATTTTATTAATTATTTTGTAGTTATTTATTATTTTTATTTTGGTTGAATAAAAAAAATGGTTGATATATTGTTAAATAAATATAACAATATAGTCATATGGATAAAATTAATACAAGAATTTATTAATTATTAATATTATTCATTGTTTAAAAATATTTTATTATTTTTTTCTAGAATTATTTTGTAGTTATTTATTATTATTATTTTGGTTGAATAAAAAAAATGGTTGATATATTGTTAAATAACTGTTTAATAGCTTATCTTATCAAGTTAGGAACAGTTTTGAGCAAGAACCCAATCCTCCTTAGTCGTCCCGTCTTTCACACTGGGAATAAAGACCTCTTCTTCATTGTTGAAAGGAGGACTGACCTCTGACCTTCATCGCTCCACTGACCTCCTTCTGCTGACCATGCTTATTTTATCATTTTGCTGCCAGGTATGAATTGTGGACCAGTCGAATTAAGATGAACTGAGAATATTTTTCTCTGGCAGCCGGCAAAGGGGAACATTAGATCGAGATATAGACATTTATAACCTCCAAACCAGCTAAAAATGACCATTTATGCTGACTCAAGATCTGTTTTAGTGATGCTTTGGAAATTTTGTATGGAAAAAAAATTGAACTTTGAAAGAAATACCAAATTGTGAATAATTTACACTGTGTATCCCGCATGAATAGGGTTTCACAGGCCCAGTTTAATGCAATGTACAAGAAAAGTTGTGAGTGTGTCAAATCATGAAGATACGTTTCATCTATCTCGCCGCAAGCTTGACTTTAAATAACGGTGAGAGAGGATTATGGGAAATGTGCCACTTAGATTTGTCTTTACCCTCCAATTGTTCCCGTCTGAACTATGAAGACATTACTCACGTCCCGCTGAGACTGAAGACTATTTACTGGTTCTGGGAATTGAACAAAGCGCTTCACCTTTCGTTTATAACCCTTTTCAGAGTTGATGAGTAGACATTTTGTTTTATTTAGACACTTTCTGTATTAGACAACTTAATACAGTATGTCTGGGTGTCCATCATAATATAGAAAAACTCATATACAGTGTCGCATTTTCACGTGATTATCATTAGTCACAGTAATAATGGTGTTTCAAATGAATGTTGAGCGTGACGTTTGAAAGGTTTCTATCCTCCTTAATGACATCCATTTGTGTTGTAGAAATTGGGGATGTGTTTTGTTTTTCCTTTTCCTTCCTGAAAATAGATCCTCATAACATTCGCGTTCTTCCCAGTAGGTTTGTTGTCGGCGTTATATTGGTGTGAGTGTGATATTGAGTCCCGTCTGTAACAGTACTTCAGTCTCTAAGGCTGTTCAATACCTAATGACTCTCCTAATCTGCTAAGAAACACAGTCGGACGTATTGATTTGTGATTACTGTAAATAATACTGACACGTCCAAGTTGAGTTGACTTTACGGTTGTCAGACACAAGGGCTTATGTCAGCTGATGTGCACTGTCCCTTTTAAAATCAAATCAAATACACAATAAGCAATAGGCTCTACTACACTTTCAGAAAAAAAGGTACAAAAGCTGTCACTGGGGCTGTACCTTTTCAAAAGGTAAACTTTTGTCCCTTTTAGGTATGTACATTTCAGGTGCTAATATGTACATTTTAGGTGTTAATATGTAAATCTTAGGTGCTAATATGTACATTTTAGGTGCTAATATGTACATTTTTAAGTGTTAATATGTACATTTCAAGAGCTAACATGTCAATTTTAAATTTTAGGTGCTAATATGTGTTTATTAATTATTAATATTATATTAATATTATTAATTGTTAAAAAAATTATTGTATTAATTTTTATTAATAATAAAAATAATTTTATTAATTATTTTGTAGTTATTTATTATTATTATTTTGGTTGATATAATGGTTGATTATAAAATTAATACAATAATTTATGTATGTATTTATGTTTATTAATTATTAATATTAAATTAATATTATTAATTGTTTCAAAATTATTTTATTATTTTTCTAGAATTATTTTGTAGTTAATTATTATTATTATTATTATTATTATTATTATTTTGGTTGAATAATAAATGGTTGATATATTGTTAAATAAATATACCAATATAGTCATATGGATAAAATTAATACAAGAATTTATGTATGTATTTATGTTTATTAATTATTAATATTATATTAATATAATTAATTGTTTATAAATTATTTTATTAATTGTTCTAGAATTATTTTGTCGTTATTTATTATTATTATTTTGGTTGAATAAAAAATGGTTGATATATTGTTAAATAAATATAACAATATAGTCAAATGGAAAAAATTAATACAATGCATTTTGATGTATTTATGTTTATTGATTATTAATGTTATCAATTGATTAAATTATTTTATTAATTTTTCTAGAATAATTTTTAGTTATTTATTATTATTATTTTGGTTGAATAAAGAAATGGTTGATATGTTTAAAAAAATGCATTAATTATATCAATAGGACTATACTGGAATCAGTTTATGTATTTATTTATTTATATATTTTTGTTTTTATTTTTTACTTAACTTGGAAATCAGCTAAATAAGTTGAAGTGGAAAGAGTAACTGAAGTTAGAAGAGCATTTCTCCTTCAATACAGTGTCTAGGTGTGGTCACATTAATCATCATAGCCTCATTAACTCCCTCTTCCTCAAAGTAGTGCAGAGATGACCTTCAGTGACCCTGTCGCTTGATAAGGAAATTCACCGTGGCTCTTGTCGTTGTTTAATGACAGCCCTCGCCGCTGGTGGTTATCGCTGAATCTCTCTGTGCTTTCAAAGTCAGTGTGCTGGAAAACTCTATACAATGGCTAGTAAAGCTTTATCTTTTCTATTTCCCAGGTTCGGTGTGGGAGAAGTCAATACGACAGATTGGTTTTGAGAGGTGAGTCCAAGCGCTTGTTTTAATTGCCAGCCTATAAATTGCCTGAGAAACATTTTCATTTCATGCCTGTTTATCAAACTCTCACATTGCTGAAAGGTTTTTAATTGAAAATGTTTTTACTGCGTGAAGAGGAACCTTTTGGCCTGTCTTTTACAACTATTTTTTATAGCAGACACTAACCCTACAACAAGCACTACAAAAACATCCCAGATTATCGATTCAGTTTTTATTGAATGCTTTGAGGGGAAAAGAGAAGATATTGTGGATGGTACAGTCATTTTGTGTCATTGGTTATGTTAGGAATCATATGTACAGTATATGTATGTACATGTGTATGTATTATATATATATATTTTATATAGTATATGTATACAGTATATGTATAGTATATGTATATGTATACATATAGTATATGTATATGTAGTATATATATATATTTTATATGTATTTTACATGATATGTAAAATCAATGCAATGTTGCACATTATAAACAGTCAAATGCTACATTGTCACATTAACTCTTTATGTTACTTATCATATTAATCAAAATATAGTGCTTTACGGTATATTAACTTTTAACAAGTGCCTGGTTCATACTTCCTTCTGATTCATTTCTCACACTGAGGGAATTGATGGTAAATTATAATACTTTAATTTTAAAACATTGCTGTTTTAAATTACACTTTACAATATATTTACATAGAAAACAGTTATTTTAAATTGTAAAAATATTTCACTGTTTTTACTGTATTTTTAATCGAATAAATGAAGCCTTGGTGAGCATAAATGCACATTTCTTCAAACTTTTTACCAGTAATGTGAATCAAAATGCTAACAATAAAAAATGACCCATTTAAACATGAACATTTTGAGAGGTTCAGCCTAAAGCAACTGGTTTTCTGGCATGATTTACGGTAAGGATATCACTTGTTATCACTTGTTTGCAAATTCCCTTAAAAGCGTGTAATAAGGTTGCACACTCTACAGGGATGAGTTTTTAAGTGTTTTTAAGTACTTCAGCAAACAGAGACAGATAACATTACTCTCCACTTACACTGCGGCCAGATGTCTGCCGTCCACCAGCCGCTTCCATGAGGAACGCTAAACACAATTAAACCCGAACCCACTGTTGACAGCCCGATTCCTCAAAGCCTAGTACTCTGATGTGTGTGTTATCTGGTCTGATGTGTGTGTTATCTGGTCTGATGTTTGTGTGATCTGGTCTGATGTTTGTGTGATCTGGTCTGATGTTTGTGTGCTCTGGTCTGATGTTTGTGTGCTCTGGTCTGATGTTTGTGTGATCTGGTCTGATGTTTGTGTGCTCTGGTCTGATGTTTGTGTGATCTGGTCTGATGTTTGTGTGCTCTGGTCTGATGTTTGTGTTCTCTGGTCTGATGTTTGTGTGCTCTGGTCTGATGTTTGTGTGCTCTGGTCTGATGTTTGTGTGCTCTGGTCTGATGTTTGTGTGATCTGGTCTGATGTTTGTGTGCTCTGGTCTGATGTTTGTGTGCTCTGGTCTGATGTTTGTGTGATCTGGTCTGATGTTTGTGTGATCTGGTCTGATGTTTGTGTGCTCTGGTCTGATGTTTGTGTGCTCTGGTCTGATGTTTGTGTGCTCTGGTCTGATGTTTGTGTGATCTGGTCTGATGTTTGTGTGCTCTGGTCTGATGTTTGTGTGATCTGGTCTGATGTTTGTGTGATCTGGTCTGATGTTTGTGTGCTCTGGTCTGATGTTTGTGTTCTCTGGTCTGATGTTTGTGTGCTCTGGCCTGATGTTTGTGTGATCTGGTCTGATGTTTGTGTGCTCTGGCCTGATGTTTGTGTGATCTGGTCTGATGTTTGTGTGCTCTGGTCTGATGTTTGTGTGCTCTGGTCTGATGTTTGTGTGCTCTGGTCTGATGTTTGTGTGATCTGGTCTGATGTTTGTGTGATCTGGTCTGATGTTTGTGTGATCTGGTCTGATGTTTGTGTGCTCTGGTCTGATGTTTGTGTGATCTGGTCTGATGTTTGTGTGCTCTGGTCTGATGTTTGTGTGCTCTGGTCTGATGTTTGTGTGATCTGGTCTGATGTTTGTGTGCTCTGGTCTGATGTTTGTGTGCTCTGGTCTGATGTTTGTGTGATCTGGTCTGATGTTTGTGTGATCTGGTCTGATGTTTGTGTGATCTGGCCTGATGTTTGTGTGATCTGGCCTGATGTTTGTGTGCTCTGGTCTGATGTTTGTGTGATCTGGTCTGATGTTTGTGTGCTCTGGTCTGATGTTTGTGTGCTCTGGTCTGATGTTTGTGTGATCTGGTCTGATGTTTGTGTGCTCTGGTCTGATGTTTGTGTGATCTGGTCTGATGTTTGTGTGATCTGGTCTGATGTTTGTGTGATCTGGTCTGATGTTTGTGTGCTCTGGTCTGATGTTTGTGTGATCTGGTCTGATGTTTGTGTGCTCTGGTCTGATGTTTGTGTGATCTGGTCTGATGTTTGTGTGATCTGGTCTGATGTTTGTGTGATCTGGTCTGATGTTTGTGTGCTCTGGTCTGATGTTTGTGTGCTCTGGTCTGATGTTTGTGTGCTCTGGTCTGATGTTTGTGTGATCTGGCCTGATGTTTGTGTGATCTGGCCTGATGTTTGTGTGATCTGGTCTGATGTTTGTGTGATCTGGTCTGATGTTTGTGTGATCTGGTCTGATGTTTGTGTGCTCTGGTCTGATGTTTGTGTGATCTGGTCTGATGTTTGTGTGCTCTGGTCTGATGTTTGTGTGCTCTGGTCTGATGTTTGTGTGATCTGGTCTGATGTTTGTGTGCTCTGGTCTGATGTTTGTGTGCTCTGGTCTGATGTTTGTGTGATCTGGTCTGATGTTTGTGTGATCTGGTCTGATGTTTGTGTGATCTGGCCTGATGTTTGTGTGATCTGGCCTGATGTTTGTGTGCTCTGGTCTGATGTTTGTGTGATCTGGTCTGATGTTTGTGTGCTCTGGTCTGATGTTTGTGTGCTCTGGTCTGATGTTTGTGTGATCTGGTCTGATGTTTGTGTGCTCTGGTCTGATGTTTGTGTGCTCTGGCCTGATGTTTGTGTGATCTGGTCTGATGTTTGTGTGCTCTGGTCTGATGTTTGTGTGATCTGGTCTGATGTTTGTGTGATCTGGTCTGATGTTTGTGTGCTCTGGTCTGATGTTTGTGTGCTCTGGTCTGATGTTTGTGTGCTCTGGTCTGATGTTTGTGTGCTCTGGTCTGATGTTTGTGTGATCTGGTCTGATGTTTGTGTGATCTGGTCTGATGTTTGTGTGATCTGGTCTGATGTTTGTGTGATCTGGTCTGATGTTTGTGTGATCTGGTCTGATGTTTGTGTGCTCTGGTCTGATGTTTGTGTGATCTGGTCTGATGTTTGTGTGCTCTGGTCTGATGTTTGTGTGCTCTGGTCTGATGTTTGTGTGCTCTGGTCTGATGTTTGTGTGATCTGGTCTGATGTTTGTGTGCTCTGGTCTGATGTTTGTGTGCTCTGGCCTGATGTTTGTGTGATCTGGCCTGATGTTTGTGTGATCTGGCCTGATGTTTGTGTGATCTGGCCTGATGTTTGTGTGATCTGGTCTGATGTTTGTGTGATCTGGTCTGATGTTTGTGTGATCTGGTCTGATGTTTGTGTGATCTGGTCTGATGTTTGTGTGATCTGGTCTGATGTTTGTGTGATCTGGTCTGATGTTTGTGTGATCTGGTCTGATGTTTGTGTGATCTGGTCTGATGTTTGTGTGCTCTGGTCTGATGTTTGTGTGCTCTGGCCTGATGTTTGTGTGATCTGGTCTGATGTTTGTGTGATCTGGTCTGATGTTTGTGTGCTCTGGTCTGATGTTTGTGTGCTCTGGTCTGATGTTTGTGTGCTCTGGTCTGATGTTTGTGTGCTCTGGTCTGATGTTTGTGTGCTCTGGTCTGATGTTTGTGTGCTCTGGTCTGATGTTTGTGTGATCTGGTCTGATGTTTGTGTGATCTGGTCTGATGTTTGTGTGATCTGGTCTGATGTTTGTGTGATCTGGTCTGATGTTTGTGTGATCTGGTCTGATGTTTGTGTGATCTGGCTTGACTGTGATTCTATTAAGTGTGGTTTTCTGAGTGCGGGAATCTCGACCTGCACCTTTTTCCAAGCAGCGCTGGTCGGATGGCTCAATTCTTCATAAGTGGCCGGAAGTTCAGCTGTAAACTGTTTATACTCCTAAGTCCTAAGTGACCTGTTAGTGTAGCGAAGGCATTTATCTGTGGCATAACGGCCCGCTGATGTCAATCACATGAGCGCAATGCATGGAGTTGATGCAGGAATAAGTTGTGAAGTGGATGTTTGGGATCTGAAATTCATTGTTACAAGCAACATTTTTGGTGAAAGAGGCTCTTTTGCTGTTCCGGGTCTTTTGCTGATAATTTACTCACCCCCATGTCATCCAAGATGTCCATGTCTTTCTTTCTTCGGTCGAAAAGAAATTAAGGTTTTTGATGAAAACATTCCAGGATTTTTCTCCATATAATGGACTTCAATGGGGTCCAAACGGTTCAAGGTCCAAATGAGTTTCAGTGCAGCTTCAAAGGGCTTTAAACGACACCAGACGATGAATAAGGGTCTAAAGAAGCGAAACGATTGCTTATTTAATAAATAAATAACAAAGTTTAAGTTTCATAAGCTCAAATGCTCGCCTTGCTTTGTTCTGTGACCCACATTTCTGACTTTCCTGATCGAACTCGTTCATCAAAATTTTTCAGAGTAATTTGGTTCATTCAACGAACGAAACGAACTAATTGACTCGGAAAAAGATTCGTTCATTTTGATGAATGAGTTCGAACAGGGGAGTCACGAACGCGCATCAGAGAACAGAGCAAGGCCATTTCAGCTTATAAAATGTCAACTTTTGTATTTATTTTTGAAATGACTGATTGATAAGACCCTTATTCGTCGTCTGGTGTCGTTTAATGCCCTTTAAACAGTTTGCATTTTGTGCTGAAACTGTCTTTTGGACCTTGAACTGTTTGGACCCCATTGAAGTCCATTATATGGAAAAAAAATCCTGGAATGTTTTCATCAAAAACCTTATTTTCTTTTCGACCGAAGAAAGAAAGACATGGACATCTTGGATGACATGGGGGTGAGTAAATTATCAGCAAAAGTTTTTTTAAAAGTGAACTACTCCTTTAAAGGTTCACATAATGATTATTCATAATGCGTTTTGTGTGTGTGTGTGTCAAATGTGACATCTGTCAAAAATATACAGCTCTAAGATAATACAAATCATGGTGTTAATTTAGGCAGAAACAAACAGCTCATTAAGTAATTTATCACAAGTTTAATTTGAGTCTGGAATGAAAAAAAAATTGACTTTAGATGAAATAAAGTGCTAAAATTAAATCTAGGCTTTTGATTTTTTGTAAATTGAATGTTTGAATCCCAATGACTTTTGTTTTTTAATTGATACACTGGTAAGGTTGGTGCGAATACTTTAAATAGGCTTTTTACTCAAACCGGCTGTATCAAACACATCTTGTGATGTCTAGTTTTAAGTCATGCATCTGTTGTATTTGTAGATGCATGTATAATAAATGTTTTAGTGTTCTTTTTTAACTGGAAGGCTCTATATTGTATAAGCACATCAATCATTCCATACATCTGAGGTTATTGTATTCACCATATGTTCCCCTTTAGGGCTTAATAATGGCACGAATAATGATTCATTGTCTAAATGACGGTGAAACTGATTTGAAACCTGTTCAGACTGAATCGACACTTAGAGAAAGACTTAATTTCACTGTTGTGTGAGTTTCAGAAGAACCCAGTATGTGTTTTATGAGAAATATTTATACTCTTTTAATATGGTGCAAGGCAGATTTTATTGAACTGGGTGGGGAAGCATATAAACGGCGGATTCTAGCACACAACAGATGTGTAAGAAGCTCAAACTGGAAAATGTTTGGAAAAACGGCATTCTCACAAATGTTTTCCGCCTCTCGCAGATGGCGTGTGGTTTAATGGGAATTCTGGTGACGGTGGTTTGTTCGCTATAGTCACGATTACCTGTAACAGATTCGTGTGAATGTGGGAGCATTCGTTAAAAAAAGATGCATGTTGCATAATGATAAATATACATTAAAAGAAGGCTTTACAGTGTCCACCACAGTAAATTGTGCATAATTACATGCAACCAAATCCTAATCATACCCTAACCGTATAGTAATACATGTAGTTAATTAACATTACTCAGTATTTAAAGATATAATTACACTGTAACAATGACACCTTCAAATAAAGTGTAACCGAAGGCTATGTGACTGTACTGTGTGTTAATCTGTTCTCTCTCTCTCTCTGTGTGTGTGTGTGTGTAGTGTTATCGGTGCTGATGCAGGCAATGGTATCCGAGTTTTCCTCCCAGATATCGGGATGTTCATGGCGAGCCTGTCCGTGTGGCTGCTGTGCCGGAAACTGGTTCGCACGCGTCCGAGTGAGGACATGGCCCAGGACAACCACGACTTCGAGCCTGAGGAGAAGGTGCGTCAGAGTTACCGCATGAGGACTTCTACACACACAGAGAACATGTGCTCTCCAGACACCAGTTTAGCTGTCACATCTGCTGATGGGTTTACTGGGCTGCAGTCTGACGCATTTCAAACACAATGATCATGGATCTTACTTTCCTTTCCAGCACTGATGGATAGGCCTGCGTTTATACACACATGATTTTTATTTAAACAAATATCATGTATATTATATATTAATAATAATACTAATAATAATTGGTCTGTTTTATTTAACTCAACTCTATCTGCTGAGTTACTTAATAATACTGTATTGTTAAAGGGATAGTTCGCTTTGAAATTAATGTTTGGTATGTTTTATCTTACCTCGAGGGCATCCAAGATGTAGGTGTCTGTGTTTCCGCATTAGTTTCAGTTTTGATATTTTTAGGTCAAACCGTTCTTGTCTGTCAGTCATATAATGGAGGTCTATGGTCACCACCTCAAAATTAAACATGATTTAATGACTCGCAAATGTAAGTACACATTGATGGCCTAAGACACGAAACGAGCGGTTTGTGTGAGAAAACGAACAGTATTTATATAGTTTTTACCTCTTGAAGCCACGTCCAAGTGATCTGAGGCCGCGGGCGCTTCGGTCTGCGCAAGCGTCGGAAAGCGCCGGAAGTGATCTCTTGCACGGTTGCGTAAAAAAATCAACGTTGTCTGTTATTATATCGAAATCATCTTCCATTACTATTTCCTGTATATCTAAATATGTTTAGATTTTCACAGTGAAGGGAACACTTCTGAAATCACTGTGTAAACAATGAGTGACATACACACGCGAGACATCACTTCCAGCACTTGTGCAGACCGAAGCGCCCTCACCTTCAGATCACTTGGACGTGGCTGTGGTTTCAAGAGGTAAAAACGCTATAAATACTGTTCGTTTTCTCACACAAACCGCTCGTTTCGTGTCTTAGGCCATCAATGTGTACTTACATTTACAAGTCATTAAATCATGTTTAATTTGGACTTCTCTGTGCATGCTCTTTGAGGTGGTGACCATAGACCTCCATTATATGACTGATAGATAGTTATATAATGCAGTCATATATATTTTTTTTATTTGCAACAGTGACTGTACATGATGCCTTACATGATTATGATTGGATGAATTAAAGTTTGCATGCCGTGCCAGCCGGCAGCAGAAGTCTTGTTAAAGAACTTTACTGTGTGAAATCCCATAATCACATTTTCTTTTTAATCCCTCCCCAGTAAAAACTTTCCAAATTTTTGTTTTCCCAGAGAAAATCTTACAAAACTCACTGTTTTATGAGAGCAACATGTTTATGTGATGGGACGAGGAAAGGCAAGTTGTTAGAATAGACTTGTAAAGCAGATCGTAAGTAGATTCTAGATCAGTGGTTCCCAAACTTTTTATAGTGGCTCTGAGGCATTCAACATCCTTCTGCTTATCCCCTCTCTCCATCCCTCCCTTCATCCACCTATCTATTCATCCATCCATCCATCGATCATCCATCAGTCCACCTATCCATTAATCCATCCATTCATTCATCCATCCATCTATCCACCTATCCATTCATCCATCCACCTATCCACCTATCCATTCATCCATCCACCTATCCATTCATCCATCCACCTATCCATTCATCCATCCACCTATCCACCTATCCATTCATCCATCCACCTATCCATTCATCCATCCACCTATCCATTCATCCATCCACCTATCCACCTATCCATTCATCCATCCACCTATCCATTCATCCTTCCATCTATCCACCTATCCATTCATCCATCCACCTATCCACCTATCCATTCATCCTTCCATCTATCCACCTATCCATTCATCCATCCACCTATCCACCTATCCATTCATCCTTCCACCTATCCACCTATCCATTCATCCATCCACCTATCCATTCATCCATCCACCTATCCATTCATCCTTCCATCTATCCACCTATCCATTCATCCATCCACCTATCCACCTATCCATTCATCCTTCCATCTATCCACCTATCCATTCATCCATCCACCTATCCACCTATCCATTCATCCATCCACCTATCCATTCATCCATCCACCTATCCACCTATCCATTCATCCATCCATCTATCCATTCATCCATCCACCTATCCACCTATCCATTCATCCATCCACCTATCCATTCATCCATCCACCTATCCATTCATCCATCCACCTATCCACCTATCCATTCATCCATCCACCTATCCACCTATCCATTCATCCATCCACCTATCCATTCATCCATCCATCTATCCATTCATCCATCCACCTATCCATTCATCCATCCATCTATCCATTCATCCATCCACCTATCCACCTATCCATTCATCCATCCACCTATCCATTCATCCTTCCATCTATCCACCTATCCATTCATCCATCCACCTATCCACCTATCCATTCATCCTTCCATCTATCCACCTATCCATTCATCCATCCACCTATCCACCTATCCATTCATCCTTCCACCTATCCACCTATCCATTCATCCATCCACCTATCCATTCATCCTTCCATCTATCCACCTATCCATTCATCCATCCACCTATCCACCTATCCATTCATCCTTCCATCTATCCACCTATCCATTCATCCATCCACCTATCCACCTATCCATTCATCCATCCACCTATCCATTCATCCATCCACCTATCCACCTATCCATTCATCCATCCATCTATCCATTCATCCATCCACCTATCCACCTATCCATTCATCCATCCACCTATCCATTCATCCATCCACCTATCCATTCATCCATCCACCTATCCACCTATCCATTCATCCATCCACCTATCCATTCATCCATCCACCTATCCACCTATCCATTCATCCATCCACCTATCCATTCATCCATCCATCTATCCATTCATCCATCCACCTATCCATTCATCCATCCATCTATCCATTCATCCATCCACCTATCCACCTATCCATTCATCCATCCACCTATCCATTCATCCATCCACCTATCCATTCATCCATCCACCTATCCACCTATCCATTCATCCATCCACCTATCCATTCATCCATCCACCTATCCATTCATCCATCCACCTATCCATTCATCCATCCATCTATCCATTCATCCATCCATCTATCCATTCATCCATCCACCTATCCACCTATCCATTCATCCATCCACCTATCCATTCATCCATCCACCTATCCATTCATCCATCCACCTATCCACCTATCCATTCATCCATCCACCTATCCATTCATCCATCCACCTATCCATTCATCCATCCATCTATCCATTCATCCATCCACCTATCCACCTATCCATTCATCCATCCACCTATCCATTCATCCATCCACCTATCCACCTATCCATTCATCCATCCACCTATCCACCTATCCATTCATCCATCCACCTATCCATCCATCTATCCACCTATCCATTCATCCATCCATCTATCCACCTAGCCATTCATCCATCCATCTTTCCACCTATCCATTCATCCATCCATCTATCCACCTATCCATCCATCTATCCACCTATCCATCCATCCATCCACCTATCCACCTATCCATTCATCCATCCATCTATCCATTCATCCATCCATCTATCCACCTATCCATTCATCCATCCATCTATCCACCTATCCATTCATCCATCCATCTATCCACCTATCCATTCATCCATCCATCTATCCACCTATCCATCCATCCATCCATCCATCCACCTATCCATCCATCCATCCATCCATCCATCCATCCATCCATCCATCCATCCACCTATCCATTCATCCATCCATCTATCCATTCATCCATCCATCTATCCACCTATCCATTCATCCATCCATCTATCCACCTATCCATTCATCCATCCACCTATCCATTCATCCATCCATCTATCATCCATCCACTTATCCATTCATCCATCCATCTATCATCCATCCACCTATCCATTCATCCATCCATTCAGCCATGCATCCACCCATCATCCATCCACCCATCCATCCATCCATCCATCATCCATCCACTTATTCATTTATCCATCCATCCACTTATTCATCCCATCCATCCATTCATCCATCATCCCACCACCGATCCATCCATTCATCCATCCATCCATCCATCATTCATCCATCATCCCACCACGTATCCTTCCATTCATCAATAGGAGACATAAATGAAGTAAGAAACTTAAGAGTGGAGGTTTAAAGAATTGCTTCATGCTGTAGCTAAACGTTTACGGGTGTTCAGCAGTATGTGCTACTGTGAGCAGGAAGAAGTTTCCTGTGCTGAAGGCCATACATATGGAGTCAGTAAAGCTAAATGGGCCTTATTGTTTATTTGTGAATCTGTGTGTGAGATCAGTTAATCTAAACCAGATTCATCAGCACTTAAACAGACAAATGTTCTCCAAATGGACTACTATGCCACTTACTCCATACCGTTTAGTACTAATATTATATCTAGCATGTCAGACTGTATATGATAAACATTTAAAAAATTATTTTTGCACTGTCAATTTGTTCGTTCATCCCAGATTTGTCTTTGGAAAAAAGGTAGCTGGTGGTGCGAACAATATTCATTCATACATTTCTCAATTAAGTTCACACTGATTGCTTGGCTTGTATAATGCAGATTTTGATAGATGTTGTAGGTCGTATGTGTTTGTAATTTATACAGTATATGCATGATTCTTGTTTTCTCTGATCAGACACTGGAGGAGATTGACGAAAAGGTGGAAAATGACGACGATTATGATGATGAAGATGACGAAATGGTGTTTGATGAGGACTTTGATGCAGAGGATGAGGCAGAGGAAGAGGAGTGTGATGAAGAAGGTTTGGATGAGGAAGAGGAGGAGGAAGAGGTGCAGGAGAGCACAAAGATGAAGATTCTGCGCAGAGTGGCAGGACTGGCAAATAAACTCAAAGAGATCATCGGTAACCTCATCACAACCGCTGGACAAGTGGTGGTCACCATTCTCCTGGGATTAACAGGTGTGGACAGGCGATATTTGAACCTTTCAGAAGTTCAAACCTGAATCTTCAGCATCATTACTCATACAATCTTAGGTGTCACATGATCCTTCAGAAATTAGAGATGCACCGGTTACAATTTTCCAGGCCGATTTCGATTTTCATTGAGTTTGCCTACTCCTTTAAGATTATTATTGATAATAATAATCCTAAAGGAGTAGTTCACTTTAAAAAAAAAAACTTTTGCTGATAATTTACTCACCCCCATGTCATCCAAGATGTCCATGTCTTTCTTTCTTCAGTCGAAAAGAAATTAAGGTTTTTGATGAAAACAATATAATGGACTTCAATGGGGTCCAAACGGTTCAGGGTCCAAATGAGAGTTTCAGTGCAGCTTCAAAAGGCTTTAAACGACACCAGACGATGAATAAGGGTCTTATCAAGCGAAACCATCGGTCATTTCAAAAATAAATTAACATCTTTAAGTTTTATAAGCACAAATGCTCACCTTGCTCTGTTTATGTTACTCTCATGTTCGTCAAAATGAACGAATCTTTTTTCAAGTCATTTGGTTCGTTCAACGAACAAAATGACTCGAAAAAAGATTTGTTAATTTTGACCGATCGTGTCGCTAGATAAGACCCTTATTCATCATCTGGTGTCTTTTAAAGCCTTTTGAAGCTGCACTGAAACTCTCATTTGGACCTTGAACCGTTTGGACCCCATTGAAGTCCATTATCCTGGAATCTTTTCATCAAAAACCTTAATTTCTTTTCGACCGAAGAAAGAAAGACATGGACATCTTGGATGACATGGGGGTGAGTAAATTATCAGCAAATTATCATCTTTATTGAAATTCTCTAATCTCCCATAAGCCAACAGTCAGTCTAAACCGGTCCGTGTTCTGGTCTCCAGGTATCATGCTGCCCTCCCTGACGTCAGCCGTCTACTTCTTCGTGTTCTTGGGTCTGTGCACGTGGTGGTCGCTCTGCAAGACCTTCGACAAGCTCCTCTTCAGCTGTCTGTGTGTCCTCATGGCCATCTTCAGCGCTGGTCATCTCATCGTTCTTTATTCCAACCAGTTCCAGTTCCTCCAGGAGGCCATCAGGCCCAACGACAGCTACGTCAGGTCAGAGGCGTACTGCATAATGTTCTGTACTAATATAATATCTAGTATGTCAGACGGGTACAGTATATATCATGCAATGATAAAAACATATTTTGCACTGTCAGTTGTTTGTTCATCCAGATTTGTCTTTGGAGAAATGGCCACTGAGGGTCAGAGACTTGCATAAAACTCAGAAGTCTAGATTTGATTTTTGCGCTCTACTAGAATAGTTTTTCATGCTTGAATATTCCCTATATTCTCCATTGTTGCAGCTCATCTCTTCCCAGTCTGTCAGTAACGCTCTGTTTAGTTCCTGTCTCAATGAAGCCCCTCCTTCTGAAAAGCACACTGCGCTCTGATTGGTCGGCTGGAGTGTGTTGTGATTGGTCAATCGTAAATGTCACGCCTCTTCCCATAAACACGAGTTTCAACACACTATAACTAACTCAACCATGCCCCGCCCCTTTATTCTGCTTATTAATTATTTAAATGAGGAATATTGAGGCGTGTTCGTTCCCGTAAGAAACTCAAGACTACAGTGGAGGCGTTTTATAATCACTGAAGAACTCCCACTGTATCTTCGCTGATCATTTTAATGCGAATGCTTTTTAAAACGGCAACATTTCAAACAATAGATGAACATGTAACAAAGCACAAAAGGTCCTCTTTAATTATTTATAAATCAGTGGACTTTGAATGCCAGTAATGCCATATAATGTGTCATATATGCATATTAATCTGTACCTGCAGCATACTGTAAATAATGAATGAGTGTTTAAAAACTGATCATGGCCTGCAGCGAAACAGCCTTATCCTGTGTGTGGGCTTTGATAGACAGATGAGAGATCCCGTATCCCGTCTGTTATCGCATGTTCTGACAAAGGCCAGTCCACAAAAGACCTGCAGACGAACTGTAGAGTCAAATAAATGTGCACGCTAAAAAATGCTGGGTTGTTTCAACCCAACATTTGGGTCAAATGTGAAAAAAAACACAAATGTTGGGTTAAAAATGTACAGTTGAAAGTTGGGTTAAAATTTTAAATGACATTTTTAACCCAGCATTTGGGTTGAAACAACCCAGCATTGTTTAGAGTGTAGCTTCATAAACGCATATCAGCTGAATGTTGTGTGTGTGTATGCCAAAGGAATCACTCGTTTGTTCTTTTACAATCATTTCTGTGATCAGTTGATAACCCTCCTGAAATAGATCCAGCATTTTTATGATGCAATTTACAAGACATTTTTATAATGTTAAATTATGCATTAATTCCATATTTTTGTGTTAATTATTGTAGCGTAGACGTTGCTATACTTACAATGCCCTGGACTAGTCTGATAAGCATGACAATCCATAGCACATACAAATACTGGGTAATATAGTATATTTTTAATTAGACTGGACACTTTTTTGGGCATTTAATGATGTGTTAAAATTGAATTAAAAATGAAAATCGCTTACTTATTCCTGCCATTTTGGATATAGTTTGTTCACTGAACACGTAAAAATCATAATATTTCTAACATTATAAATGTCTTTACTGCCAATTTGATGCATCATTGCTGAATAAAATAAATCATTTAATTTTTCTTACTGACTCCAAACTTTTAAAAAGTATTGTAAAAAACAATTAATGATAATTCTGAAATCAGCACATTTAAATAGTTTTCTGTGAAGAAAAGTCTGCTACTGTATGTAAAACCAACTGAAATTAAATTAAATGAAATGTTTTAACCCAAATCTGGGTCAAATATGGACAAACCGAAATGTTGGGTTAAAATTGTAATTTCAAATTTGAACCCAATTTCAACTGTACATTTTTTAATTGCATTTTTAACCCAACATATGGGTTTGTCCATATTTGACGCAAATTTGGGTTGAAACAACCCAGCATTTTTTAGAGTGTATGAATGAATGAAAAAATAAATATTAATTACTTTAAAAACCTTGATTTTTTTTTATTGTAAAAAAAAATCATCCTCTTTATTAAAAAAAACATAATAATTTGAATAATGTATTATTATTATTTTTCATAATGCAAAATAATCCTAATCCCCGCATTTTCTCATTATTGTAATAGAAAAAAACCCTCAATGTTTTTACTGTAATAAAAATAAAGGCAGTAGAATAAATGTACTTTATAATTTGAATTATATATATATATATATATATATATATATATATAATCGCAATGCAAAAAATGTATGAAAAAATTCAAAATATTTGCTTTATCAGTGAAAATTGAATACAAGCGTAATAATAGTGTGATTTCTCCCTGAACTTCAGATGCGATAGAGCCGGCTCTGCATGCCTGCGACGCCTTAAAATCCTGCAACAAACACACCTCTGCTGTTTATTTTAGCGCTAGCTGTCCTTCACCGGATATTCCCGTGCGTGTTCAGCGTAAAGCTCCGGGTTATGAAGCGTTTATGATCTGCAGGTGCCGACGGATCTCTCGCGTCCTTGACGCCCAGCATCAGTGAAGCCATTAGCTCTATGTATAGCCTTGTTTAACATATTATTTGCTCTAATGGTCGAGTGTGAAGAAAGTGTGTTACTGATGTGTTTCTCTGAGTGATTTCAAATCAATTCAATGTTAAACGCAGCTTTTAAGGTTCGCATTGCGGTCGTGATGGCGAGGTTAATTAAGACGACTCAAACTGAAGTTAGAAGTGCATTGTGGTCAGATAAACTCATTAAACTCACACACACTCTTAGTTATCCGCCTGTTTTACCGATTTCCCTGGGATTCATAAATAGTAATATATCTCTCTCATTTTCTGTGGAAGCAGCCCTGTATGTGTGTGTGTGTGTGTGTGTGGTTGGAAAAGACTGTGGACTAATTGTAGTTGATGAAAGATCTGCGTGACTGTTGAATGAGAGTGTTGACAGCCTTTTCTATTGACATCACTTCCTGTTTTTCCCTTACAGTGGGCCGTGGTCATGTGATCATCCCGTAATGAAAACACTAACAGTTGAATGTGTTTCTCCACAGTGTGTTTGGTATCTCCTCCATCGTGCGAACCGACTGCTCCTCTACCTGGAAGCTCGCTGTCAACCATAATCTGCAATGGCACCATTTTGTCAATCCCATCATGCTCTTGGTCCTGTACTACACACTGGCCACCCTGATCCGCCTGTGGCTGCAGGACCCTATGATCATGGTGAGCCTAATGCCACTTTAAAATCCAAATCTATTTGTCTTGTAAAGTGAAAATTATTTTTTTATTAAATTAATAAATAAAAAATTAATTTTTATATATATTTTTCTGGCAAAAAAAATAAATAAATAGATTTTTCACTTATTTTTCAGTTAAAAAAATAGATTTTTAAAAGCAAAAAAGCTTTTCTTGTTTTTAGCATAAATAATGTTAATTACTTACCACATAAATAACATACTTTTTCAACATAAATAGACAAACATCTAAAGTTACAAAAGTTTTGGAAGCAAGTTTTAATATTTTACATGAAACACCATTATTGCAGAGCACATTTGTTCTGATGATAAATGTCATGTTTGTCTTGTTTTAATTACATTTTTTATTGCATTTTAATACACTATGAAATGGATTTTTAATAATTTAGGGATTTTCCAAAAGACTAACAATATGAAAAGTTACACTGAAGAAACGGGGACAAATCAAATCTATAAAAGGATTTACTGACCAATTAAAAGAATATTCCCAATTATGTCAATTAGATAAAGAAAAAAAAAAATCAATCTCTTAATAAAAAAATCAGAAAATGTCTAAATAATTATTATCAGAAAATCGAAATCTATTTATCTTATTAAGTGAAAAAAATAGGTTCTGATATTTTAAGATGTAGTGAAATATTTAAAATATTGTTTTGGTAATATAGAAATAATTTAAATATATTTACTGCCAAAAAAAATAGATTTGTCTCTTATTTTCCAGTTAAAAATATATATTTTTAAAAGCAAAAAGCTTTTTCTTGTTTTTGATCATAAATAATGTTAATTACTTACTTATTTAAAGTAAACTTATTTATTGAAAATAAAATTTTGATTTTAAAAGTTTTTGAACATAACATTGAACATTTACTGACCAATTAAAAGAATATTCCCAATTATGTCAATTAGATAAAGCAAAAGATCAATTTCTTAATAAATAAATCAGAAAATGTCTAAATAAATATTATCAGAAAGCTTTTTTTATTTGTTTTAAACATAAACCTCACTAACTTTTTAGATTTATGCTTAAATTTAAGTTTTAATATTGTGCACAAATTTTCTTTATTGCAGAGCAACTTTCCTGTTCATATGTTGTGTTCTGATTATTAACGTCATGTTCGTCTTGATGCTTTTTTAATCTACTTAAATACATAAAGAAATTGATTTTAATAGTTCAGGGATTTTATAAAAGATTTTAAAAAATTATTTACTGACCTTTATTCCTTTAGATAAAGCAAAAAAATATCAAGAAATACCCATAACATTTCTTAATAAATAACCCAGATTTTTTCTAAATAAATATTAGAAAATTATATTATGCTTAAAAAAATCCAATGAAGAAAAACAATCTTATTTGAAAATAACTTTAATTTTTTTACACACTCAGAGGGTTCAGATGATGATCATTTATGATTTCATGCTTTTAAATGCACTTTAATAGACATAAAAAATAGATTTTAAAATATTTTTTGACAAATCTTTAAAATGATTGATCATTATTAGATAAAGCAACAAAAAAAAAATAATCCAGAAATAGTATTAGCCAGCTGTGTGTGTTATATTCTGCTGTTTGATATATGAATATATGAAGAGTTCAGATGCAAAAGCCTCTAAATGCCATTTGAAATTTTCTTCTTTAATTATGATTTTTATCAAACTTGTATATTTAAGTTCAGTAATTTCACTTCAATGGCAATGATAATTACCTATTAATTGTTATTTAAGTGAAATTACTGAACTTAAATATACAAGTTTGATAAAAATCATCATTAAAGAAGAAAATTTCAAATGGCATTTAGAGGCTTTTGCATCTGAACTCTTCATATGTTAATAATGCACTGATGGGTTTGATCATCTGTGACGCTGCGCTTCAGGGTTTATAGAGCTTACACACATGCATGAGCTTATTGATTCATGCGCCTCTAGGTTTGATTACAACATAAATCTATCGATGTGATCGATAAAGAATCATAAGCGCCGTTACGATGAAATGAGCAGTGCATTAAACATGTTTATCATCTTCATTGTTTTCATTCGTGAGCGTCTCCACAACACGTACTTTAATTTTATTCATGCTACTCCGTGAATGTGTTTATTGGTGTGTCTCCAGCAGGAGAGTGAGGAAGAGGAGGTGGAGGAAGGAGATGTGACGGCTGGAAACACAGTTCTTCAGATGTTGGGCCGGAAGCGGCTGCTCTGGTGGAAAGCGCATCAGAAAACTGAGGAAAGAAATGTGAGGAACTCTTATACAGTGAACAATAGAAGTTTGAATTAAACATGCACATAATGAGCTCATGTGACAGCAATAGTAAAAACCTAGTATTGCTTTCCGAGTTCATATTTAGTCTAGTTGTCTTAAAGGAGTAGTTCACTTTAAAAAAAAACTTTTGCTGATAATTTACTCACCCCCATGTCATCCAAGATGTCCATGTCTGTCTTTCTTCAGTCGAAAAGAAATGAAGGTTTTTGATGAAAACATT